>WHPX01000517.1:0-181478 GCA_011057435.1 Actinia equina | reverse complement strand
TAACAATAGGTAAATATTGTTACAAGCATTAAACATACTCGAAATAAAGGTGTACGAATATGTTAACAAGTAGGGTAAAATATTTGTTAAAAAAAGGATGTTATATAGAGGTTAACGTACTGCTAAGTATAAATGAACTGTGCGGTGTGTAAGAAGAAGTTCAGCACCAAGCAAAGGCTACAATACATGTCCGTAATGGCGTTTTGCACAAAGGAATTAAGTAAGGTTTGTAAGGATTGTGGTAAGGAATCAGTACTGTTCAAAGATGCGACGACATCAGGATAAGCGTATTTGTATACTTTGCAAGGGCTGTAATAAGGAATTCCCTTTAGGAATGAAGCAGCATTAAAGAGAGGAGTTTGTGATCAGACCAGACAGTGTAGTTTCTGCAATAAGGTACTTAGTAGCCGACAACGTCTTCAAACGCACAGGAAAATACACGAAGTAAGTTATAAGTTCCTCTTTGGGGCATATGACTTAGAAGGCGTGGATTGTTGCCAATGTGCGGACTTGATGAGTCGCTGCCCGCATAAAGAGGATTACTTAAGAAATCGCATAGATTACCATAAGAAGATAATCCGTACTTTCCCCTCTTTTGAACGCGCCGAAGGCGTTCCGTGGACTAAAAGGGAGTATTGGAGACAAGAGTGTGATCGTTGTGGTTGTGTCAGAGAAGAGGAACATATCTTCAACTGTTTAACAAAGATTTAACCTAAATGTCAACATCCTACAGGGCATTTCATAAGAGGTATTATCCTACTTAACAAATATTTAACCTAGATGTCAACATTCCTGAGGCACTCCTTAGAGTGGTTCCCAGGTATCCTTAACAAATATTTAACCTAAATGTCAACATTCTACAGGGCATTTCATAATAGATTCCAATCCTACTTAACAAAGATTTAACCTAAATGTCAACATTCTGGTTAGATATATGGTAGCGCACGCAATGGCATTATTCCTGATCGTCTTAGGTATATATGGACTGTATTACCTGCGAACCCCCAGCAGACTGCATTATCCCTTGTAAGCCGCCAATACCCAAACCAAGAAAAAAATACACCTGCCTTCATTGCAGTAAGGTATTTCTCGAAGGATCCTTTGTGGGGCATTGGTGCCTGGCGGATCCTAAAGCGCAGCGTACGATGGTAGACGCACTTAAGAGTGAAGAGGAGACTCAGGCTCATACGTAACCACGTCAAATTCCCACCTACCATCCTTCTTACCATGACTCATAACATGGGTAACATCCTGCCCTTCGATGGCGTACCTTATTCTATCGGGCGCCCAAAGGGTATATGTTCTTTTTTTATTCTTTAAGACCAAACGCAGACGGTCCAAGTCTTCAAAGACCACGTAATTCTTTATCTCATAGATTTCCCCTATCTGCAAATCCCTCCAGTGTGTCTGGATGAACTTTATCTCATTGAATTTATGCTTGTCCATATATTCTATGAAATATCTTTAAATGCGTCTTTAAAGTGTCTGTGTTCCTAAAGCGCTTGCAGCAATATGCACAAGGTAACGCATTCCCTGTGCGTACTCCGCTATTGCGCGGCAGATGTCGTCGTAGTCGTTGCTGATCAGCACCTTGTAACCATTCTGCTCATACCTTTCCAATAGCAGGCGTTGACTATCAGATAATACCCCGTTGCCTTTTGGAGTCTTCAGCTCGATGCAGAAACCACGGTATTGCACGTGTGCATTCAAGATGAGCAGGTCAGGCTGTCCTCGTTGGTATCCTTTCTGCCAGCACTTTATGCGTTTGCCGTCCGAATCCTGCAATTCACCTAAGCCTGGCGCTATGAGCATTTGTGGATAGAACCTGCGGATGTAGTCAACCACCTTCTTATGTAAGTCGAATTCATTTTCTATTTTAAACACCAATTTGTTGGGGCCGTCAAAGCGCCGTTCTATTTGATACTTGCCTGTCTTCCTTAGCGTGGGGAGTACGTCTCCTAGCACCCACTTCCTGAACTTCTTAGCCTCGGGCTTTTCAGATCCGAATATCAATTCGTAAAGACCTTCCTCCGTCAAATACACGGAATGTGGCTGTTCGTTAAGGGAGCCCGCCAGACGGGCCCCCTTTATAGACCCCAAAGTTACCTTGTTTTCCTCTGAAACATGCATCCTAATTGCGTTTCTCGTTTTTTCATATCCTAATGCAGCTGCCACCTCTTTTCCCTTAAAGTACAAAGTTTCGCCTTGCACTATGCATTGCAGTTCGTTGTCGTTGTTTTCGAATACGCGGAGCATCGTATATCTAAGGAATATTTAACCTTAATATGCAACACTTTTAAGTTGGTTCATTTCTACGCTCAGTTGCGCGTCAGACACCACAAAGATGTAGCAGTTTATCTTAGTAGTATCGCTGGCATGCTTGGTGCGCTTGATCTCCAATGTTATACCATCCTGCGTATTTACCAGCCGCAATCCCTGACCATGCATGCTCTCATCATTAGTAGTGCGCATGTCAATCCATAACGCATATTTATCCTTAAAGAACTCCTTTGGGGCAATTTGATCGCCAAACTTCTGCATTGCCTCCCGGTACATATCTTCAGGTTTTATCCCTTGGGAGTAAACCTTGTTGGGTACTCCGTTAATATTCACGCCGACATTGGTAATGTTGGGGTTAAAGAACGCCTCGGAGTCGCGCAATCCTGCGGTGTATGTCTTTGCGAACAGCAACATTAGCCCCGTTAAACTGCGTCGTGGTATATTAATACTTTGGTTGATGACCTCTTCAACGTTGTTCGTGAAGCTAAACGTCTTGTACATCACTACGTGGTCGTAAAGGAATGCTTTACCGGAGCTGTATTCCATGCCTGCGCTACGAGCGATATCTTCAGAGTACACGGTCTCGTACTGCAGCTCCAAATTAGTGATAGCATATGGATGCACACCCCCCGAACTTACGTCTTTTCCTTGCAGGATGTTGGTCGTATCTGCTAAGGTTACTTCGAACTGCAGTTCAGAAAGCTGTCTTGGGTAATACGCACCGTGGTTTGTTATCACCTCAAAGTCCAATGGGATGACATATTTGGTGCCATAGGCTGTCTTTATTTCATCTTCTCCGGAGGCGCTGGTGGTTGCGCTTCTTACCTTACGTATGGCTTCACTTGCTATTCCTTGTTCTATCTTTTGTGCGCGGTCGAAGGCCGTCAACCATAAATCTTTGTATGTGGTGTAAAGATCGTACCTGTTCAAGTCTAACAGGGATTCACCAGCAAACTTGATTCTCATCTTAGAAACAAGGTTCCTGCCTACGTTATTAACAACATAACGCGTGTCTGCGGTATCTGGTTGAACTGCTAGGTCAAACCTTAACGCCAGGGTGCCAGGTACCAATACTAAGTTATCCGTTAGACGGGGTACGCCTACGTACAGCGTCTCCCCTGGTTTGGCGCTAGAAGGAGTAAAGGTGACCCGGTGAAAGGTGCGTTCTGCTTTCAGTCCGCCAACCTGCTTAGGAAGGAGGTTAGGATTTAACTTTGAGCTTATCATATATAATGGATGGGGAAGAAATACCACTAGTAGATAGGGGCGGGGGTGCTGAAGGAGAAGACGATGGCACTGACGAAACATCCTTTACGAACTTAGACGAACGTCTTTGGGATGAATTCCAAGAAAACGCCGCGTCAGGTGAGTACAATAGGTTCACCGGTAATAGTGAAGAATACGAAACGGCGAGGACACGATACTTACGAGATCACCCGGACGAGACGATTCCCAGTTACGAAGAACTGGATACGACCACACAGGAGACCGTAGAGTGGGCAACGCAAGAGCTAAGGCAGCGCTATTCCCGCTTTGATACCGACGAAATAAAGCTCACAGAACGCGGAAACAAAGTCCTCGTGAGCGTCCATGACCTGAGATTTCCCGACAAAAACCGCTGGACCAAACCACAGGCCCTCTTTGATGCAGATGGCGAAGTTAGGGGTGACGTGGCGAGATTAAAAGGCTTTCAGCAAGCTACTAGAAGCCTATTAGACCAGCTGGAGGCATTAAACGAGAAGACTGCGTTAGAAAAACGCGCCGAGGAATTACAAGAAACGTTAAAAGAAAGGGAGGGAGAATATGCAAAGCAAGGTCAGCTACTTGCCGATGCTGAAAAGAAGTCCGCCCATCAAAATGAAAGAATAAAAGAAATAGGAAATCAGGCGGATCAGGCCCTTCGCGAAAGGGATAAAGCTCAAAGGGACTTAGAAGAAGCTCAAAAAACCCATACTCCAACGGACGCGCTACGAGAAACGTTGGAAGAAAGGGAGGAGGAATACATGAAGCAAAACCAACGGCTTGCCGACGCACATAGGAGGGAAGTCGAATTTAAAAATCGAGAAATAAGTGAGTTGGTAGACCAAAGAACCCGAATTCGACGTGAAAGAAATCAAACGCAAAGGGCTCTTAACCTCACCCTGCAGGAGTTAGACTTAATTAAAGACGATACCGATAACCTACAAACCACCATAGCCGGCTCTTTAGTGGAACGGCGACGGTTAATGGCTGAAATCAATACTAAGGAGGAACAAATCCGGCAAAGAGATCAGGCTATTGAAGACCTGGAGGGGCAAATAGAGCGGCAGCGAGAAGTAGTTGCGGACCAAACCCGCTCCGAGGAAGAAAGGGAGGCTGCCCAAAGGGAAACAGAAACCATCGAGGTGCGCCTTGCGGAATTACGGGCGCAAAAGGAAAACCTTGAAAGAGAATTGGGGCTTACCACTAAAGAAAAAATAAAAAGAGCTTTGGTGAAATATGGCATTCCACTTGCATTTGCAGTCGCCATTTCCTCCGTAGTAGGTGTGATCCTTAGCTCCATTAAGTCTACGAGTGCAGCTGTGAAGACGGTAGGCAATGGACTTGCTGCTTTGGGTAAAAAGATGGCAGCCGCTTTACCGGGGCTGCTTGGTAGCGTCCTCTCTTTGGTACTTAGAACCGGTGGAGAACTGTTAAAGTTCGTGGGGAATAACATTTGGATCTTAGTCGTAGCTATCGGCGTGGTCCTTTTGAAGAAGATGAAGGGCTGATCTTATCTGGGTACTTTACTGGAGGCTTATCGTCGTCAGACTTCCGTGTTCTCGACTGGGGATAAGTAAAGATAGTATTCGCACCGCCTTGATAATTTGGTATTAGAGGCAGGACGCTCATAGTGCTAATGGGCTTATGACACCAGGCGGCATTAGGGGAACTAGGACCTTGACCATTTATCCGAAGGTAGGCAACGTCGTTGGGAAGAACATGAAGCTTCGCATATTGACAATTGGCTATCATATGAAAAGTTATTGACGTTATGTCTTCTGAGCTTCGCGGTGGGGGCTCCGACGAGAAATGAGCTGGGTTCCTAGTATTATTTTTTGTCCTGTAAGGCAGCAATGGATGGTCATTCTCATCAACGATCCTAAACCCAGCATTACATGAATGCCCCGTGTTAATGGTAATAGTACACATAATTAATCCCAGGCCCCCAACCTTCACCCACAGCCCGGTGTCATACCATTGCTGTTGTAAGTATTCCTTTTCCTCCAAATAATGAAGAAACCAATCTTCCTTCGCGTGTGGATTCATATATTTAGAGACTAAGCACCGTAAGTGTGCTAATGGTTGCGTGGTTATAGATAGTATCTCTTTGATTTTCTATGCTGTTTATGCAAACACTTCCCGTGTCGTCTACGCGTATTTGCAGCTTTACCTTCCCATGGCAATCAGCAACCATATGGAAAGTCCAAACCGATTGGTTTTCGGCGCTATTGGTGTTGGGCTCTACGGAGAAATGTACGGGCTCCCTGTTGTTTGTCTTTGTACGCATGGGCTGCAATACTCCTCTATCATCCAGGAACTGAAAGCCGACGTTGGCATGGCTGCTCGTACCAATGCAAATGCTGCAGAGGATCAATTTCTTCCCTGAGTAGTTCAAGTCCACGGACATCCCAGTGACATCAACCCAAGATGCTTGGGTGTATTTTTTCTCACCTTCGTAAGTCGTATAAACACAATCCATTCCGGATACGTAGGGGTTGTTCATCGCCATATATAAAGACTCAAACCAACACTCGCGGCTGCTAGTCCGGCTTTTAGTAAGTTATGGTCATATTCCTCAGGTATCGTGGGCCGTATCTTCTTTTTTACGGTTTTTGATGGTACATGTACCTCCTTTGGCTTTTCTACGTGCTCCTTCTTTGGCTTCTCCACGAAATGGGGAATGTTCCTAAGAGTGTCAGAGTTCACGTCATTCACCCCAAACTTCATGTCTTTGGTTGCTCGCTGTAGTTTGTTGTTGTAACCCACAACAGAACTGGCGTTAATAACCAAATTACTTGGCATTAACCAACAACCGGGTGACAAGGCATAATCCAGTCTAACTTTTGATTGCTGCACCGCAAGTTGATACCTTTGAACTGACTTAGATATCTCATTCTCAATAACGGCACTTTCAAAGAGAACAAGGAATACTTGTTGTGTTTCCTGCGACGCACCACTGGCATCTACGATGGGGCTGCGAGTGCTAACCTGGGCTCCTAGGACGCAGTAGACAAAGGCTTCGATGCTTCGATTAATCCTTGCTAGATTCTTTAACCCAATACCCTTTGCTGCAAAGAATGGCGCCCAAGGATACTTCTCTTTGCTTTCTATGAAGTAAATTAAATTTCCTTTTGTTCCGCTGCCTCCTAAGTCTGAGAATTCGAAGGAGCTGGGATATCCCATGCCTGGACTTTCTATGCTGGCTCCGACATACGAAGCATAAGTGTAAGTCTCTCCTAGACCGTGGGCAGCACCTTCTTTGTTGCGAAAGTCGGGGTTGGTAAGCTTAAATTCATTTCTTAATCGCTCCCATGCGACTTTGTCATATTTGTTATCCTTTGGGTTAAAGACAGTGTCACCCGGTAAAGGCGCGCCTAGCTCATACAATATTCTTCGAATAGTAAAAGCAACATGAAACCTCAGGAAAGGAATATGAAGCATATCCGCTGCTATACCACATCCTTTAGTAGCAGCCCAGACAGCAAAGTTTAACTGCTGCGGCCAATATCGCATGCTGGGACCTGACAGCCATTCTCTGGATTCTTTTCCCGACGTGTGCTTCATCCGGGTTTCTCTAAAGATGTCTCTGACCGTCACTGCAAAGGTCGTAGAATTCGTCACGGGTATTTTCAAAGAAGTAACCATCTTAGCAAAGTCATCCGCTCCGCCTTTGTTATCGTAAAATGGATAATTCTCTGTTGCCGGTAATAGATTCTTTGGGAAGTTAGGCTTAGGTTTCTGCTGTACCTCAACAGGCTTAGACTTAATGACGTCTGTATGCCTTGGTGCAACGCGGGGTAAATGTCCCATATGATTCCCAAATGCGTCGTGGGGATAACGCCTTGACCTGCGGTATGAGCTTCCCATATCGTTTCCAAAAGCGTCGTACATTAGTATATATAATGGATGTTATACCATCAGCACCTCAGTTGTATCCTGTTATTCCAAACGAATTAAACGCTGAAAACTTCCGCTTGAATAAAGCGAATTTAATTCTGGCTTACTTGGAAGGGCAGGCAAAACACTACGAAAACGTCAGAAAGAAATACGTCAGAGCCCGAAGTACGCTACATAAAATTGCGATAACTACAGGATCCATGTCCGTAGCATTAACAGGCACTGGCGTTGCTACTTCGCTTACAGGGCCGGGAATAGTCGTTGGAGTTCCTTTAGCCGGCGTTGGGGCAGCTTGTGGTATCATTTCGGCTGTTGCTACGGGTATTATGAAACAGTTGTCAAGCAAAATATCCAAGCATGACACGACAATAGCTCTGTCAAGGGCTAAAGTAAATACGATTACTGACCTTGTCTCAAAGGCTTTGCGTGACAGAAAGATAGACGACGTAGAATTCTCGCTTATTCTGGCCGAAGAGGAAAAATACGAGAAATTGAAGATGGACATCAGAAATAAAAAAACAGTCGTAAAAGATTTATCCGAGGAATCTCGCAAAAAGATCTACCAAGAAGCAAAGGAAGAGCTTCAAAGAAAACTCGCTTAGACATCAGTTTTGAAAAGAGCGTGACAGGATTCTATTTACATATCGAACGCCAGCTGTATGCAAATTAAATATAATAATTTTCACATACATAAGCGTCCGGTGTGTCTGGCGTTCGCTTGTGTTCGTGGACTTTGAATCTGGGGAGGCTCAAAGTCCCGAGTTCGAGCCTCGCTGCAGACACATTTGGACCGGTTGCTGTGAGTGAAAAAAAAAAGCCTCCCCCACTCACAGCAACCGTGGGAGGGGTGGGTAAGAAAGTGCGATTCAACCCCGCGATGGGGGGTTTCGCGAGGAAAAGTTGGAAAAGTCAGGGGGTGTCTCGGGACGCTGTCCGGAGTTCACCCTCTGGGGGGCCGTAAGAAAGATATATGTGTGTACTAGAGGGCCTCTGGCGCGGGATGAAATAAGCCTCGTAAGCCCAAAATGCAAAAAACCCCACTGGGGATAGCTTGGTGTTCTGCGCGATGCATTCCCCAGTGGGGTTTCTGGTTAAACGCCAGTTTTGCATTTTTATTTTCTCGGAATCCAACCTAACAGAGGGTGGTTGGGGTCTATTTTGTAAAATATTTCGTAAATTACGTCGGGATAATAAGGAATATCCTTATCCAGCCGACAGAATAACCACTCGGCTCTGCTCATATCAGAAACTTCGGGAATAGAATTACCGGTAATTTCAGACAAAAGATAGGGAATAGCTTTGTAATATTTCCCTAGCTTTAATTTTTTCAGCGTCTTCCGCAGGCTTTGTGGCGTTGGTTCTTCTAAGTGGCCTATGATTCTTTCCATTACTTCGTCGTCCAAATATACCGGCCGATGACCTTGAATGTGACTCATCCAGTCTCGGAAGTATTTTATTCTTTTGTATGGCGTTTTCTTACGACCTCCATTGGCGTAATACTGCTCTTTGGTAGCATTTGGTACGGCATTACGAATATTCTTACCACACTCGTAACACTGTGCTGACGTGTCGTCTTCTATTTGCATCTTCTTACCACAACAAATATACTTATTTGGTTTAGTAGGTACAAACTTGGGTTTCAAGCACTTTACACAGAAGTCGTAAACAAACTCTTTACATTCTTCGCACTCCATATATAGACTAACATATTATAGACTTAAAACAGGGAATGCGGGTAATAACGGTAAAAATCGGAGAATTCACTTTAGGCGGGTAATCCTCCGGTTGTCACTGCGCTAGAACCCCCATTCCCTATACTACTCCTACAGCTGAGTTAATGGCGAAAGACTACGCTGCAGAGGAACATTATCATCAATGGCTTGCTTGCGTCACAGAAAGGATAAATGGGGCACATAACCCAGGATTCAAAGGTGAGTCTATTTTTTTCGCAGGCATCTCACTCTTATTTGTCACTAACTAAATCTAGTATGTACGTAGGGGAGGGACATGAAAGTAAGACTTGCTAAGGAATTTTAAAAACAAAGGAATTCTCGCAGCGATTGGCCGCCCTCGGCGCTTCAAAGATATGTATGGGATTGTATTTACATGCTTGTTGCTATGCACGTTTTATTCCATCTTTTATCGATATGCATACCTGTAGGTGACTCTAAGTTAAAGAGTTTATTCGGTAGTCAGTATTATCCACTCTCTTGAATTATAGTGACCATGACTGTACTGATATTGTTGTTCACAGGAAGATGGTTTAGAGTTGACGTCAATCAAACGCCAGAAGTAGCAGCAGGTAGGGGGACTCGCGATTGATGCCACAGATTCATGGGTTTAACCGGCGATTTAAGGAAGGCGCCGGCCGTGGGTATTACCTGCACCGCAAACAGAGGTAAAATATCTTATAAATATACGATGCACGAATGTAAGAAGTTCGTTTACGGCTTTTGCATAATTTGTCTAAGACCTAAAGTTAACATACCCAAGCCAGAACCTTTTTGGTGCTGTGGTAAGAAAATGCGAATAGAAGACGACACGTCAGCACAGTGTTACGAGTGTGGTAAAAATATTCGTAATGCCGTGCCTTGTGCTACCAGGGAACAATATTACGCCAATGGAGGCCGTAAGAAGACCCCATACAAAAGAATAAAATACTTCAGAGACTGGATGAGTCACATTCAAGGTCATCGGCCGGTATATTTAGACGGTGAAGTAAAGAAGAAAATCATAGACCATTTAGAAGAACCAACGCCAAAAAGCCTACGGAAAACGCTGAAAAAATTAAAGCTAGGGAAATATTACAAAGCTATTCCCTATCTTTTGTCTGAAATTACCGGTAACTCTATTCCCGAGGTTTCTGATATGAGCAGAGCCGAGTGGATGTTTTGTCGACTGGATAAGGATATTCCTTATTATCCTGACGTAATTTACGAAATATTTTATAAAATAGACCCCAACCACCCCCTGTTAGGTTGGATTCCGAGAAAATAGTAGATTTTATGGCATAAGATGATTTATATTACGCGTAATTTCCAGATTGACGTTCGATATGCAAATAGAATCCTGTCACGCTCTTTTCAAAACTGATGTCTAAGCGAGTTTTCTTTGAAGCTCTTCTTTTGCCTCCTGGTAGATCTTTTTGCGAGATTCCTCGGTTAAATCTTTGACGATTGTTTTTTTATTCCTTATGTCCGACTTTAATTTCTCGTATTTTTCCTCTTCGGCTAAGATAAGCGAGAATTCTACGTCGTCTATCTTTCTGTCACGCAAAGCCTTTGAGACAAGGTCGGTAATCGTATTTACTTTAGCCCTTGACAGAGCTATTGTCGTGTCGTGCTTGGATATTTTGCTTGACAACTGTTTCATAATACCCGTAGCAACAGCAGAAACGATACCACAGGCTGCCCCAACGCCAGCCAAAGGAACTCCAACAACCATCCCCGGCCCAGTAAGCGAAGTAGCAACGCCAGTGCCCGTTAATGCTACAGACATGGATCCTGTAGTTATCGCAATTTTATGTAGCGTACTCCGGGCTCTGACGTATTTCTTTCTAACGTTTTCGTAGTGTTTTGTCTGTCCTTCCAAGTAGACCAGAATTAAGTTTGCTTTATTCAGGCGGAAGTTCTCGGCGTTTAATTCGTTAGGAACATTTGGATACAACTGAGGTGCTGATGGTATAACATCCATTATATACTAATGTACGACGCTTTCGGGAATGATATTGAGGAGCAGCCACATCACTACAACAGGGATTATGCTAACTGGAGAGCATTTAGGAAGATGTTTCCGCAAGCAGATCCTGGTAAGTTTAATCGTAGGCCTGACGGGATTTACTATGGCGATGAAATGTTGTACAGCAACGCAGACTTAGCTCCTAAGCATCCGAAGATCTTACCACCGGGTTATGTTGAACATAGACCTAAACCGAAGGTGACCCCTGTTACGCCCGGTTGGTCAAATGAATTATTATTTACTACTAGTACTTACCCGATAACTGCGGTTTCCTTCGATAAACACCCAAGTTTGAGCCTAACGTTGAACATGCGGATCTCTAACAGTAATTCCTTTCAGTTAAAGGTGCGAGATATCTTCAAGGAAGTTCCTATAAATCACACCACAGCTAAGGAATCTCATGAATGGCTAAGTGGACCCAACATGCGATACTGGCCGCAGCAATTGAACTTTGCCGTCTGGTGTGCTACTAGCGGTTGTGGTGTAAGTGCAAACCTGATGAAAAACTCCATATTTATGTTTCATTTTCACTTTACAGTCCGAAGAATATTGCATGAGATGGGTGTTATTGCCCTACCAGGTGACAGTGCGTTTGATCCCCGATAACAAATACGACTTACCTGCCTACGATAGACTGTGTAAAGAGTTTGGAGTCGCAGGAAAGGACTTCCGATGCACTGCCGGAGCCAACAATGGTCTGGGTCACATCTGGGCTTATTGGGGCGTCGGAGGACATAAGTTAACCAACGCGGAAGTCCATGCATTGCGGCTACGATGGAACACTGGTTATCATAAAGTAACTTACGACACTAGCACCTTCTTTGAACCAAATGCTAAGACCTCCGAAGAAGTTAGAGACGGACCTCTATTCAAAGACGAGGGTGGTAAGTATGCGGGGGCTAATCCATTGATTATCCGCATAACGAACGACGAGCAAACGAAGCAGTACTTTAATTTCATACCCACAGAAGGCAAAGGACTAACTAGAGCCGGTCTTGCCCGTTTGAACCGCAGCATAGAAGCTTACGTGTATTCTATTCTTGGAGCTCAGGTAAATACCCGATCAAGCATAATTGGAAATACCGGTGCTGCAGAAGAGACCAGAGCAGAAGCCTTAATCCTCTTTGAAAGTTCAATAATAGAAGGTGACATTAGCAAAGGCGTACAGCGTTACCAACTAGCCATACAAAATTCTAAAGCCCGACTGGACTATGCGGTAGCCCCGGGTTGTTGGTTAATGCCCAGTAATTTATCCATGAATGCTGGCTCCGTAGTAGGATACAATAACGAACTTCAAAAAGCTACTAAAGATATGAAGTTTGGGGTAAATGACGTGAACTCTGACACCCTTAGGAGGCACTTAGTTGAACAGCCTAAAAAGATGCATTTAGTCGAACAGCCTAAAAAGATGGTTGAACAGCCTAAGAAGGTAAAGAAGGTTACGAAAGAAGAGGAATATGACCATAACCTACTAAAAGCCGGCTTAGCAGCCGCGAGTGTTGGTTTGAGTCTTTATATATGGCGATGAACAACCCCTACGTATCCGGAATGGATTGTGTTTACGCCGTTTACCAAGGCGAGAAAAAATACACCCAAGCATCTTGGGTTGATGTCACAGGTATGTCTGTGGATTTGAACTACTCAGGAAAGAAGCTGATAATATGCAGCATTTGTATTGGTACGGATAGTCACGCCAACGTCGGCTTCCGCTTCCTGGATGAGAATGGCATACTACAGCCCATGCGTGTTAAGACAAACAACAGGGAGCCCGTACATTTCTCCGTAGAGCCCAACCCCGGTAGCGCCGAGAATCTATCGGTTTGGACTTTCCACATGGTTGCCGATTGTCATGGGAAGGTAAAGCTGCAAATACGCGTAGATGACACCGGGAGCGCTTGCATAAACAGCATAAAGGATCAAAGAGATACAGCCTATAATCACGCTACCATTAGCACTCTTACGGTGGTTAGTCTCTAGAAGCATATTCCCTGAAATATATGAATCCACACCTAAGTGAAACGCATTACGTTTACCGTTTAGATGAACAGGCATACGATGAGGGTAATAAGTGGCTTGATACGGGAATGTGGGTCGAAGTTGGGGGTCTTGCGTTAGTTATTTGTACCATTACCATTAACACGGGAGCGGGTGCGAACGTGGGGTTTAGGCTTGTCGATGAGAATAACCATCCATTGCTGCCTTATAGGACGAAAAATAATACTAGGAACTCAGCTCATTTCTCGTCGGAGCCCCCTGTAATGAGGGCAGAAGATCTTACTCCAGTTACTTTTCATATGATAGTCAATTGCAAATGTGCTAAGCTGCAAATCCTCCCAAATGATGGCCCCGCAAGGATAAATGGCATGGCGAGCTTTTCCCCAGATGCTGCTTGGTGTCATAAACCTATTAGCACTATGAGCGTCCTGCCCCTAGCACCAAATTATCAAGGTGGTGCGAATACTATCTTTACTTATCCCCAGTCGAGGATGCCTCGGGCACCCGACAATGATAAGCCTCCAGTAATACATAAGGATAAGCCTACACCTTCATCTTCTTCAAAAGAACCACGCCGATAGCGACAACTAAGATCCAAATGTTGTTGCCCACAAACTTTAATAGTTCTCCACCGGTCCTTAGTACCAAAGAGAGGACACTGCCGAGCAGCCCAGGTAAAGAGGCTGCCATCTTTTTACCCAAGTCCGTTAGCCCTTTACCTACTGCCTTTACGCCTGCGCCCGTAGCTTTAAGGGAGCTAAGGATTACACCTACTACGGAGGAGATGGCGACCGCAATTGCAAGTGGAATGCCATATTTCACCAAAGCTCTTTTTATCTTTTCCTTGGTGGTAAGCCCCAATTCTCTTTCCAGGTTTCCCCTTTGCGCCTGTAATTCCGCAACTCTTTCCTGCAGGGTTTCTAATTCCCTTTGAGCAGCCTCCCTTTCCTCTTCGGGACGGGTTTGGTCCTCGATTACCTCCTGCTGCCGCTCTATTTGCCCCTCCAGGTCTTCGATGGCCTGCTCTCTTTGTCTGATTTGTTCCTCCTTCGTGATGATTTCTGCGTTTAGACGTCGCTCTTGCATTATTGACGCCTCCAGCTTCGTAGTTACGCGTCTGAGTTCGGCATCCCTATCCCCAATATCCCTGACTGCGTTGTCAAAGCTTCGCCTGGTATCGTTCCTTTCTTGCACAAGCTTTCTGATGCGGTCATTTATTTCCGCCTTTTCTCGAGCGTTGGAATCCACCATTATTCTCATTTGCTTCATGTATTCATCCTCCCTTTCATCCATCGTTTCCTTTAGTCCTTCGAGATCCCTTATCGCCTCGAGGCCTTTTTGTTGCCGCTGCATTATAGCCTTAACTCTTTCGACGGCTTCGTCAATGTCCTCACTATTTCCTCTTAGTCTTTCCACCAAATTGGGTTCTCCTAATGCCTTCCTAAGGGTTGGAGGAATATTCTTATTTGTGTAGTATTTGCCATTTATGTCCTTGATGATATATGGCTTAGAACCAGACCTACGTAACCTTGCTACTACGACTTCCCTACCCCATTCGTTATCCGTGTTGAACATTACTTGGGCTTTGTCTGGGTTCCAGTTTGGGAATTCTTCCTTGATCCTAGCAAAGTCGTCCGGTTCTTCTTCCATGGATTCGTTCATTTGTTCCTGAACCTTACTAAGCCATGCAGCGCTGGGGGCTTCGGGAACGGGTCCTAAGTCTTCCATTTGCAAATATTCTGGAATAGGTTTGTATGGATTCTTAGACCTGAATTTGTCTCTCAAAGAACGCATAGCATCGCGGGCCCTGCCGCCATACTTACGTCTTAGCTTGTCAAATAGCCCTTCTTGGTCTACGTTGTCATCAGGAAGTAAAGACTCGTATTCTTCATCGTTAATGTCCACTTGACCTTCCTCAGTGGTGGGGTCAAAATCCGTTCCTTCTACTTCCATTATATATGATAAGCTCAAAGTTAAACCCCAACGTATTACCTAAGCAGGTTGGCGGGCTGAAAGCAGAACGCACCTTTCACCGGGTCACCTTTACTCCTTCTAGCGCCAAACCAGGAGAAACCCTGTACGTGGGCGTTCCCCGTCTAACGGATAACTTAGTATTGGTGCCCGGAACGTTAGCGTTAAGGTTTGACCTAGCAATACAACCAAGTACAAAAATAGAAACTTACACAGTAAACAACGTAGGTCGCAACTTGGTGTCTAAGATGAGAATTAAGTTTGCAGGGGAATCCTTGTTAGATTTGAATAGGTACGACCTGTATACCACGTACAAAGACGTATGGTTGACAGCCTTCGACCGTGCACAAAGAATAGAACAGGGAATCGGAAGCGTTATCTTAAGGAAATTGCGAAGTGATACTAAGACAGCGCCTACGGACTCCGGCGATGCAACTGCAGTAGCAGACGCAAAGAGAGTAAAGACAGCCTATGGTAGTAAGTACGTGATTCCCTTAGACTTTGAAGTTATTTCTAACCACGGCGTGTATTACCCCAGACAGCTTTCCGAATTACAGTTTGAAGTAACGTTAGCAGACACTACCAACCTCCTAGAAATGGACACAGCACAGTCGGCACTTACTGGTAGTATTCATCCTTATTCTATCACCAATTTAGAATTACAGTACGAGACGGTATATTCTGAGGAGTTGGCCCGTAGCGCCGGCATGGAATACAGCTCAGGCAAGGCATTCCTTTACGACCACGTAGTGATGTATAAGACATTCAGCTTCCTAGACAAGACGGACGAGGTTATCAACCAAAGCATTAACCTCCCTCGAAGAAGTCTCACGGGGTTAATGCTGGTGTTTGCTAAGCCCTATGAGGCCGGTAAGCGCGACTCCGAGGCCTTTCACAACCCCAACATTACCAATGTGGGGGTAAATATCAACGGAGTACCAAACAAAGTCTACTCCCAGGGAATAAAGCCCGCAGACACGTACAGGGAGGCGATGAGAAAGTTTGGTGACCAGGTGTCTCCTGAGGAATTCTTTAAAGACAAGTACGCGTTGTGGATCGACATGCGCACGACGAACGACGAAAGTATGCATGGGCAGGGTCTGCGGCTGGTAAATACGCAGGATGGCATAACATTGGAGATCAAGCGCACAAAGAACACCAGTGCTGGCGACGCAGACAAGATTAACTGCTACATCTTCGTCGTCTCAGACGCGCAGCTAAGCGTAGAAATGAACCAACTAAAAAGCTGATATTTTTCTCTTATTTCTCTACTTCATTATATACACACCGAACGCATAATTTCTACTTTACTATGTCTATTATCTGCGTACATTTACGGTGTTCAACTTACCTATAGAGAAAAAATGTCGCTCTGGGATCCTCACGAATACCCTACATTTCATAGTCTGGCTGCGTTACCAGCGTGGTTGGTCCTTGTAGTGTAGTGGTTAACACATCGGACTAGAATACCGAAGACGTGGGTTCAAATCCTGCCAAGGGCATATGATATTTTTCTCTTATTTCTCTACAACTAAAAAGCGTCGCATATTAAAATATCTGACTAATATACCATGTTACGCGTATTCGAAAACAACGACACCAAACTGCAATGCATAGTGCAAGGCGACAATCTGTACTTTAAAGCGAAGGAAGTGGCTTTGGCATTGGAATATGAACGTCCAAAGGATGCTATCAAGGCGCACGTTCGCGATAAGTTTAAGATAAAGCTCAGCGAACTTAGAAGGGAGGTGAATCGCCTCCCTTCCAACTTACACCCGGATTCCCTGTATGTAACTGAATCTGGGTTATATCAGCTAATATTTAGCTCTAAGATGCCAAAGGCAGAGGAGTTCCAAGATTGGGTGTTAGAGGAAGTCCTGCCCACACTACGTAAGACAGGTAAGTATGAAATCGAAAGGCGCTTTGACACACCAAACAAGTTGGTATTTAAGATAGAAAACGAATTCGACCTACATAAAAAGGTGGTCAACTACATCCGCAGGTTTTACCCCCAAATGCTCGTGACCCCTGGCCTAGGTGAACTGCAGGATTCGGACGGCAAACGCATAAAGTGCTGGCAGAAAGGTTACCAACGAGGACAGCCTGATCTGCTTATTTTGAATGCACACGTGTGGTACCGTGGTTTCTGCGTCGAGCTGAAGACTCCAAAAGGCAACGGGGTATTATCTGATAGTCAACGCCTGCTATTGGAAAGGTATGAGCAGAATGGTTACAAGGTGTTAATCAGTAACGACTACGACGACATCTGTAGAGCCATCGCAGAGTATGCACAAGGAATGCGTTTACCATGTAGGTGGTGCTGCAAGCGCTTTAGGAACACAGACACTTTAAAGACGCACTTAAAGATATTCCATAGAATATATGGATCAGGACAAATTCAATGAGCTAAAGTTCATACAAACGCACTGGAAGGATTTGGTGGTGGGGGAAATCTATGAGGTAAAGAATTACGTGGTCTTCGAAGACATTGACCGTCTGCGTTTGGTGCTGAAGAATAAAAAAAAGACATACACCCTTTGGGCACCTGATAGAATAAGGTACGCCATCGAGGGGCAGCAGGTCACACATGTTATGAGTCATGGTAAGAAGAATGGTAGGTGGGAATTTGATGTGGTTAATTGGGAGCCTGAGAGTCCTCTTCACTCTTAAGTGCGTCTACCATCGTACGCTGCGCTTTAGGATCCGCCAGGCACCAATGCCCCACAAAGGATCCTTCGAGAAATACCTTGCTGCAATGAAGGCAGGTGTATTTTTTTCTTGGCTTTGGCTTAGGAGAAATTATGCAGTCGGCTGGTAGTTCGCACGTAATACAGTCCATATATTATAAATCCTCCAAGCATATACTTTGCAAACCCTCTTTAAAAGGGGGTCTGATATTTATTGTTGATTTGTTAAATCCTGCAGACTGGTTTCAAACAGGTCCTTAATATTATTGTTGATTTGTTAAATGATGATGATACTTAACAAAACAACAATAAAAATAAGATCAGGATTTGGGACTCTTTGCGCAGACCAAGATCTCCTTTGACTTTGCAGACCTCACCCAAAAAGGGTCCTCAATATTATTGTTATTTTGTTAAATGATGTTAACAAAACAACAATAAAAATAAGGACAAGGTTTGAGACTCTTTGCGCAAACCCCATCCTAACTCTCTTTCTTTTTTATCCCTTGCGTACTTTCTTAACCACCTCGTTACCGGCATGCCAAGCATCAAAGCGATCTAAGTACTCTTTGAAACCGCCTTGGCCGTCGTAAAGGCACTGCCAAATATGTTGGTCACTTCTTTGACAGCCGCAGCGCTCACAAGTTGCCTCCCAATGTTCCCTGTTTTCCCACCTTACGCCTTCGACGCAGTCAAACTCCGCAAACGTTTCGTCAATTTTCTTCTTCCGGCGCGTTAACTTTCTTTGGGTTTCCTTTGGGCAACATCGTGCGGCAACGTCGCCGTGCTCCTCGCAAGCCACGCTCAGCAGGTCGTAATTGCCGCGGCACCGATGTCGATGCCATTCGTCGTTCTTGTCCTCCTCGCAGCGCACGCATATGTTCTTTAAACAAACTCTTTTACTACGGTGGTACTCCAGCGCCTGCGCACTGCTGAACTGTTTATCACAGTCTTCGCAAACGGTGACGTTGTTTACCTTCTTACTTCATACCTGTCTTTCCAGGTGATATTGCAATCTTTGCTTGCTGCTGAACTCCCTTTCACATTGCTCGCACTTCATTATAACTAAGTGTTATTTAAGCCTCATATAAGATCCTGCGCCAACATAATCTTATTTTTATTGTTGTTTTGTTAACATCATTTAACAAATCAACAATAAATATCAGACCTCCTCTTAGGAAGCATTAAGTAACATCATTTAACAAATCAACAATAAATATCAGACCTCCTCTTAGGAAGCATCGACAAAGAGACCCCTTTTACAATGGATATCGCATAAAATCCTTTACGGACTCCGCAGCCCAGTCCGCCATCGTTATCAGGGCGCCGAATCGTTCTGTGCGCTTCAGACCACACATTTCATCATACAATTCCTGCACGCGCTCTTTTAACCGATCGATCTCCTCCCTTTGCATTTCTATGGTGTCTCTTTTATCTTGCATGTCGCCGGCAATCCTTCTTACTGCGTCCACTGGGTCCATCGTATATATAATGGATCCGAACCATATTCCCTGCAATGCTCTGATCGTAGGACCCACCGGCTGCGGAAAGACCCAGTTTGTAGTAGAGCAGCTATTGGGACCCTTTAGATACCGTTTCGACTACATAGTGCTATTATGCCCTACCTACGTGAACAACCGCACCTGGACAGGCGTAACAGTGAAAGATGACGACTTCTTCGTGGATATCTTAGACCCTAACGAGTTATCCAACCACCTTAAGTTTTGGCACAAGCAATTCCCCAAGGATACGCAAACCCTCTTAATTCTTGATGACATTGCCTGCGGGGACGACGTAAAAAGACGCACTTCCGAATTAGTGAAGCTCGCCTTCAGCGGCAGACATGACAATATTAGCGTTTGGTTGCTCTCCCAGCAGCTGACCAGCGTCTCTAAACCCTTTAGGGAAAACATAGGCTCTCTGGTCGTCTTCTACACTCCCAGTCGTAGTGACCTGGAAACCATTTTGAGCGACTACGGAGGCGAGATATCTAAGGAACGACTGCACGAATACATGCGGCATTTAAAGACGCACCAACATTCCAAAATGATCTTCTCTTTGAGGTTTCCGTATTCCATTAACATATATGGAGATTGATCAGTTGATAGATGAAGTCCCCGCGCAATTTGATGAAAGTAACCTTAAAGAACAACTTAACATCCTTGTGTCTTCGGGAAAGTGTAAGGAAATGATAGGCAAGGACCTCAACCATGAGCAAGTTAATAAGTTGTCAGAAGAGGAGGTTAAGAAGTTCCATAAGAGGCATGAGGCTGCCCTTGCAAGTAAGACCACGAATGCCGTAGCAGACTCCGCTATTAAGCTGGCCACTAAATTGCTTGGACTTGCGCTGCCCATAGACGACGTGGATCAACTGCGGAAGGACATAAGTGAGGATTATGTCATATCCCAAGAACTTAAGATAACCTGCGGGTGGTTGTCTTTGAAGTGCGGTAAGTTAATGGCAGTCGCATCTTTGGGACTTCACGTAGCTCAACACGTCGACTTGAAGGAGGTACTGGTGTCTTGGAAGGACTACAAGAAAGATAAACAAGTCGAGGAGATCTTCAAGGCAGCACTCGCCGAGGTACCTACTCAAGTCGCCTCAAGTGATGCTCAAGTCATTCACGGGACTTAGTCAAGTCATTCACGGGACTTAGTCAAGTCATTCGCGGGACTTAGCCAAGTCATTCCCAAGTCATCCTTAAGTTACTATAAGTCATTATCAAGTCGTCGTCAAGTTACTTATTAAGTCCTTCAAGTCCTTAGATATAAGATGAGTGACAGCGAAACAAAGGCGGAGGAAACCCCTCAAGAGCAAAAGATCACCAAGCCTAAAGCTCCGGGTAGAGTCGCTGCGGGGAAGAAGCTCGCTGAGATGAACAGGAAGAACAAAGCCAAAAAGGAAAAGAAGGAAGAGGAGGACGAAGGCGAATCCTTTATTAATCCTGGATACGTTATCGGAGCATTAGGACTCGCTATAGCAGCAGGCAGTCTCTACTTACAGTGGCGGGCTGCTAAACCAAAAGTGGAATTCAAGGCCGTGCATGTGGAGCCTCCTAAGAGAAGTAAGATAGCCGTAATGGAATAACCTTCTCGCTTTGTAATATAATGTCGTCAGCATTGATGAAAACAGTTGAAGAAGCAGCAATTATTACTTCCATCGTTGCGGGTATTGGTTGGGTAGGTAAGAAAGTGCTCAAAGAAGACTTTACTGAAGACCCAAGCAAGAGCTTCGCTAACTTTGCTAAGATGACCGCTACCGTAGGCGGGGCTGTAATGTTAAAGGACTACTTACAGAAGGAAAAGTACTTGCCTAAGATATAAATGGTCAGCGTGGTCGCAGGCGGAGTCATTGCAGCTTTAGCATTCACTGGAGCTAATTACGGCGGTCAATATTTGGATAGATTAGTCAGAGGCAACAAAAGCGATACTGAAAGAAAAAGGCATGACTTAGCGCTGGAGAAATATCAAAGGGATGTGGCAGCTTGGAATGAAAAAAGACAAGCTTACAGGGATTGGTTGGATAAGAACTACCAAGACAAGATGCAGGCGGATAAGAACTTCGAAAACACAGACTACGCCTTTAAACTTTATGCACAAACACACCCCGACTTTAGGATTAGCAAGCCTCAATTTAAGAATTACTACCAGCCTTCTAAGAAACAAAAAGACAATGAGCTGGTCTTTATAGGAGTCGCAGGACTGGCCGGAGGTGCCGCCTTGGCGTATCTCATTTAACCCAAGCACAGCTTGGTCACTAGTGACGCGAAGCATGAGCGTCTAATATATAATGATCGTCTTTTTGGAAAGCGACAAGAATAACTTTACCACTTATTTGACCATCAAAGCCCATACGGTTCGGCTGGTCAGTTGCTCTTTGTACAATTCTTGGTATAATTTAATCGATGGCATGGTTACTGAGCATACGGGGTCTAACAATTACCAAGGCGTAATGCTCCCAGATGGACATTACACCCCTATAACGCTAGCTAAGGAGCTAGCCAAACACGGTTATACTCTCACCACAGGGTTGCCGCATGAAATGACCCTCAAACATGATCTACCCAACGATTTCTCAATAACCCCCGGAAAACGTGATGCATTTGGATCTTTACTTGGAATTCAGGGTAAGGCAATTACCAACACAGCCATACCCGTGAAATGGAAAGTTGCATCCTCTTACGAAGTCTATTGCGATTTAGCCCACAGTTACAGCAATGGAAAGCCCTCCCATCTTATGTCTAAGTTTTCACCTAAAGGTAATCCATTCGACCTGGTAGAATACACACCCATTTCTTTAAACTATGATTTGCCTTGTGATTTGGTAGAAAGCATAAACATCATCATTAAAGTGGACGGAAAGACGGTGGATTTTAACGGACGCAAGATCAATCTCGTCTTGGAATTCATATAATGAGTCGAACCGAGGGCAAACTTAAAAGGATTTACTACGGGCCTGAGGGCTATTGGAGAGGAGTGGCGGCTATCAAGAAACTCGCTACCGCAGCCAGGGTATCCGACGAAACAGCTAAGAATTGGTTAAAGAAACAAACTATCTGGCAGGTTTATCTCCCCGTGCCCAAGTACATTCCCAGGCCCAGCTTTACCGTAAATGCCCCTAACGAAGTTCATCAGGCGGATTTGCTTTTCTTACCGCACGACACGGTGAAAAGAAAGACCTATAGATACGCTTTGACCGTGGTTGATATCGCAAGCAGATACAAGGACGCCAAACCCATAACCAGCAAGGATTCTGGGGAAGTCGCAGAAGCCCTAGGTAGGATTTATAAGCGCGTTTTGAAATGGCCTGGCGGGGACGGAGTTCATGGGTGTAGTTACCAAGACCTTGAAAGACCACGACACCAAAATTAGGAGAGCCGAAGCTGAGTACCACAGAGGTCAGAGCATCGTTGAAAGATTTAATAAAACCTTGGCTGAGCGTCTCTTTGGGTACCAGTATTGGAAAGAGTTGGAAGATCCCTCCATACGTAATAAGGAATGGACACAGCGGCTCCCCCAGGTCGTTACGGCTTTGAACAACGAGGCGGCCAGGGCTACTGGAATGAAACCCAAGGACGCCATAAAAAAGAAGCACGTGGAACACAAGTCCTACGTCAGAAGTTCAAGGGCGGTCGGACTGAAAGAAAAAAAGCTTCCCCGCGACATAGTGGTCAGGTACCTCTATCAGCCGGGGGAACTCGAAGGTGGCAGTAAGAGAGCCACGGATCCTAACTGGTCTCTGAAAACGTATGAGATTTCGAAGTCCGTCACCAAGGAGGGGCAACCCGTGTTGTATTACCTAAATGGCCCAAGTCGTGGATTCGTTAAGGAAGAGCTGCTCATAGTCCCCAAAGACTCAGAGTAGTGCAGCACCGCGCGCCCGATTACACTCTAGGCATGTCAGTCTTATGTTGCCTCTGCAATGCCCGCGCTTGTTATTTATGCGATCCACGGAGAACTGCTGATCGTCATTCGGGTCAAACCTCCATAGTAGCGGTATGTTACATTTGGCGCAGCGTGCCCCTTTCTTATAGACGTCGTCCACGCATAGGTCGAACGTCATATTTTTTTCTTCTTCGTGCCGCTTGTAGCGAAGGAGTTTGTTAGACACGTTTTCTTTGGCTACTTCTTCAGAAGTGCGGTCGTACCGTAATTGCGGACCCCAGGCTCTTTTTAACTGTTTGGCATACTCCACACGACTTACGGCGGTGTATATCAAATTGCTCCAACACAGCCGCTGGTCTATGATCCACAAGGTTTCTGTTATGGTAAGCCCCTGCGCGCTGTGGACTGTCATGCAATAACCCAAACGCCAGTCTGGATGGGAGGTAATTCTTTCCACCATTTTCATGGGCACCCAAACCTTATCGTGCGTTACTGCGTTTTCCAACCGGGTCTTAGTTCCCGGGACCCAGACGTCTTTTTTCTGCATTCGGGTGTCGTGGGGTTTGTAACAAATGGGCACCAGATGCCCAGGGAAGCGCTCCTGGTGTATTTTGAGTAAGTATTTCTGTATGCGGGACTGCGCTGCGCGTTTGCTGCTCAGCACCAAATCCTCAGGATGCCAGCTGTATAGGAAGTCCTCGTAGGATTTCGCTCGTACCCTCTTACGCAATGTCTTACATTGGTCGGCATCACTAAGGCCCCTTAATTCCGCTTTCAGGTTTCTTATTTGATCCTTGCTGCGGTAGTCGGTGTTAATTTCTTCGCAGTAACCACCTTTGGTGGTCATTTCTTTTAACCATTCGTGGGGCATCTCTCCGGCTATTGGAGGCGGTTGACACGGATCCCCGGCAAATATCACTTGGGATTTCCCACGGAGGAAGTCTACGAACTCCTGCAGTATTTCTAATGGCACGGTGCAAATCTCATCCCAAAGTATCACCGGAGGTATGTCGCGTATTGCTTCCGGTACCCATTTTTGACCATTCCAGCGAAAGAAGCTGTGGTAGGTTTGTGCGTCGTAACCCTGACTGCAGAGTTCTCTTTCCAAACGGTGCGTTGGCGTTAACACCTTTATCTTTGGAAAGAGTTCCAAAACACGCGTCGTCTTACCGCTACCACCGGTACCGTAGAGGTAGGAAAAGCGTTGGTAGGAAATGGGGTCTGCAACCGACGGTAATGGCTCTTTCGTAGGCGTAATGGAACCGCGGAGGTGTTCACCGCGATATTCTACACGTTCTCTCCAAGCTTTTATCTCTTCGTCTTTGACGCGCCATTGACCGCTTTCTGCGAGCTCGTCTTCGGTGTAGAATTCTTTCATCTTCTCCAACACTTCTGGCTTTACATACAAAGAATCCGTAGCTACGCGCGGGATGTCCTCTTTGTCAAACCGCAGTAACATTGCAAGGAGGTTAATGTGCGCATATGCGAGCATACTTGCACGTAGGTGGTAATACTGTGGTCTGTGGTCTTGGTAGTAACACAGCGCATTCCACTTACGTTCTCTCTGCTCGGCTTCTATGAAATAATCCCATTTCTCCACGGACACCATCGTTCCTTGGTCATGTGCTCGTTTCACAAGGAAGCTTAGTTCGCCTTCGTCCGTTATCAAGCGACGTTGCATATGTTTCTCCCCCTCCTTTGCGCCCTGTGTGAATTTACCTATGACCACACGCGCTGTGGGGTTATGCTCCGGTAACCATTGCGTGAAGGAGGAGTGACACAATATGGCTTCATGCGCTGTGTATTTTAGCAATTGGCGCTCTTCGAGGAATTTGAGGAGCGGTATGGGAATCCATTCCTTTTCCTGTAAATGCTTCCCATACCACGCGTAAATTATGGAGTGTAAGCCCTTTGCTAACTTCCAGGTGGTCAACCGTACGAACCCCGTAGCTGGGGCGTCGTAACTGCCACCAAGCGACACACGAAAGAACTGCGAATCTGGATGTCCGTAACGGTCGTAATATTCCTTACAATCCCCCAGACCTTTAAATGACGCAGGGTAACAATGTTTCATATCCAAGGAGACGTATTCGTCTTCATCGTACTCCATATTCCAAAGGCCTCCATGACCGTGCTCTACGCAAGCTTTGGGCTTTTGTTTGCGGTGCAGGTAATACCCACGGCCGGCGCCTTCCTTAAATCGCCGGTTAAACCCATGAATCTGTGGCATCAATCGCGAGTCCCCCTACCTGCTGCTGAAGTTTATTTCAGACATGTCATCAAATTACTAGATGTACAACTAAATAGCGTTCGTAAAGCAAGCCACAAAAGACCACCAATTTTATGTAGAGAGTCTTTAAGGTATTCCTATAAACTATATGACGTTCAATCTTTAGCCGATCTCCTCAGCGCCCAAACATACGTACCTTTCAAGGAAACGGCTACCTTCGTAGATGATGAGGAAACTAATGACTTCCCTGTCGAGAACGTGGGTGAATTTGACGCAAGAGCAGCTGTAGAAGCTGCCAAAAGACGAGCGTACCTTCCTAATCCTAAAAGACCAACAGCTAGAAGTAAAATTGTTGTGAGTGAAGGTGAAGGACGCGCTACGAGAGAACTTGAACTACAGTGGTGGCCAAACCTTTATAAGACCAATTTCGGGAAGCTGACTTTTCGTTTTTTTGTACAAAAGAAAGTGTATTGAATTGAGGAAAAGACCTTTGTTTTATCTGAATGCTTATGCTCAAACTTCTTTCCATTTAAGTGATAGTTGGGAAAGAAGCTTATCTTGATATTCACGAGTATAATTAGTATTATTCGTTCCTTTGATTTATGGAATTTTACTTGGTTGTAAGGCTCTTTCAATATTGATTTAGCATCGATAACGCGAGCCTCAAACACGAAGGCGCGAGTGCATGTCTTTCATGTGCGCGATATGTCCTAACGTGGTTGACGTTCATATGTTCATTATGTGTGTAACGATACTTACTGTACTTTGTATCAGCTAAGATGTCACTTTAGTAATTCCTATTTTAAAAAGAAAGAAATAGAAAAAAAATAAGGTTATTGATGATCTCACTGTTGTAGCTGTTAAGTCTAAACATATGTGACCGCCAGCCTGCATTTGTTGACTCCAAACAGAGATCATAACACCACCCACCACGTGAAGGAACCAGGTCTGACTTTGCCCAATAAGAGGCTTTTATTTGAGACGCATATTTGGGCCATTTTGGGTAGTTATGAAACATTCCACAGAACTACGGGCGAGTCACCTAGTAATCCTGCTGCCTTCGGGCGAGACACCTGGAAGGCACGGGGGAAAAATTGATAATTAAAAACTGTTACTTTGAAAGTCCGAGTTGTTACATTTGTCTACTTCATCCACTGGGTAATTTTAAACAGTATCTCCTTTCGGTGTTTTTCCATTTCATCAAATGTCCAGAAAAATGTTGGCAATGATGTTCTTTGAATGAACATATCTTTAGCTGCCAAAATTACTCCAACACCACAACTCCCAGAACCAACACCAGTTTTTGGTTGGTCTGGCATC
The DNA here is from genome assembly GCA_011057435.1 of Actinia equina. NCBI lineage: Eukaryota > Metazoa > Cnidaria > Anthozoa > Actiniaria > Actiniidae > Actinia > Actinia equina. The sequence goes on along the minus strand of WHPX01000517.1, from coordinate 154,736 downwards.
GCAAATCGAGTAAAAGAAAGATCCCACTTATCTTTTCCGAAATCCTGTGTGAATCCTGTCTGAAACTCAAGGGACATCTCCTTTAGTGCATCCAGAAGTTTCTTGGTTAGCTCGACAGCCTGATTCGGTGGTGCCCAATGAAGACCATCGTCATAGAAGAGCTTCTTGGAACCCACATCAAGACACAGTAAGCCCCAGTGGCATTGCTTCACGTGTAGTGGCAGTAGAACTAGAGACAGATTCCTTAAATCCTCAATGGCTATGTAGTTTATCAGCTTCTCTCGTAGTTCCTTGGAGGTTGCAAGTGACAATATCCACATTTGTGTCAATGTGGGTAAAAACACTACACCAGTATTTCCATGCAATTTTACCTCTTCGAGAAACTTAAGGCACACGACCCTTAAGCAAAACCCAGAGACATACCTCTCCCCAACAAGTGAAGACACATCTGTGGCATCGAGATTTAAATGATCATGTTTCAAAACAGTCTGTTCTGGGCGTAAATTTCCAAGGACATTTTTTATAGCTAGTGTTTTATGAGTTGAAGCACTAAGCCACTGATGTTCATAATTAACCTCACGGGAAATTTCATCAACCTTAAAAGTTTTGTCCCACAAATCAATGCTTGCTCTTGCAAATGACCATAGAGATATAAGAAATGTCAAAACTATCATGTTACTTTCCTTAGAAAGAGTGTAATTATTTCATTGAGGCCAGAATGACTAAAGATTGAAGAGAAATATTTTTTGATAACTTGAACTAGTTTGAGCCAAAGACAATATCTTTAATAATTTACAATTTTTTTCTGATTTCATTTTTCACTGTAATAGAAGTAGTATAGGGAATGGGGGTTTCAGCGCAATCTCAACACGGGCAAACCCCGTGTCAAAAATCCACCTACGGACAATCCCCATTCCAAGTGTGGTTGAGGGTAACAGCGCAAATATGTTAGTTTATATATGGAGTGCGAAGAATGTAAGAGAACTTTTAAGAAAGAAGCAGACTTAAAGAAGCATTTAAAGATGAGAAAGAAATGTATGAGCAGCTATGATTGTGGATGTGGTAAGAAGTTTGAGACTAAGGTTAAATTGTATTGGCATTGCCAGGACTGCGAGTATGACTACGACGATCTGAAAAGTGCTTGGTATTAGGTATAAAATAATTCCTATTATATAGATGGAATCCCAAAGCAACTTTGAAACGGTGTCGATACCCGGTAACGGCGAGATTGACGTTAGACAGTTTTGGCGTCAGTCGGAAAGGAAGGTTAAAAGGACTCTCCGGAAAGGTTTAGAAGAATTAGGAGCGTTGAAAGCGAGCATAATGGTAGAAGTGAGTTTATCAAAAGACGAGGTAACGACAACAGCAATGCTGCGATCAAAGTCGTTAGTGATATTAGAATCCACGAATTTGGATAGGTCACTCAGTGAAGCCTTAGAAGCAATTATGGAGTCGCTGTCTAACTACACGAAAGAAGGATCAGGTTGGACAGTAGAGTAGGTTGAAGGAATAGAGATAAGTATGGCTAGGTACGTACCCATACGAGGGGGAAGTTACGTACCACTACCAACGTGGGTAGAAAGGAAGAAGGCTATCGTAAACGTGAAGAATGAAGACAACCGCTGCTTCATGTGGGCAATTAGGTCTGCACTGTACCCAGCAGAGAAGGATCCCTGTAGAACAAGTAAGTATCCCACAGACGATTTAGAGTGGGATGGAGTGGAGTTTCCAATGCAGCTGACGGACATTCCAATATTTGAAGAGGAAAATGACTTAGCAATTAACGTTTATGGAATCAGAGACCAAACGATAGTGCCACTGGTGTTGTCAAAGAGCAAAGGAGAACGCGTACACCTGTTTTACCACGGCGGACATTACTCATGGGTTAAACACATTAGCAGACTATTTTACAGACATACTAAGCACAAAGGCAAAAAGTACTTCTGCGACTGCTGCTTGTTGTCATTTACCTCCCTAAAAGCCTTAAAGAACCACGACGAGATCTGCCGAGGAGTCGAAGAAGTGGCACAACGGATCCAGATGCCCGCCAACAAAGAGCTCTCATACGCAGACCACCAAAAGCAGATGCAGGTGCCTTACGTGATATACGCAGACTTCGAAGCGCTGATTACCAAAGAAGAGCAGAAAAGTGGCGCCACGAATAAGGTAAGATTACACGAGATCTGCTCCTTTGGTTACATAGTAGTCAGATCAGATGGTAAAGCAAACCCTCCTGTGATTTACCGAGGTAAGAACGCAGCTAATAAGTTTCTAGAAGCATTGCGAGAAGAGGAGGAAGAGATAAGAGAACAATTAAGACGTCCAAAGAAGATGGAATTTACCAAAGAGAACCAGGAGGCTTTTACCAAGGCAAAGAAATGCCACATTTGCCAACATACGCTTCTTCAGTTTGGAAGACAAGCCAAGAAAGCGTGGGACGAAGATGGAAAGTATCTAGGAGAAGCTCATTTTAAATGTGTCAGGTATGCTAAGAAAGGTGAGAAGCCGGGAAAGCCCTCCACCCACTGCATTTATTGTCATAAAGCATTTGTTGAGGATTTCTATGTGGATAAGGTTAGAGATCACTGCCACATCACGGGTAAATACAGAGGAGCGGCTCATTGGAAATGCAATATAAACTTCAAAGTAAATCCAGACATGGAGATTCCCGTGTTCTTTCACAACCTCCGCGGTTACGACTCCCATTTACTCCTTCAGGGAACAGACGGATCCGACGTCAAATGCATACCTAACAACAAAGAGCGTTACATGTCCGTAACTGTTGGTAAGCTAAAGTTCTTAGACTCACAGCAATTCATGGCGGAGTCCTTAGCGAATCTCGTGAAGTACAACACGGAGTTCCCCATTTCCAGTAAATACGGCGCAGAAAGGAAAGGAGTCTACCCATGAATACATGGACTCCTGGGAGCGCTTTGAAGAGCCCCTACCGCCTAAACAGAGATTCTACAGCAGTTTAAATGAGTCTGGAATAAAAGACGAGGAGTACCAGCATGCGTTAGACGTGTGGGAAAAGTACTCCTGTGAGAACATGGGGGATTACCACGACATTTATCTAAGGTCTGACGTAGTGCTGCTCGCAGATGTTTTCCAAAGCTTCAGAAAGATGGCAATGGAATATTACGGATTGGATCCCGCGAACTTCTACACAGCTCCCGGACTCAGCTGGAGTGCGCTGTTAAAGAAGACAAACGCGCAACTGGATCTCCTAACGGAATACGATATGTACCGGTTTATGGAAGACGGCATCCGCGGCGGCGTTTGCGGGCCCAGCAGACGTTACGCCCGCGCAAACAATCCTGCAGTTGAGTATGACCCAGAGAAACCAACCACCTACATCTTTTACTTAGACGCTAACAACCTCTACGGTTGGGCAATGTCACAGTACCTACCTGTGAGAGACTTCGAATGGGATCCAGTGAAGTCAATAGACTTCTACATGCAGGTAGGAAAGGATGAAGACAAGGGTTACATTCTAGAAGTGGATCTGGAGTACCCAGAGCATCTGCACGACGCACACGATGAGTTCCCGTTAGCACCAGAAGCGATATAGATACCCTTTCAACAATTAAGCCCACTGCAGAAGCAGATGTGTCCCAGATACAAACCGTACAGGAAGCTGACGATGAACCTTATGGATAAAACGAAGTATGTGGTACATTACCGCAACCTACAGTTTTACGTGCGACACGGAATGCGCGTAAAGAAGATTCACCGCGCGTTGAAGTTCACGCAGGAGCCCTGGATGCGTTCCTACATTGACTTTAACACCCAGAAGCGTACCGCAGCGAAGAATGACTTCGAGAAAAACCTCTTTAAGCTGATGAACAACAGCGTATATGGTAAGACGATGGAGAACATCCGCAAGCGCGTAAGCGTAAAAATAGTCAGCACCAAAGAGGAAGCAGAAGCATACGTGTCACAGCCCGGATTCGTTAGATACGTAGAAATGTTAAACTTCTATGTAATTCACATGAAGAAAGCGAACCTGCTTCTAAAAAAACCCGTATACACCGGCTTTACGGTGCTGGATTTGTCCAAGTTGCTCATGTATGAGTTTTACTACGACAAACTAAAGCCAAAGTACGGAGACCGCTGTCGCCTCCTGTACACAGACACCGACTCTTTGATGCTAGAAGTGCAAACGGAAGACGTCTACCAGGATTGCGTCGAAGACATAGACGAGTACGACACCAGCGGTTACCCGAAGGAGCACTTCCTTTACAGCGCAAAGAACAAGAAGGTAATAGGAAAGATGAAAGACGAGATGTTAGGAAAACCCATCGTGGAATACGTTGGGTTAAAACCAAAGATGTACAGCGTGCTAAAGTTAGACGGCGTAGAAAAGAAAGCCAAAGGCGTTAAAAAATACGTCGTTAAGAAGGACATAACCCACGAGTCCTACTTGAACGTATTACGAACGCGCAAGGAACAGCGGCATAAGATGAACAGCCTGCGCAGCTATGGCCATCAGATACATAACGTCACGCAGGAGAAGGTGTCACTGTCTGCATTTGACGGTAAGCGATGGATGTGCGATGACGGAGTGCACACGATAGCATTCGGACATCACACAATAAGCAGTTCTTCTTTGACGAACCCGCGCGTGGGGCCATCGTGAAGATAATACAAGATGGGCTGACCCTTCTTGGCTATTACACTTCGTATCTGGTAAGTTTCCAAAGACCAGTTAGGATCCGTAGCTCTTTTGGATCCTCCTTCTAATTCACCCGGCCCGTAGAGATATCGGACCGTGACATTACCTAATTTCTTTTCATGGGGGAAGACCGCCCTCGAACTTCTGACGTAGGACTTGTGTTCCACGTCTTTCTTTTTTATGGCGTCCTTGGGTTTCATTCCCGTAGCCCTGGCTGCCTCGTTGTTCAAAGCCGCGACGACTTGGGGGAGCCGCTGTGTTCATTCCTTGTTTCGCTTGGAGGGATCTTCCAACTCTTTCCAATACTGGTATCCAAAGAGACGCTCGGCCAGGGTCTTATTGAATCTTTCGACGATGCTCTGGCCTCTGTGGTACTCAGCTTCGGCTCTTCTTATCTTAGTGTCGTGGTCTTTTAGGGTTTTGGTAACCACACCCATGAACTCCGTCCCCGCATCCACTTGCAGCAGCTTTGGCCATTTCAGAACGCGCTTATAAATCCTACCTAGGGCTTCTGCGACTTCCCCAGAATCCTTGCTGGTTATGGGTTCGGCGTCTTTGTATCTGCTTGCGATATCAACCACGGTCAAAGCGTATCTATAGGTCTTTCTTCTCACCGTGTCGTGCGGTAAGAAAAGCAAATCTGCCTGATGAACTTCATTAGGGGCATTTACGGTAAAGCTGGGCCTGGGAATGTACTTGGGCACGGGAAGATAAACCTGCCAGAGTGTTTGTTTCTTTAACCAATTCTTAGCCGTTTCTTCGGATACCCTGGCTGCGGTCGCACGTTTCTTGATAGCCGACACTCCTTTCCAATAGCCCTCAGGCCCGTAGTAAATCCTCTTAAGTTTGTCCTCAGTTCGACCCATTATATGAATAGAATCGCGCTTCGCTTGATTCAAGCGAGGGATAGGACGAGATTGATCTTACGTCCGTTAAAGTCCACCGTCTTTCCATCCACTTTAATGGTGATGTTTATGCTTTCTACCAAATCACAAGGCAAGTCATAGTTTAAAGAAATGGGAGTGTATTCTACCAGGTCAAATGGATTACCTTTGGGTGAAAACTTGGACATAAGAGTAGACTTTTTTCCGTTGCTGTAACTGTGGGCCAAATCGCAATAGACTTCGTAAGAGGATGCAGCTTTCCAATTCACGGGAACTGCTGTGTTGGTAATTTCCTTGCCTGAGACACCTAGTAAAGATCCCAATGCATCAGTTTTTCCTAGGGTTACCGAGAAATTGTTAGGAAGATTATGTTTGAAGGTCATTTCGTGCGGCAACCCTGTGGTGAGAGTATAACCATGCTTGGCTAATTCTTTTGCCAGTGTGATTGGCGTGTAATGTCCATCTGGGAGCATTACACCTTGATAATTGTTAGACCCCTTATGCACGGTGACCATGCCATTGATCAAATTATACCAAGAGTTGTACAAAGAGCAACTGACCAACCGAACGTTATGGGCTTTGATGGGGGGATTCAAATACGTGGTAAAGTCATTCTTGTCGCTTTCCAAAAAGACGATCATTATATATTAGACGCTCATGCTTCGCGTCACTAGTGATCTGAGCTGCGCTCAGAGCAGATACGCCAAGGCGGCACCTTCTGCCAGCCCTGCGACTCCTACGAAGACCAGCTCATTGTCTTTTTGTTTCTTCGACGGCTGGTAGTAATTCTTAAACTGAGGCTTGCTAATCGTAAAGTCGGGGTGCGTCTGTGCATAAAGTTTAAAGGCGTAGTCCGTGTTTTCGAAGTTCTTATCCGCCTGCATCTTGTCTTGGTAGTTCTTATCCAACCAATCCCTGTAAGCTTGTCTTTTTTCATTCCAAGCTGCCACGTCCCTTTGATATTTCTCCAAGGCTAAGTCATGCCTTTTCCTCTCAGCATCGCTTTTGTTGCCTCTAACTAATCTATCCAAATACTGACCACCATAATTAGCTCCGGTGAATGCTAACGCTGCAATGACACCACCTACTAGTACGCTTGCCATTTATATCTTAGGCAGGTACTTTTCCTTCTGTAAGTAGTCCTTTAACATTACAGCCCCACCTACAGCGGCGGTCATCTTAGCGAAATTTGCGAAGCTCTTGCTTGGGTCTTCAGTAAAGTTTTCTTTGAGCACTTTCTTACCTACCCAACCAATACCCGCAACGATGGAAGTAATAATAGCTGCTTCTTCAACTGTTTTCATCAATGCTGATAACATTATATTACAAAGCGAAAAGGTTATTCCATCACGGGTATTTTGCTTCGGGGCTCCTGCGTTACATGCACGGCCTTGAATTCCACTTTTGGCTTCGTAGCCCGCCACTGTAAGTAGAGGCTGCCTGCTGCTATAGCGAGTCCTAATGCTCCGATAACGTATCCAGGATTAATAAAGGATTCGCCTTCGTCCTCCTCTTCCTTTTTTTCCTTTTTGGCTTTGTTCTTCCTGTTCATCTCCGCGAGCTTCTTCCCCGCAGCGACTCTGCCCGGAGCTTTGGGCATGGTGATTTTCGCCTCTTCCTTAGGCTGGGGTGATTTTTGGGTCTTTTGTTCGGTGTCACTCATCTCATATTAAGGGACCTGAAGGACTTGACAAGTAACTTAATGATGACTTGGCAACGACTTGATAATGACTTGACGACGACTTAACTAAGTCCCGTAAATGACTTGACCATGACTTGACAACGACTTGACTAAGTTCCGTGAATGACTTCAGAAGGACTTACATCGACTTGACTAGATACCTCAGCAAGTGCAGCGCGGAATATCCTATCGACTTCTTTGTCCTTCTTTAAGTCCTTCCAAGAGGTTAGTACCTCCTTCAAGTCGACATGCTGAGCTACGTGAAGTCCCAAAGATGCGACTGCCATTAACTTACCGCACTTCAAAGACAACCACCCACAGGTTATCTTAAGTTCTTGGGATATGACATAGTCCTCGCTTATGTCCTTCTGAAGTGCCTCCACGTCGTCTATGGGCAGCGCAAGTCCCAGGAGGTTAGTGGCCAGCTTAATAGCGGAGTCTGCTACGGCGTTTGTGGTTTTACTTGCAAGGGCAGCCTCGTACCTCTTATGGAACTTTTTTTACCTCCTCTTCAGACAACTTATTGACCTGCTCATGTGTCAACTCCTTGCCTATCATTTCCTTACACTTCCCAGAAGACACAAGGATGTTAAGTTGTTCTTTAAGGTTACTTTCGTCTAACTGTGTGGGGGCTTCGTCTAACAACTGATCAATCTCCATATACATTAGGAATCAAAGATCGCAGATCTTTATGGAATAAGGAAACCTCAAAGAGAAGATCATTTTGGAATGTTGGTGTGTCTTTAAATGCCGCATGTATTCGTGCAGTTGTTCCTTAGATATCTCGCCGCCGTAGTCAGAGAGGATGGTTTCCAAATCACTCTTGCTTGGTGTGTAGAAGACGACAAGGGAGCCTATGTTTTCCCTAAAAGGCTTAGAGACGCTGGTAAGCTGCTGGGAGAGCAACCAAACGCTGATATTGTCATGTCTGCCGCTAAAGGCAAGCTTCACCAACTCGGAGGTGCGTCTTTTTACGTCGTCCCCGCAGGCGATGTCATCAAGAATTAAGAGTGTCTGAGTATCTTTAGGGAATTGTCCATGCCAGAACTTAAGGTGGTTGGATAACTCATTAGGGTCTAAAATATCCACGAAGAAGTCGTCATCTTTTACTCCTATGCCCTCCCAGGTGCGGTTATTCACGTAGATAGGGCAGAGCAGCACTATGTAGTCGAAACGGTATCTAAAGGGCCCCAATAGCTGCTCTACGACGAACTGGGTCTTTCCGCAGCCGGTGGGTCCTACTATCAGAGGGTTACAAGGTATGTGATTTGGTTCCATTATACTTAATGGAACCCATTTATATATAATGGAGCCAGTGGAAGCAGTAGAAAAGATGGTCAGCCTTGTCCAAAAGGGGTCAGACACGATAGAGGCGCAAAAGGAAGAGAAAATAGAACGACTGAAGGAGCACGTGCAGGAGTTGTACGATGAAATGTGCGGTCTGAAGCGCGCAGAACGGTTTGGCGCTTTGATAACGATGGCAACGTGGGCTAAGGAGTCCGCTGCAGACTTTATGAAATATCCCATGTAAGTATATGTACGTTTGTGTGGACTGCGGACAGGTGTTTGAAAGCCAAAGCGAGTTGGAACGTCATTTGGGTTGGCTGTAAGGATTTCATATAAGGCTTATTAAATTCTTATTATATATGGAGTGCATGCACTGCAACAAGGAGTTCAGCTCAAAGCAAATGTTAACGTATCACGTAAAAAAGAAGGTTTGTAGGAAGTCGCGGGAAAAGCGTTGCAAACGCTGCGATCGTGTGTTCAGCAGCAGGCAGATGTTAAAGTACCACGTGGATAACAGAGTTTGCCTGAAGGATGTCTGTGAGCGCTGCGAAGAAAGCGTAGGTAGCGACTGGCATCAGTTCCGCTGCTTTACGAACTATGACCTTATCGCTGTGGCCTGTGAGGAACATGGCGACGTCGCCGCGCGTTGTTGTCCAAATGAGACTACTATCCGTTTGATACGCCGTAAGAAAGAGCATGACGACCGCTTTGCATGGTTCGACCGCGTTGAAGGCGTGCGTTGGGAAGACAGAGGATACTGGGAGGCGGATTGCCCAAAGTGCGGGTGTAACATAAGCGAGCAACATATCTGGCAATGTTTGCATGTGGGCGCAGAGTGTCCCAAAACGTTTCAAGAATGCGTCGATCGCCTTGAAATAGCGCGTGCAAATAAGAAAACCTCAGGTTAGGAAACTATTTTAAGGATTGCCTTATTCTTATTCATTTATTATTAAATGCCTCGGAAACTATTTTGAGGTATCCTTTATTTTTATTTATTTATTATTAAGTGCCTTGAAAACTATCTTAAGAATTGTTAATGAGATCTTAATCTCCTCTATGGTTAATAGTTTCCTAAATCTACCCTGAGGATCATTAATAATAAATAAATAAGAATAAGACATTCCTTGAAATAGTTTCCAGGGCATTTAATAAGATCTTAATAAAAATAAGACCATTCCTAAAATAGTTTCCAGATGATAGCGCACGCAATGGCATTCCTTGGGGGATTTATGATCGCCTTAGGTATATATGGACTGTATTACATGCGAGCCCTCACCAGACATGATTCCTACGCCTAAAAAATACATCTGCCTTCATTGCGGCAGTGCATTCTTTGAAGGCCATCGGTGCTTAGCCGACCCTAAGGACATACTTAAGAGTGAAGAGGAGACTCAGGCTCATACGTAACTATATCAAATATCCACCTACCATCCTTCTTACCATGACTCATAACATGGGTAACATCCTGCCCTTCAATGGCGTACCTTATTCTATCGGGCGCCCAGAGGGTGTACGTCCTTTTTTATTCTTCAGCACCAAACGCAGGCGGTCGATCTCATCGAAGACCACGTAATTCTTTACCTCATAGGTTTCCCCCACCACCAAATCCTTCCAGTGCGTTTGTATGAATTTTAGCTCATTAAATTTGTCCTGATCCATATATTCTATGGAATATCTTTAAGTGCGTCTTTAAAGTGTCTGTGTTCCTAAAGCGCTTGCAGCAATATGCACATGGTAAACGCATTCCTTGTGCATACTCCGCTATTACGCGGCAAATGTCGTCGTAGTCGTTGCTGATTATTACTTTATAACTATTCTGCGCATACCTTTCCAATAGCAGGCGTTGACTATCAGATAATACCCCGTTGCCTTTTGGAGTTTTCAGCTCTACGCAGAAACCACGGTATTGCACGTGTGCATTCAAGATGAGCAGATCAGGCTGGCCGCGTTGATATCCTTTCTGCCAGCACTTTATGCGTTTGCCGTCCGAATCCTGCAGTTCTCCTAGGCCAGGGATCACGAGCATTTTGGGGTAAAACCTGCGGATGTAGTCCACCACCTTTTTATGCAGGTCGAATTCGTTCTCGATTTTGAATATCAATTTGTTGGGGCCGTCAAAACGCCTTTCAATTTCATATTTGCCTGTCTTCCTTAGCGCGGGTAGGACTTTCTCAAAAACCCAATCCTGAAATGCCTCTGCCGTTGGCATCTTAGAGCTGAATATCAGCTGATACAATCCAGATTCGTTTACATACAGGAAATTTGGCTGTGCGTTATGGGGGAGGCGATTCACCTCCACCTGCAGCTCGCTCAGCTTTCTCTTGTACTTGTCTCGAACATGTACCTTAATCGCGTCTTTTGGACGTTCGTAACCCAACGCTAAGGCGACCTCCTTCGCTTTAAAGTACAATTTGTCGCCTTGCACTATGCATTGCAGTTTGGTATCGTTGTTTTCGAATATGCGTAACATGGTATATCTGAGAAATATTTTAATCTTTCTTTCGCTGCGCTCAAGAAACTAGTAGGCAACGCTTTTTAGTTAGTTCATTTCTACGCTTAGCTGCGCGTCAGACACGACGAAGATGTAGCAGTTTATCTTATCCGCATCACTTGCACTGGTGTTCTTGGTGCGTTTGATCTCCAATGTTATACCATCCTGCGTATTTACCAGCCGCAGACCCTGCCCATGCATACTTTCGTCGTTTGTCGTGCGCATGTCAATCCACAGCGCGTAATTGTCTTTGAAGAATTCCTTAGGAGACACCTGGTCACCAAACTTACGCATTGCCTCTCTGTACGTATCTGCGGGTTTTATCCCCTGGGAGTAGACTTTGTTTGGTACTCCGTTGATATTTACCCCCACGTTGGTAATGTTGGGGTTGTGAAAGGCCTCGGAGTCGCGCTTGCCAGCCCCATAGGGCTTAGCAAACACCAACATCAACCCCGTGAGACTTCTTCGGGGGAGGTTAATGCTTTGGTTGATAACCTCATCCGTCTTGTCCAGGAAGCTAAACGTCTTGTACATCACTACGTGGTCGTAAAGGAATGCCTTGCCTGAGCTGTATTCCATGCCCGCACTTCGAGCTAGTTCTTCACTGTATACGGTCTCGTACTGTAATTCTAAATTGGTGATAGAATAAGGATGGATACTACCAGTAAGTGCCGCCTGCGCTGTGTCCATTTCTAGGATGTTGGTAGTGTCTGCTAACGTTACTTCAAACTGCAGTTCGGATAATTGCCTGGGGTAATACACACCGTGGTTAGAAATAACTTCAAAGTCTAAGGGAATGACGTACTTGCTGCCATAAGCCGTTTTTACTCTGGTGGCGTCTGCTACTGCGGTCGATGCCCCGGAGTCCGTAGGCGCTGTCTTAGTATCACTTCGCAATTTCCTTAGGATAACGCTTCCGATTCCTTGTTCTATCCTTTGTGCACGGTTGAACGCGGTCAACCATACGTCTTTGTACGTGGTATACAGGTCGTACCTATTTAAGTCCAAAAGGGATTCCCCTGCGAACTTAATTCTCATCTTAGACACCAAGTTGCGACCTACGTTGTTTACTGTGTAAGTTTCTATTTTCGTACTTGGTTGTATTGCTAGGTCGAACCTTAACGCTAACGTTCCGGGTACCAATACTAAGTTGTCCGTTAGACGGGGTACGCCTACGTACAGGGTTTCTCCTGGTTTGGCGCTAGAAGGAGTAAATGTGACCCGGTGAAAGGTGCGTTCTGCTTTCAGTCCACCAACCTGCTTAGGTAATACGTTGGGATTTAACTTTGAGCTTATCATATATAATGGAAGTCGAAGACTTTGACCCCCTTACCGAAGAAGGCCAGGTTGATATTAACGATGAAGAATTTGATGAATGGACTAAAAACGCGGAGGCAAAGCCTATGCTTTACGACATGGCCTTGGTAAGCAAGTATGGTAGTAGGTGGAGAAGCTTCAAGGCAGCCTTGAATCGCATGTGGCAATCAAAGAACCGCGGCCCCGTTCCTGAGTACTTGGAACTTCGAAACATAGATGAACAGGGAGCAGCCGCGCGGGAAACTGTACAGTGGGCAACGCAAGAGCTAAGGCAACGCTATTCCCGCTTTGATACCGACGAAATAAAGCTCACAGAACGCGGAAACAAAGTCCTCGTGAGCGTCCATGACCTGAGATTTCCCGACAAGAACCGCTGGACCAAACCACAGGCCCTCTTTGATGATAATGGCGAAGTTAGGGGTGACGTGGCGAGGTTAAAAGGCTTCCAAGAGGCTACCAGTAGCCTATTAGACCGGCTGGATACGTTAAACGAAAAGGCTGCGTTAGAAAAGCAGGTCAAGGAGCTGCAAGAGACACGGGACGAAAGGGAGGCAGATTACATGAGACAGAATCAACTGCTCCTTGATGCTCATAAGAGAGAACTTAACGATAAGGATCAACGCATATTAGAACTTAGAGAACAAAGAGACGATGCTGAACGTCGAATGAACCAGGCCGAAAAAGCATTCGATCTCGCCCTGCGAGACCTAAACATAAGCAAGGAAGAAGCAAAAAACTTACATGTTACCATAGCTGGCTCTTTGGAGGAACGGCGGCAGTTGGTTGCCGAAATCAACACCAAAGAAGAACAAATCCGGCAAAGAGACCAGGCCATTGAAGACTTGGAGGTGCAAATAGAGCGGCAGCAGGAAATAATCAATGACCAAACTCGTCCCGAAGAAGAAGGGGAGGCAGCCCAAAAGGAAGTAGAGGCCCTCGAGGTGCGCCTTGCAGAATTACGGGCGCAAAAGGAAAACCTGGAAAGAGAATTGGGGCTTACCACCAAGGAAAAGATAAAAAGAGCTTTGGTGAAATATGGCATTCCACTGGCATTTGCTGTCGCCATCTCCTCCGTAGTAGGTGTGATCCTTAGCTCCCTTAAGGCTACGGGCGCAGGTATAAAGGCAGTAGGCAAAGGGCTGACGGACTTAGGAAAAAAGATGGCAGCCGCTTTACCGGGCTGCTCGGCAGTGTAATTGGTTTGGCACTTAGGGCCGGCGGAGAACTGCTAAAGTTCGTGGGGAACAACATTTGGATTTTAGTTGTCGCTATTGGGGTGGTATTTCTGAAGAAGATGAAGGGTTAATCTTAACCGGATGTATTACTTGCGGCTTGTCGGGCATTCGAGGCATCCTCGACTGGGGATAAGTAAAGATTGTATTCGCGCCGCCTTGATAATTTGGTGCTAGCGGCAGAACGCTCATAGTGCTAATGGGTTTATGATTCCAAATAGCGTCAGCACTTGAAAAGCTGCCTACGCCTGTGCCATTCATCCGAAGGTAGGCAACTTTGTTGGGAAAAACCTGTAACTTCGCATATTTACAATCGACTATCATGTGAAAAGTTACCGGCGTTAAGTCTTCTACAGTCGACATTTGGGGTTGCGAGGAGAAATGGACCGGGTACCTAGTATTAGTAGTCGTTCTGTAAGGTAGCAACGGATGGTCATTCTCATCAACGATTCTAAACCCAACGATACATGCATATGCCGTGTTAATGGTAATGGTGCACATGACCAACCCCAGGCCCCCAACCTTCACCCACAGCCCGGTGTCATGCCACTGTTGTCGTAAGTAGTCCTTTTCCTCTAAGTAATGAAGAAACCAATCTTCTGTTACGTGTGGGTTCATATATTACACGGAATAAATTCCCTTCTAGAGACTTATTACCGTCAAAGTGCTAATGGTTGCGTGATTATATGGCTTATTTCTTTGATCTTCTACGCTATTTACTGTAACCTTCCCCGTATCGTCTACGCGTATTTGTAGCTTTACTTTCCCATGGCAATCGACAACCATGTGGAAAGTCCAAACGAATAGATTCTCGTTGCTACCGGTGTTGGGCTCTACGGAGAAATGTACGGGCTCCCTGTTGTTCGTCTTCGTACGCATGGGCTGTAGTATGCCATTCTCATCTAAAAACCGGAAGCCGACGTTGGCGTGGCTGCTCGTACCAATACAAATACTACAAAGGATTAACTTCTTTCCTGAGTAGTTCAAGTCCACAGACATTCCAGTGACATCAACCCAAGATGCTTGGGTGTATTTTTTCTCGCCTGTGTAAGTCTTGTAAACACAATCCATTCCGGATACGTAGGGGTTATCCATTATATCCTTAAGGAAACAACTTAGCCAGGCTTAACATCTTTATCTTAAGATTGCCTTGAATAAAGTAGGTAATACTATTATTTGTGGCTCTTAACGTAAGTCGGTAAGAGCTAGATAGCGGATACCAGCTTATATTAGTTTTCTGAATGATTGGCATGTACGTAGTTAGGTTCCCAAAGTTAAAATCGCCATTTAATTCCACATGCACGACAAAGGTATCATAGTCTCGCGTATCGACGGAATAAAGAAATACTCTGTCGGTAGACGACCTATCCACCAGTATCGTCTTTATTTTTGTTGTAGTGCCTGAGGCTCCTGTGCTAAACCCCATTACTTTTGTGAGCCTTATCTTTCCCGCTGTACTAACTGAGTCATACGTAATGCTTAAACCATTCGCCATATCAGTAGTCTTAAACTTAATTTTGTAATTGTGAAAAGGGTAAACAAAGCGCCAATCCGTTGAATCTGCTGTAAAGACGTACTCGTAGGTAAAATCATCTGGGTTGTCGTCCAAAACAAGTTTAAATACAAAAAAGTCGTAATCGCCTTCTAAACAAACGTTTAACATACGATCTTCCTGAGGGTGCATTACCGCTACCACCAGACGGCTCTGGTATGTCAAACCATTTGCTGGACTTTGGTGAGCCTAATAAGCTTTCAACAAACGATTTTGTCGTTATATCCTCAGCATTCGTTGGCCTATAAGTGCTAGTTATTTTATTGTCCCCCATGTCTATGCCACCCGTCATGGTTCCTCCCGTCAATGGTAAGCCGTCGGTACTAGCGTGTGGGTTGCTTATTTCCATATATAAAGACTCAAACCAACACTCGCGGCTGCTAGTCCGGCTTTTAGTAAGTTATGGTCATATTCCTCAGGTATCGTAGGCATTACGTGAACCTTTTTTGATGGTTTCTCTACGGGCGGCTTCGTTTCGTGTGACTTTTTTGGCTTCTCTACGAAGTGTGGAGTCCCTTTAAAAGTCTCGGAGTTCACGTCATTCACCCCAAACTTCATTTCCTTAGTAGCTTTTTGGAGTTTGTTGTTGTATCCTACTACGGAGCCAGTATTCATGGATAAGTTACTGGGCATTAGCCAACAGCCCGGGGCTACTGCATAGTCCAACCTTGCTTTAGAATTTTGTATAGCTAGTTGGTAACGCTGTACGCCTTTGCTAATGTCACCCTCCAAAATTTAACTTTCGAATAAGATCAAAGCTTCGGCTCTGGTTTCTTCTGCGGCGCCAGTATTTCCAATTATGCTTGATCGGGTATTTACCTGAGCTCCAAGAATAGAATACACGTAAGCTTCTATGCTGCGGTTCAAACGGGCAAGACCGGCTCTAGTTAGTCCTTTACCTACTTTGGGTATGAAATTAAAGTACTGCTTTGTGTGTTCGTCGTTGGTTATGCGGATAATCAATGGATTAGCCCCTGCGTATTTACCGCCCTCGTCTTTGAACAGAGGTCCGTCTCTAACTTCTTTGGAGGTTTTGGCATTTGGTTCGAAGAAGGTGCTGCTATCGTAAGATACTTTATGATAACCCGTGCTCCATTGTAGCTGCAACGCATGGACTTCCTTATCGCTTAGTTCATGCCCTCCAACTCCCCAATAAGCCCAGATGTGGCCCAGACCATTGTTGGCTCCGGCAGTGCATCTAAAATCCTTTCCCACGACTCCAAACTCTTTACACAGTCTATCGTAGGCAGGCGAGTCGTATTTGTTATCTCTGGGATCAAACGCAGAATCTCCTGGTAGGGCAATAACACCCATCTCATGTAATATTCTTCGTACTGTAAAGTGAAAATGAAACATAAATATGGAGTTTTTCATCAGGTTTGCACTTACACCACAACCGCTAGTAGCACACCAGACAGCAAAGTTCAATTGCTGTGGCCAGTATCGCATGTTTGGTCCACTTAACCATTCATGAGATTCCTTAGCGGTGCTATGATTTATAGGAACTTCCTTGAAGATATCTCGCACTTTTAACTGAAAGGAATGGTTGTTAGAGATCCGCATGTTTAATGTTAAGTCCAAGCTTGGGTGTTTGTTAAAGGAAACCGCGGGTATCGGATAAGTACTGGTACTAAATAATAATTCATTTGACCAACTGGGTGTAACAGGCTTTGGCTTAGGATGTTCGATGGTCACCTTCGGTTCCAAGTCAGCATTGCTATACATTCTGGAGCCGTTGAAGTAAATCCCGTCAGGCCTACGCTCAAACTTACTGGCGTCTGCATGCGGAAACATCTTCCTGAAGGCCCTCCAGTTAGCATAATCCCGGTCGTCGTGATGTGGCTGCTCCTCAATATCATTCCCAAAAGCGTCGTACATTAGTATATATAATGGATGTTATACCAACAGCACCTCCACTTTACCCTGAACTTCCCAAAGAGGCCCCAAACGAATTAAACGCCGAAAACTTCCGCTTGAATAAAGCGAATTTAATACTGGCTTACTTGGAAAGACAGACAAAACATTACGAAAACGTTAGGAAGAAATACGTCAGAGCCCTTAGTACGCTACATAAAATTGCGATAACTTCAGGATCCATGTCTGTAGCATTAACAGGCACCGGCGTTGCTACTTCGCTTACTGGGCCGGGAATAGTTGTTGGAGTTCCTTTGGCCGGCGTTGGGGCAGCCTGTGGTATCATTTCGGCTGTTGCTACGGGTATTATGAAACAGTTGTCAAGCAAAATATCCAAGCATGATACAACAATAGCTCTGTCAAGGGCTAAAGTAAATACGATTACTGACCTTGTCTCAAAGGCTTTGCGTGACAGAAAGATAGACGATGTAAAATTGTCGCTTATTTTAGCCGAAGAGGAAAAATATGAGAAATTATAGATGGACATCAGGAACAAAAAAACAGTCGTCAAAGATTTAACCGAGGAATCTCGCAAAACGATCTACCAAGAAGCAAAAGAAGAGCTTCAAAGAAAACTCGCTTAGACATCAGTTTTGAAAAGAGCGTGACAGGATTCTATTTACATATCGAACGCCAGCTGTATGCAAATTAAATATAATAATTTTCACATACATAAGCGTCCGGTGTGTCTGGCGTTCGCTTGTGTTCGTGGACTTTGGATCTGGGGAGGCCCAGAGTTCCGAGTTCAGGCTGTGGGTGAAAAAAAAGCCTCCCCCACTCACAGTATTCGTTAAAAGAAAAAATAAGAAACATAAGAGAAATAAAAAAAGAACATATGAAAATACATGAAAAAAATATGAAAGAAAGAAAAATATATGTGCCCACTAAATACGAAAATACATGAAAACATATGAAAGAAAGAAAAACATATGCATTAAAGAGGCCTCTGAAAATATAAAAATATATGAAGAAAGAAAGATATATGTGCGCACTAAATATGAAAATACAAAGAAAAAAAAACATATGCATAAAGAGGCCTCTGAAAATATGAAAATATATAAAGAAAGAAAAACAAAATAAAAAATAAAAAACCCCCCAGTGGGGTTTCTGGCAACGCCAGTTTTGCATTTTTATTTTCTCGGAATCCATCCTAACAGAGGGTGGTTGGGGTCTATTTTGTAAAATATGTCGTAAATTGCGTCGGGATAATAAGGAATATCCTTATTCAAACGACAGAACATCCACTCGGCTCTGCTCATATCAGAAACTTCGGGAATAGACTTACCGGTAATTTCAGACAAAAGATAGGGAATAGCTTTGTAATATTTTCCTAGCTTTAATTTTTTCAGCGTTTTCCGTAGGCTTTGTGGCGTTGGTTCTTCTAAATGGTCTATAACTCTTTCCATTACTTCGTCGTCTAAATATACCGGCTGATGACCTTGAATGTGACTCATCCAGTCTCTGAAGTATTTTATTCTCTTGTATGGAGTTTTCTTACGACCTCCTTTAGAGTAATATTGTTCCCTGGTAGCACAAGGCACGGCATTACGAATATTCTTACCACACTCGTAACACTGTGCTGACGTGTCGTCTTCTATTCGCATCTTCTTACCACAACAAATATACTTATTCGGTTTAGTAGGTACAAACTTGGGTTTCAAACACTTTACACAGAAGTCATAAACAAACTCTTTACAATCTTCGCACTCCATATATAAACTAACATATTTGCGCTGTTACCCTCAACCACACTTGGAATGGGGATTGTCCGTAGGTGGATTTTTGACACGGGGTTTGCCCGTGTTGAGATTGCGCTGAAACCCCCATTCCCTATACTACTAATAGATGATAATTCAAATGTTAATTTGAGAAAGTCCTAACAAATAATATTCTGAACCCACCATGAGAGCCAAGGTTGACAGCACAGACACAGGAATCATCATCAATGACACTTTCTAAGTCAGAAATCATGTGAGTGAGAGCTGTAACCACAGTCTTTGGTGGGCGAAAGTCAAGATCCCATGGCCATGTAAGGTTCTGCGGGTCAACAACTTCTGTGACTGAGTTCAAATCTATGGCTTTGATGGGAGGTAAAGTCAGTGTAGCCAGTTCCACACGAGTCATGTTGTTTTGAGTCCATAGCTGTTCCAGATCTGGGAAGCAACTACTATTTATATCTGTAGGGGTACTGGTATCTTAAAATTGAAAAAAAAATTTTTATTGGCATGCACAAAGGTTCTAGTTACAGTACATTAAATGTTGGAAGTGTGAAGTGGAAGGATTCTGCTTTCAGAATCAGTAGGGTAATTTGAGGGCTGCTAGCAAAAATCTCCTCCCCCCCCCCTCCCACTCCCCCTCCCAACACACTACTGGGTTCTTTAACACATGTCTGTTTTGGTTATAATTACATAATGCTGCATACCACCTGTGAAGCTCATGCTTTCAGGAGTACATGGTCCATCCTGCTGATCCATGCTGTCATTGCATTCACTGTCACCGGAGAAGGCAAAACTGTTTGGCAATTGACTAATTACATGTGGTAGATTTTTTTCCCATGCTTGGTGATTGTAATTTCCATTGGGCTCATCTACTTTGCAGCACTTGTTTTCATAGATGTAATTTGTGTAGTCTTCCCCCAGAATGTCATTGAGCAGCATATCGATTGCAAAAATAATTTTTTTGTCATCTACATCCCAGAAATCTTGTTTTGGTACCTGCCAACCACATCCTCTGAAATGAAATGGCTTGCCTACAAAGAAGTTGTGATAACTCCCATTAAAGTAGTTTAATACACCACTTAATAAATACCCACCTGCAAGTAGTAATGAGCAGAATCTCAATAGCAAGTATTCATATAATCAGAATTCAGTTACCTTTTTCAATACTAAGTTTTGCTTGACGAAAACAAAGCCGAATAAAAAGCAACTTTGCTGCGTAAGTGTGCACCAATACCTGGAAAACTGCAACAAAGAACAAAAATATCAAACTCTGCTTGAGAAAACGAATAAGTTTTGAAAATTCTTCAAAGAAATTTAAGATAAACGTACTTGAAGTAGCATAGCCTGGACCATCATGGGAAGTAGCCTTTGAGTAGATGACTTTTTCAAGAAGATGAGCTGCTTCTAGACCTTGGTTTGAATAGTTTTTCAGGGAACGAAAAACTCTTAAAAGCATGGGAGCATGCTCTATGACAATATGACCATAATCACCACAGCCAAGCCCACTGTTAAAGAGAAAGTGCAACAGAAAGCCCCATTCTTTACACTGAAAACAAAAAAAGGAAATATATCAAATTATTTTTGCTAAGCAAATTAAGTTTAGCAAAAAAATCTGATTTATGAAATGAGGTACACTATGTACCTTTTCATTACTAAATTTCCTATTCAATTTGTTTTTCCCATTTTCAGAATTATTATTTTTGGAATACATTTTTTAGAATCAAATGGTTTTCCTTTGTATTCAGTTGCAAATATTATTGACTGGATACCTGTAGATCAAAAATATCAATTAGGTGTTCCTCATTACTATCAAATGATTTACTTCGCATTGTTAAGGCAATCTCTTTAAAGCTGTTTGCTACCTACAACACACAAACAATCAATGAATTAATGAAAAGGTCAAGCAAAATAAAACCAATTGTAGTTGATTATGAAAGAAAGTCATAACTGACCTATTCAACAACAGCACAAGTCAAGTGCAAAAAGATTATTTTTATATTTTTCTGATAAATTAATAATACCTTGGTATAAAGATAAAGTTGAATTTCAGCTGCAAAGCTGCTTAGTTCATAACAATAGCTGGCCTCCAGCTCTGTCCTTTTGTTTTTCTTGTTTTTATGGCTGTCATGAATTTGTATGAATCTCTCTTCTATGTCTGCCTTTTTGTCCTCGTAATACTCAATCAGCTCATCTATCCTTTTTCCAACAGCTGAAATTCAGCAAGACAATTAAAGTAAGAGAAGTAAAATATTTATTAACTAAAGATCCATACCAGTACCCTAGAAAAAATTCATGAAGAACTTAAACAAGCTTTTATTTTTTGGACCATGGAATGAAACGTCATTCTATGCATGCATGCTTGCTGAGTTAAAATTGGATGCACCAATCAGTGGACTTCCTTGTCATTAACAAGCTAGATTACCTAGCTATCTCACTAAAGCAACAGTGGCAGATTCAGAATTTTAAGAGAGGGGTTCATTTTTGCAAATCTCGACACACTGGCCTAGGGGTACCAGCCGGTTGGGAGGGGGGGGGGTTCATTTGCACCCAATGAAAGCCCCCTAAATCCGCCACTGAGTAATTTTAATATTAGACAATCATTGCTTTATGTTGCCTAATTAAATGTTTGATTATTATGCTCACCAGAACCCTCTATGGTAATTTCTTCCTCATGTGTGCCATAGTCACGTACAAAAATTCCTTTCGTCTTTAAGCCCTGCATGTACTAAAAGTCATAAGGTCACAGCAGTTTTAGCAGTATTGTTTTATATAAGTATAAATTGTTATAGGACTCCATGCTGTCCAATTAAGACTGAATTGAGTAATGAATTAAACCCATATCAAGAAGGCCTGTCCAATTAAGAAACTAATTTAACAGTTACTTATATGGGATTCCTTAGAATTTATATATAACTAAAAAATCAAACAATAATCTATTTTACTTGATACAATTTTACAGCAAACCACATGCACTTTTGTCTTGGGATAATTTAGTTTGCAGTATTGAAACCATTTTGCAATTCCACTGTCTACTTTTTATGATACCTTTTTCTAATAAGATTTACCAAATGGATATTGAAAAAAGACTTACAGCCAATCTTTTTTGAGAAAAAGTTATGCTGTCAAGTATGGTATCCTTTGCAACTTCTTGGTCTTGAAATGATTGTCGCAGCTTTTCCTTAGGCAGCCCAGCAACAACAATAGACTCGAAGTTCTGAAGAATTTTTCTTCCTATGCCACCTAGTTAAAAACAGATAAAGAAGCGAATGAGAATGATAGTGAGAATGATAGTGAGAATGATAGTGAGAATGATAATACATATATATAAATAATATATATGTATTATCATAATATATATGATAATATATATATAAATATATATAGCATCTGCATGCTAGGAAAATCTTTTATTAGTCAAGTCATGCAGATATATCCCAAAGCTATATAAAAGCAATAGCATTAATTGAGCAAACCTGAAAATGATACAACTTTAATTGAGTTTCTGTCTTCAGCCATTAAAGCATCTTGACCACGTTTAGCCTTTATCGAAATTCTGTTACCAGTAGAGGTTTCGGAACTATATTTTTTCAGCTCTTGGTTGTACTCATCCAGGGCTCCAATTCTATATGACACTAAACCAAATGACTTCAACAGCTGTTCTGTGTTTCTTAGCTCACAGTGCAAAGTACAAATGGTTATTGATGTCAGTTCTTCATCCAAAAGAAACACCAGATCTTCTCGAATACCTTTGAACCTATATTTGAATGACATTTGTAGTGTAATGTATAGAGTAATACAGGCAAGGGATACTGATAGTTGTAGTAAAGGATGCCATAATGCAAATGACCTATTGCAGAGTTTCCATATAAACGCACAAATATTGAAAAGGACGCAGGCTCTGGGAACTCTGTGCGTCATTGGGACATGTCAGAGAGTCCCAAGGACCCCTTGTCTCAAAATCTAGTGGGAACTCTGTATTGTATATAAGCTATCAATAAATGGGCAAAACCTGGACACCTGAAATGGACCCCCCTTTCTGGACCCCAATCTGGACCCTATTCTGGACCTCCTAGAAAATAAATTTCCTGACATAAACCAAACAAAATCATTATTATTTCATCCTGATCCCGATTGAGTGGGGATTTCGACTTCCACCAATAAATGATGAAATCAGAAAATTTATTATAGATATTTGTGTTTTATCCAATGTTATACTTTGTTTGTACTAATTCAAAACAATACAAGGCATATAACCTCATATATATGCTCATGAAGTTTACTGATATTAGATATAGCATACATACCCTCCAATGTTTGCTTTTGATCCCTCAAAATGGTCTGGGCAGCATTTGCTATTTTTCATCTTACAATCTGATGGACATCCCTTTAGATCAAAATATATAAATAGAGAAGCACACTCACCTAAATGTTACATGTAAATAGTCATCAATAGGAAAAGGTATATTTCAGTTTTGACTTGTAAATTAGCCATTAATTTACTTTAAATATTAGAAATATTGCTCTTTTATGCAAAAAATTTGAGTTGATAAAAATGTTTTTTGCCCACCCTAACAGCTGGACATAGAAAGCAGCACTCTACATCAAGACCTCTACCACCCAACTCAAAGTCATCATCATCTTCTTTCTGAAGTAGCACATAAAGAGCCTTTAAATCCAGTGTGACTAAAAATGAAAAAATAATGTTTATTTTGATACATACTATCATCATGTCATAATTACAACTTTTTGAAAAATATATCTATACCTTTGAATTCAACCTGCCAATGTTTCCCATCAACATGAAGACCATCTTTCTTCAAAGCTCTTTTTTGATGGTTGAGGTCTTGAAGAAGTTCCTTGAGATCATTTCTAGTATAAACAAGGAATTTATTTACTATTACTATTTGTATTATTAAGGTCCATAACTTTCTGTATAGATGTGCTGATCATAATTTATGAACAAATTTTCAAGGGCTGACTAATAGTGACTCAAAAACATCAGAAACACAAAACTTTTACCTGTCTTCTTCACAATTAGATATTGCTAATGGGTATATGGCTTTGGAACTCTGAACAGGAAGAAGTGGAGATTGTAGGGGTGATACGGCAACCAAAACCTGCCTTCGACCTGAAATATTAGAAAAATATTATTAGAAGAAATAGGAATAATTGAATTAAACTCCTATACGCTGTATTATTAATCACCAATAGCAAAGTGCATTTAGAGCTTGGCAGATTTTTTTAAAACCTAACAAACATCATATTAACATTCAGTAGATGTACATTGAGTATTTTGCAATAGGGTTTTACCACCCTTGTGTTATTAGATACATCTTGAATAAGGCATACCATAAAAAGGACGTCCATCTAGTTTCAAACTGAATATAAGTTTGTCTTTTGAGGGGCATCCATGTAGTCTCATTTCTCTGGCACACCAAATAAGTACTGATCGAAGATCAACTTGGTAACCAGTGACATTGGCAGGGATCTCCTTTATACCAAATAAATCCTTTATGCGTTGGAATATCATCGAGCGATAAGCTTTTATCTGATTTTTGTTCAGAAGGATTGGTATGTCTAAAGAATTCTAGGCATAGAGGGAAAAGTAAAAAAAAAATGTAAGGTTTTTTATGTAAGTTTATATTAAAGCCTTATAAGCTTAAGATACCTTACCCCAGATAGTCCAAGCTGAGTTAAATTGGTTAAGGTCTGCCAGCCATTGTCAGAGATTCTTGCTTCGAGTTTCAGTAGCAACAGCTTCCAATCTGCGACTCTCATTGTTTGGATCAATTCATTCCAAGCTTCGTCAGAAGTTAGAAGCTCAAATGCCTTTCGTATACCCTTTTTAGAGCAAACTTTATCAAACGCTCGCTGAACATATTCTCGGGCATCTGAGTGTTGGGTTGCAGGTTCACTTGCACAGCATTCAGCAAGAATATCTCCAAGGCTCTCGTTATTCTCTTCACAAACGTTTTCCACCTTAGCCATTACATTTCTGGCTCGTTCCCTTATCCTTCTCTTCTTCGTGGCGGGAAGCAGGTCCTCTCCGTTTTCGATTGAAGAAATGTTTGTTAATTTCGGTCGTGGTCCTGTCCTCGAATTCTTTGGAGTAGAAGTTAAATGTGGCATGAAGTCATGAGGTTGACCACTGGTTACGTGGGGAGAAATCGGAGAGAGAGGAAGACGTGTTTTGCCGGGAGATGAAGAGCCGCCATTTTGTAATGGCGCCTGGCAAAGGTCTATTTTATTAATTTCTTCCAAAGCCTTTCTAATTACTGGCAAGTCCTTAACCACGGACAAATGGTTTTGTCTCAAGAGACCTGACACCAGCCCAAATGCAGAAGCGACAAATACTTTTTTGGGCTGTGTTTTTGATTGTAATAGAAGATGGAAGGAGGTAGTGCGCTTCCGCTGCTGTCGTACAATTCATTGAGGTCGATCGCCTTGATTTCAGCAGCAAACTCTGAAAAAATCGAATTCTCACTGAACTTTGAAGGAGTTTTACAACATATATCCTCCGTTAACAAATACCAGTCTTTTAATTTGTCCAATTTTTCACTGAAAACCCGAAAAACTGCTTGCGACTTTGTTGATGATCTGGCGCCGATCATCATGCTTGCCTGAATGAAGCCCTTTGGAACGAGCGCGAAGCATTGTACAAATTTGCCGCCAAAAGAGCATCCATTCCAAATATGGAATGACTCAAATTACGGATTATCTATTTTGTGTTGACGTTTTACTGTCATTAAGCGGGTCAAATCTCTAGACCTTTCGAAACCGCAGCCTATTGTCTTCTCTCAGCTCGAGACATTGGAATGCGTACAAATCCGAGGGGCTTGCAGCTCGTTATGATTGTCAGGGCGTCTTGTCCGATGCATGTGATAAATGTAGTGACTCGGTAGTCATCGCTTTGGTCCTTGAGCTTCGTCACGAGCTCGTAGGCATTCCATATCTGTTTCCATTGCTTCCAATTCGAAGCTAGATTGCCTTTAAGTTGAATTTTTGGCGGTATTGGTACGTTACTCGTAAAGAGTGGCGGTGAAACGGCAGCGTGAACGGGCGCTTCGTCGGGCATTTCGACTGAATTTTTAATGAATCTAAACTTTTCTCACCCTTCCAAGGCTTGAAAATATATATCCGTCAATATTCTTAAATATCTTCTGACACCATGTAACGTCTTTGGGGTTGCCTCGTTAAGTAAATATTATAACCAGAGAGTGAGACTATGCATTTTAAACTACTCCATGTCTTTTATCGATTCTCTCTCCGAGCACATGTAAAAACTACAACTTGACTGGTCCGTGAGATCACGTGACACTGTCAACCAATTCATCGACTTCGATGAAGTCTGAAAAATAATCAACAGTTACTAAATAACTCTGACCTTTTATAGTGACGAGGTCTGCTGCTACTTTGCTCCAGGGACGTTCTGGGATTTTGTGTGTCTGCATGGGTTCTTTGCTGTTTTGTGTTTGATATTCAGCACAAATTGGACATTTCTCCACTGTTTCTTTGATGATTATCACCTTGGCGCAGACGTAATCCAACGTGCGCAAAGGAAAAAGATCTCGGAGTCACCATCAAAAGTAACCTTAACTGGGACGAGCATATTAGAACCACCACAGCCAAAGCTAACAAGCTTCTTGGTATGCTTAAGAGGACATGCCCTCAACTGACTGATATAAGATGCAGAGGAACACTATACCTAGCACACGTAAAATCTCAACTAGTGACTGCTTCTGAGGTATGGTCACCGAGCCTATCTAAACTAAAAGAACAGATCAAAAGAGTACAACGACGTGCCACCAGATGGATCCTCAGGACCAAGATTGGGGAAACCACTTATAAAGAAAGACTAAAGGACTTGAACTTGCTCCCTCTCTGCTATGATAGAGAGATTAAGGATCTAATGTTCTTTTATAAATCATTATATGGGCAGACACATGTGAATGTTCACGATTTTGTCAAATTCTCCAAACATAGACGTACTCGTCTTACTCAAAATCCTAGTATGGTTCTTGAAACATCTTTTTGTAAAACCACTATTTTTAAAGCATCTTACTTTAATATGATAGTTTGCCTTTGGAACACCGTCTGTAAAGAGGCGCCAACTAGTGTCTTTTCTAGTCAATCTCAATTCAAATTGTTTCTAAGGCATAGATACTTTTCTTTGCTTGAGGATACATTTGATGTTGATCTGACATGTACTTGGTCATTAGTTCGTAAGTGTCCTTGTCATCGTCCTCGATAATAACTGAACCTCAGGGACTTTTGTTTGTTTGAACTCCACTGATTATATTTTGACCGGTCTCGGTTCACTAGTAGTTATCAGTTTTTACTACTATAACTGTATTAATTTTCCAAGACAATTCTCTATTGATTTATATCGTTAGTCAAAAGGAAATGCCTAGCATGGGTCCTAGAGTCACGTTCGCACTTTCCGCTTTGGGTAGCATGATGTAATTTTCCTTTTTGATTGATACCCAATAAAGTTGTAAAGGATGTCAGTAGCCATGCCAGGCCAAAATACAACATCTCTGGCTTTCCTAATACACGACTGGAATGTATCCTTGATAAAACTTCCGATCTAAGTGCCTTTGGGATAATCACCCGTTGATTCTTTAGCAAAATACTATTGTTGAGTGTAATCTCCTCACGGTAGTTCCAATACTCTCTGATATTCAGTGGTACTAGGTCTTTAGTCTCTGGCCATCCTCGTAGGACTGTGTACTTCAAGGATTGAATGTTGCCCTGTTGCCTCTATATCTGGTCCTGTCTCTCTGGGCTGACTTTGATAGACTCCAAGGGGTTGATTGTCTCTACCTCTGCAGCAAATACTTCAAACTTACAGGAATTCTGGCCCTCCTCTATGACTGCTAATGGGGCTCTAGACAAATGATCAGCAATATACATTTGTGTGCCTTGTTTGTAGGATACCTTGAGGTTGTACCGCTGCAACCTTAGCAACATCCTCTGTAGTCTTGAGGGTGCTCTGTGAATGGATTTCGTGAATATAAACTCTAGTGGTTTATGATCTGTTTCTACAGCAATCTCTTCCTTTCCTGCAATATACTGGTTAAACTAGTCACATGCAAATACTATTGAGAGACATTCCTTCTCTATTTGTGAATAATGTCTTTCTGTTTTCGAGAGTGTTCTAGATGCAAAAGCTATGGGCTGACCTTCTTGTAGAAGCGTGGTCCCCAACCTAAATTCACTAGCATCACATTGAATGGTAACTGGTTTCTTAACACCGTAGAATCTTAGAACTGGGTGTTTTGTTCCAAGTGCTTTTACCTGTTTGAAGGCTTCATCATGTTGTGGGGCCCAGATAAACTTTGCATCTTTAGCTGTTAGCTCTCTAAAAGACTGGGTGATCTCTGAAAGCTTTGGTAAAAACTTGGATAAGTAATTGACAATCCTAACCGTGTTAGAAGCTCCTTCTTGCTTGTTGGCTTGGGCATTTCTTCAATGGCCTTGACCTTGTCGGGGTCTGGTTTTAATCCATCTTTGGATATTATGTGGCCCATAAATTTAACTTCTGCCTTCTTAAGACACATCTTGCTGCTGTTCAGCTTCAGGTTTATCTTTCTGCCCTGTCTAGTAGACCTTTGATATTCTTGTCGTGATTCCTTCCTGCGTCCTCTTGCGTCTCTCCATTTCCTACGATTAATATGTCATCTCTCAGTACTACTACCCCAGGGAGAGTTGTTCGGTTGAGCGAGCCAAGTTCGAGCCCGAGTCAAGTAGGAGTCACGAGTCAACCACGAGTCAGATACAATTTTCCACAAAATTTATTAATTCTTTTCAAAACAAAAATTGAATTTAAGAAATTTTCATATGATTTTTTTAAATACACTGTAAGCCACTTCAGTTGACCATAACACAATTACAAGATTGTTTTCCCCCAGTTAGTATTTATACTGCATAGTAGCTAAAGTCCTAAATTATGTTTCAGTACACTTACTTTTTGATATCTGCTCAGTCGCAATAGAAAGTTGACGACAAAAGCACAGTTGGGTTTATGATTTATGTTTGTTAATAAAATTACAATACATTCTTCCGCCCTTATTTGTTACTACTCCTCCGAAAAACAAGTAATCCTGGGCAGCCATATTGATTCCGGTTGGGACTGGATACTAATAACTAGTGTCTGTGGGGGGAGGGAACGGTTTGATTTGGATAGTGTTTGGGTTTCCTGTGTTGATATTAAAAATGGCGATGTGATGTTTCGATCGACTTTCTTTTCATAAAGACAAAATTTAATATCTCTAAGCGGCGAAATGTTCCTGAGAAATTCTTTAAACCTTAATCAAACCAGTAAGAATGCGGATTTTTTGTAAAAACTTGGCCCATATTAAGATAACTTTCATACTACTGTAGGTAGGCTGAAGCCTTGAACGCCTTCCTAATAAAGCAAGTGCCAAATTGATGATGATAAAAAAAAATATCATATGAAAATTTTAATTTTTTTTTAAAAACAATGGATATCAGGTGATAATGAGGCGGCATTCTTTGATGTAATTAAGTTCGGTGCATGGTTTAGCTACCAATATACCGTATCAAGAAATTTATATATGGAAACTACTTACCATATTTGGAGTTTGAGGTATGTTTGTATCGCAAAAAAGACCATTTTTTCGAAGTAAATTTTATCCAAACTTATAGAAATTCGAGTGAAAACACATTTCTACGTCGACTTCTTTGTTTTTTGTCCAAGAAAAGACTGGAGAAGAGACACACACGACGCCCGCGAAAACGACATTGATTGTTTGATATGCCGTTGAAGAAACAAAAGCCAGTCGTTGGAAAAGGATAACGATGCAAATATTTCCTCGTATTTGAACGTGGGCGACTTGCCAAAGGACGCCAAATTTTCAATTGTTTTGCCAAACGACAGTCAAATTTTTAATTGAAAGGTGTTGTGCGAAATGATGGCAATGTTGTAGTTAGAATTCATCAAGATGAAGAGAGTAAAACTCTCGTAAAGCACATATTGCCTACACGAATTGGAATGTGGCTTGCAAAGGTATTCTGCGATACCCTGGAATGCAAGATGATTCGAAAACCTCGAAACAAAACCGCCATTGGATTTAAATAAATCTAAATCTAAACTGTTCAGTGTTGTTCGCCTTATCATGGAACAGTCCTGATAAAAAGTCCAAACCATCGATATGATTGCTGTCCATCAAAGATATTTAAGCATTCGTTCTCCCACGGACGAGTTCTTCAATATAACAAGGGATACTGGCAGACGTTCTCTTCTTTCCCCTCCCCCTCCCCCCACGATTCCTTTTTTTGCTAGGTCCCATTTTTCTCGCGGGCACGTAGTCGAAACAGGAACCTCAAAACCCAGATTCTTCCTCAAACCCATCAAAAGAACGCCTGCTCTGCAGGCTAGCAAAACCCTATCGAAATTCAGGCTGTTATCCCATACAATCATCAGAAAAAATCTGTTAACATTTGGTTAGCTACGATTTCAATCTCACGCCCCCTCGTGTGAGCCCACACAAATTATGTCTCAAAAACACGGTTTTTAAATCTTTTCTCAAAATAATGACAATCTAGGCAAAAAACAAAAGTGGATTCAGTTAATTCAACTGTTCACGGACTGTATTATATGGTTTAGATTGAATTCTATTGAAAAAAACACCGTACTTTTTGAGTTGAATGTACGCTATTGAATGTATTTTACAAGAGAAAATGCATTACATAACCGGGATCAAGCTAGAAAATCGTCTATCCTTGAAATAAAACAGAACCTGTCATAAAAAACAGAAGTAGAATTGAAAACCCCGGGCTTTCCTGAACATTTTTGTATATAATTCATAGGGATTTGTTAAGATTTAGAACCGTATTTTTGCTGATTTTATAAGTTCATACTATCTGTTAGTCTGTTTCTTAGGTTTTGTAGCCAAAACAGAACAAAATACTTACGGATCATTTAGGATGTTTTGTCACGCAGTTTGCTTGTGCTATATAACTTTACTTTTTAGAACAACCTTTTGCTGTGGAAAGAGAAGAAAAAGACCGAAAAGAGCAAATATATTCCAAATGTATGGGCAATTTTTTCTAACGTTTGGCTATCTGAACCCTAAGTTTCGCTTTCACAGTAGAGCTTTCCTCTCTGCTATTTTGAAATGGGTAGCCTGGCCTTCTAATTTTGAAAAAAAAGAGCCGTGGGAGAGTTAGAGAGACCAAATAAACAGAATTTTGCTTGCCAAAAAAATGTCAAAGTATGAGGAAAACTTAACATTTTGGGTTGTAAAGCAATGTTTTTTGGTATCTTTAATGTATTTAACAGTAAGTATTCCTAGCAATCTTTTCCTTGATAGATATAAGTTATCTATACCATGTTATTCCTGTTTACTTACGTCAACCCCCTTTTGTTATTTTTTTAAGTGCGGGTTTCCTGTGTTACTCATGTGGTATTAAAAGGCCCGTCCCGGCGAAAAATGCGGTTTTTAAAAAAAGCTGTAGAAATGTGTCTTAACACATATTCAGCCTTTTTTGGCTTGTTTTTTTATTTTATTTTATTCAGTATTTTAGGGGTAGTAAAGTCGAAATTTTCGACTGCCATTAAAAAACGTTTCGTATTTCAGTCACGTGACCTTACAACGTCACACGTGTGTTGAGCTATGTAGTGTCGGGATCCCTGTGTGTATAACCAAGTATTATGGTCTATATAGAGACACATGGCATGACCGAGTTGTGAGAGAAAAGTCAGATAAGCTATGAACAAGAAGCTTTATTAAAAGTCTAGTTTGTTATACCGTGTTGGGTATTTAGAACTTTACAATTGGCGATGAGGATGGTAAACATTCAATTGGGATAATAAAATGGCGTCTTCAAGTCTAGAAATTGGTGAATTTAAACCGTTTGATGTACACATGACCCTAATAGTTTGGCGCTGGAATGGAAGCGATGGCTTTGAAGTTTTCAACTTTATGCCGATGGAAAAAGGGCTGATTATCGTTCCAGATAAAGATGACAACAAGATACAACGTAGGGCTTTACTTCTTCATTCAGCAGTGTAGAGTATTGGGATACCTGTGTTATCACGTGTAAATAGAAAGATAAAAAACGTGGTTCCGCCATCTTGTCTTAAAGTCCTCGTGAGAACTCAACAAGCAGGACCGGATGCTCAAAATATTTTTTACGTTTTACCAGATACCGGAGGACCGAAGGATTACGCGAAGGCAGAGAAAGCCCTGAGCGACTACTTTGTGACTCAGGCAAATATTCCTTACGGGCGACACCAGTTTCGGGAAATGACCCAGAAAGAAGAAGAAACCATCGACCAGTATGTAGTACGATTAAAGCGTAAGGCAGAAGCATGTAACTACGCCGACCAGACCAATGACCAGATCAGAGATCAAATGATTTCAACTTGCCGTTCGAACGAGCTTCGACGTAAACTTCTTGAGAAGGGACAGGCCCTCACTCTGAAGGAATTACAAGATACAGCAAGAACATTTGAGGCCGTAAAACGACAGGCAAGGAATATGTGCAACCCTTCAGACCAAGGCCAAAGCCCTGTAAATTGGATTGGTAAGAAACCACTCAAAGGGAGGGGAACAGGACAACAACAGGATGTTAACTGTCCAGCCAAAAAACAAGGTATGCAATAAATGTAAGCAAACGGGACATTTTGCAGACTGTTGCAAGACCAAGTCAAAGGAAGGTACTTCCAATCAACGGGGTAAGGGGGTTCGTCAAGTAACAGAGCAGCCAGATTATCCATTTGCTGTCACTACAGCAGACAAGGAGATACCAAAGATTGACATTGTCATTGGGGGAACTCAACTTGAAGTAGTATTATTGGATTCTGGATCTACATGTAATGTTATTGACAGACAAACATAGGAGAAACTCAAGAGTGAAGGATTTGTTTGCAAGGCAAAGAAGTCTGATAGAAAGCTGTTTTCTTGTGGTTCAGAGAAACCCCTCAGTACTGTTGGTGAGTTTGAAGCTGAACTTTGTTACAAGGATAAGACAATAACTGTTTGTTTTGTTGTAGTTAAAGAGAAAGCAATTCCAATATTGAGTAGAGAAACCTGTGAAAGGCTGGAAGTCCTAAATATTGTTATAAATAGTGTTGATGAGCAGTCTTCTATATTTACTGAGTTTAAGGAGTGCTTTGAGGGAGTTGGAAAACTCAGAGATTTCAAGGCCAAACTCCACATAGATGATAATGTTAAACCAGTAGCCCAGCGGCAGAGACCAGTACCTTTTGGTGTAAGACTGAAAGTGGAAAAAAAATTCAAGGAACTTGTGGATGCTGATATTATTGAACCAGTTCCAGGTCCAACACCATGGGTAAGTCCATTTGTAGAAGTGCCAAAGAAAGGAGATGACATTAGACTGTGTAGACATGAGAAAGGCGAACGAGGCTATTGTAAGGGAACGTCACCCTATACCTTCAGTAGATGAAATTCTATACAACCTAAATGGCAGTAAAGTGTTTAGCAAGCTAGACCTGAGGTGGGGCTTCCATCAGATTGAATTGGACGAGAATTCCAGGGATATCACCACCTTCGTTACACACAAGGGACTGTACCGTTATAAGAGACTTATGTTAGGTATCAGTTCTGCACCAGAATTATACAATCACATAATTAGACAAGTCCTAGCTGGCTCTGAAGGTGCTGATAACATTTATGATGACATAATTGTGTATGGGAGCTCAGTTGAAGAACATGACAAAAGGTTACGAGAGACACTGAACTGCATCAGGGACAAGGGGCTGACCCTTAACAGAGAAAAGTGCGAGTTCAGGATGTCAGAACTTACCTTTATGGGGTATTTGCTTTCTGAAAAAGGAATTGGCCCAACAGAATCCAGGATTGAAGCAATAGTTAATGAACGAGAGCCACAACATAGTGAAGAAGTACGCAGCTTCCTAGGATTAGTGAACTTTAGTGCTAGATTTATCCCAGACCTTGCAACGGTTGCTGAGCCGCTCCGGAGTCTAACAAAGAAAGGAGCAACCTTCAAGTGGGGTAAAGCTCAACAAGTGGCATTTGATGCTCTTAAAGAGGCCTTAGCTGGCTCACACACACTAGCATATTTTGATAGAGATGCAGAAGAAACCAAGCTGATCACAGATGCCAGCCCAGTAGGACTCGGTGCTGTACTCACCCAAGTTAAGAGTGGAACAAAGCGTGTTGCAGCTTATGCCAGCCACAGCCTAACAGATGTAGAACAAAGATACTCGCAAACGGAGAAGGAGGCTCTTGGCATTGTGTGGGGCTGTGAGAGATTCCACATGTACTCTATGGAGTTGAGTTTACCCTCTTGACAGACCACAAACCCCTTAAGATAATCTATTCAGGCAGGACAACAGCAGCACCAGCAAGGATTGAAAGATGGGTTCTCAGGCTTCAGCATTATAAGTTCACAGTAAGGTATATTCCAGGGAAGCAAAACATTGCTGCCACTCTGTCGAGATTGACAAACATTATTAAGGGACGCTGCATTGATAAAGATGCAGAGGAATACATTCGTCACGTTGTTGCTATGGCAACACCAGTTGCTATGAGCCTCAAAGAAATCGAGGAAGAGTGTGCATCAGACCCTGAGATGTCACAATTGAGAAGATGTATACTCACAGCTGAGTGGAATTGCATCTCCTCTCAATACAAAGCAGTAAGAAATGAACTGTCTACCTTTTTGAATTGATTTGATTTGAGAAAGAGAGTCCTCAGTCTTGCATATGAAGGACAAAGGGTGTAGTAAAGACAAAGCAAAGACTCCGTACCAAGGTGTGGTGGGCAGGTATGGACAAGGAGGTTGAGGACAGTGTAAAGTGTGTCAAGGATGCCAACTAGTTGCTCAACCATCCCCACCAGAACCCTTGAAGTCAACACCCTTTCCAAACGAACCTTGGCAGGACCTGGCAGCAGACTTGATGGGTCCTCTCATTGCAGGGGAATATGTTTTTGTCGTTGTTGACTTCTTCAGCAGATATTTTGAAGTGGACATATTGAAGTCTACTACAGCAACGAAGATCATCGAAAGCCTAGATAAGATCTTTGACTGGTCAACCAAATCCAAAGCAAGAAGAAAGATAATTCGACAAGTAGATAGGTAATGAATATCACATATTTCTACTTCAATACATTTCATTTAGACTTGACTGATGGAATTGTACTTGATGTTTATTTTGGTTTAAACCAAAATAATTTTATAATTTTATAATTTTAATAGTTTAGTCTTTTATAATGTTTTATTTATTGTGAAATGAGTGTCATCATAATTTCAAAACCTTTTTACAGAGATACTCAGACAGATGAAAGTGATGACAATGAAGATAATAGTCCCAGCACTTCTACAACCTTCAGCATGGATGACCTACAAGCAGAAGTCCAGTCACTCAGAGCACAGTTCCAAGATGCACAAAAGCAACTTGAACAAAGTAGAAATGAAACTGCAGCTGCCCTCATTGAAATAAAAAGGGTTAAAGTTGAAGCTGCAAAAGAAATTGAGGACATTAAGAGGCAAGCTGCAGAACAATTAGCACTTAATAAATTTGGGCTTGAGAGATTTGGCACAGACAATGAGATCATAAGATTTTATACAGGTTTCCCATCCTATTTACATATTCAGTTCTTTTTTAAGTTTTTGCAGCCATGTGCTGCACAAATGACATATTGTTATGCCTCTGGAGAAAGAGAAAGTAGACCAGACTCAAGAAATATGCTTCTTGTGGATGAATTGTTTATGTTTTGTGTACGCCTCAAACTAGGTCTATTCGGACAGGATTTAGCTCATAGGTTCCGAATACATAAATCGTCGGTTTGCAGGAAATTAATCACATGGACTAATTTTTTGTATTTTCTTCTTGGTAGTCAAGTGATCTGGTCTTCAAGGCAAGATGTTGATAGGTTTATGCCAGAAGGTTTTAAAAGGCTTTATGCAAGCACACGTGTCATTTTAGATTGTACAGAGATTTTTTTTCAAACACCTACCTCCCTACTACTTCAGTCGCATCTTTATTCTAGTTATATGAGTAATACTACACTCAAAGGTTTGATAGGCATTACCCCTAATGGAGCTATTAGCTTCGTTTCTAGCCTTTACACAGGGGGGATTAGTGATAAGGAAATCACAAGGTGTAGCGGTATTCTAGATTTGTTAGAACCTGGTGATTCAGTCATGGCAGACAAAGGGTTTGACATTGAAGATTTACTTAGGGAGAAGCGAGTAGAGTTAAATATTCCTCCGTTTCTTGAAAGTCAGGAACAATTCTCTGCCGCAGATGTTCAAAAAACAAAGACAATAGCAAGTCTTAGAATTCATGTCGAGAGGGCAATAAGAAGAGTCAAAGAGTACCACTTTTTTGATTCAGATGTGCCATTGTCCACTCTAGGTTCAGTCAATCAGTTATATACTGTAGCCTGCCTCCTTACAAATTTTCAAGGCCCACTTATTTTATCCAATGGTAATAATGAGGCATAGTGTCTGTAAGAAGTTGGTGAATGTATGATTAATGTGGCTTACATAACCCATTAGGTAATCTTTAATGCAGGTTGGTTTATCATGTGTCTTGGATTGCTTTTTGTAACTCTTTCAATTTGTTTGTAAATGAAAACTCAAAAACGAAACTAATGAACAAACACAAAATCTAAATAGCACAAATAAATATAATACTAATATGATATAAATATAATAAAAAATATATTAAGATTATGAATTGATTTGTCATTAATAAAAATAATATAATATTTGTTATCATAAGAAATCTGGCCATGGTTTGAGAACAACAACAAAAATCTTAGTGTATTAATGTAAATAGTAATTGAAGAAAAAACTATCAACTTTGTCCTTTGCTTGCTGGAAAAACACTGAATCAAAATTAATTCTAGAGCAAACAAACACATTTTCGTCAATGTAACTGAAAAGATCACACCATTCTAATCCTGTGAGTCCAAGCTGGCACTGGATCTGGTAATAATAAATGTCTGTTGTTTTCAGTTTGTACTGGTTAGTGTTCTGGTCCTTGGTGAGATACCTCACATTGTCAAATGATGTTTCCCCCTCTTTAACGACCTTTATTTCTAACAAGCCAAAGGGATTCTGACCATTATTTACGGCATTAAGGTCATAAACTTTCCTGTCTGGGCTACAACCTAGCCATGGGCACTTTGGGTGGACAATCAGCCCAGATGGGAAGAGGTTTACTCTTCCACCCTTTGCATTGCTAGCATAGACCATGGCAGCATGTGGTTCAAGTTCAATGCCTCTTCTCATTGCTGCAGTTTGTACAAATCTGGTGGGGTTTAGCTGATTGACAAGGGTGTCAAAATGTGACACCCGGCGAGCGACAATGCCAAATTTGCTTGCTGTTACCCTTTTTTTTCTGAGCAGGTGCCATACATCACTCTGACTTTGAGTGACTGTTTGCTGCTGCACTCTCAGTGATGACTCTGTTGTCACAGACAATGTTCCAAATATAGCTTGTTGACGACTGTCAAGACAGATTGACACATTGTTGTTAAATCTGTCCTCTGCACTTGAGAGGGGAAGCTCTGGGAAAGAAGTGCAAGTAAAATCATTTATGATGTAGTCAGTTGACATCTTTTGTTGATATGACAGGACACAGCCTTTTGGGACATTTCCAAACTTGCTCTGTACAAATGGGATACTGCCAAGTTGATCCTGATTGGGCAGAATGGTTGTAAAGAGAGGATAAGGTGGTTGGAAGCCATTAAAGTGCTCTTTTGTGAGGGTAGGATACTGGGTAGATGGGGAATACAAATTACTCTTGATATATCTACTGTACGAAGCGCCAAGTTGGGGTTTTTTCACTAGTACGTCTTGTATTTCTTTTTGTGCGATTTTGGATCCTCTAGGTATGCTCCAACGCTGCTTCATGCTGGTACATGTTAGCTCATCAGGCAATGTCCGATGTCCCAGTTGCTTAAGAAGGGCTAAATAGTAAAGAAGCCCGATCACATGATGGCAGTATCCACCTGCCCCGGCTACACATGAGCACAGCCCAGACAGCAATGTCAAATTGTTGTCCTGGACTGACACCTCTAAAATGTGCGGTGGTTCAGACTTCCTCATTGAGCGGTAACACTTGCATTTAACTCTCACGGACTGGTCGGTATATATCACTAAAAAATTGAAAAAATTAGTGTGAATTATCTGCCTTTCATATCATAATGAAATAGAAAAAACATTTTGGCTATCAAGTACCTTTAACGTCATGTAAATAGCCTGGTTCCGCCATAAATTTGTACGCTTTCGAAGTGCTTGTGCAGCCAGACTTCTCTTTAGCGTAGCTCCCTACATCATCGAAGGTGAGGGAAGGAAAGATAGAGATGTCTTGAGTTTCTACTTCATCTAAAACAAAAATAAAAATAAAAACATCAGTACGAAGAATTTTTCTTGGTATGTGATGGCTCGTCGGGAGTTCTAACATCTACAGGGAATATATGTAAACATGGGTTAGTCTTGACTTTAGACGTGGAATCACTCTCACAAAAAATAAACAAATCGGCCATTAAAATGCCGTCCAATTACAATCGATCACCATTCACAATCTAAACTGTCATTTTAGAGATTTTAGAAGTCCAATAATTGAAAAGAAACCAAAAAAAAAAGGAGAGTTTTGAAGTACATACCTTGCGAAGTCGCCATGTTTTTCAGCCGTCGAGCGGGCCGGCGGTGACAATTTTTTCGCGATAACGCGAAGAATATCGTTACTTCGAACCAAAAATCGAGTCCAAAGGAGAGAATTTAAGATTATCTTACTGTGTTTGTAGATAGGGCAAAAGGATTAAGCGTTTTGAACGATGAAACTATTGTATAAAACCACGCGTGCTTGACCTATTAAAACTTTTATTTGTTTACTGGAAGCTTGCTCTCCAGTTTTGTGTTGCTAAGCGTTATCCAAGCACGTGACCACTAGCTGCAAAGGGCCTATTCTGAGTGAAGAAAGTTTCTCATGGCCTACAGGAGAACACTTCACAGCAGCACGGGTAGTACACTAGCCAAGCTACTCTTTAATAGGGAAATGAGATCAAAGTTACTACCAGAGTTAAAAGAGACACTACCAGCCTACAGTGAAGCAAGAGACAAGGACACAGAAAACAAGCAAAAGAGAGCTGATCATGCTAATACCAGAAGAGGAGCTCAAGAAAGCAACATTGTACCAGTTGACAAAGTCTTGTTAAAACAAAGAAAAGAGAACAAACTGTCTACAACTTTTGGAAAGACCCCATATGAATTTACCAGCAAGAGCGGCAGTGAGGTGGTAGTAACCAATCCTGAAAGAGGAAGTTACAGGAGTGTCACAGAGATAAATAGGTTCTTCAAAGATGGTGATAGTGAAGACCCAGTCCACGTTCCGCCTAGTTTTGGGAGCATCGAGACCCAACAGGAGAACTATGGTACAGGGACGAACCGATGGGTTCTTCAAGCGGCTTGGTATCAATACAGACAGCATTACGGTGGTAATGTAGCTGATGTTCATCTTCATAAGCGGAATCGACATATTGCCTACCGGCCGCAACTGGTCTGCTGGTGTTGGGGCATTCTGAGCAAAGAAATACAAGTTGTTCCTCCTTCATGCGCCGTCAGGTGTATTAGAGCTCATTTTCCTCCCCCAGGTTTGGAAGGAGATTTTGCATTTACTGGTTTTAAACATGCAGATGAATAGTTGTAACTTGCATTTATGAAATATCTTCGATAAGTATTTGTTTAATATATCGAATAAGCTTATTATACTTACTATTATACTAGAGTGGTTTTCATTAACCCGTGAGACAAAGTGCTAATATTCAAATAGATACAATAGAAAACAATGTGATAAAGTATAATAAGCTAAGGTGTATTTCAAAGGTTAATGAAAACACTTCTATTAATTGTTTCTTTTTGTGGCTAATATAAATAAACTTTATTCACAAATTTATTCATCCAAGGTACACAAGAACTACCGCATATTCGAATGTAGTAATACTTTTGACCGTTTTTAAAGATCATCGATCAAAATCTTATCAAACTTGCCTTCAAACATGACTTTCGTAAATTACTACTATAACATTACAAAGAGATTTTTAGGGGTAGAAACTAAAATTGCAATTTTATATTGAACAAGCATATCAAAAACATATTTCAAAATTACATTTTGTTATGTTGACCAGTATGCACCTGGTTTGCATCCCCAAAACAGCACTCGGAGATTATTTCTGGTTAGTTGAATTTCATACTGAAATGGCTAAGATAGGAATTGGAACTCAGTGAACTATTTCCCGGCGGTAATATCTGGAGTCATAATCCAGAATGGCTTCCTCTTTATCGGGCTTGTCTTCAATGGAGGCAGTTAGAGGGGGAGGTGTGCTTTTCATCAGGTTTTCCATATAGAGACGCAACAGTTTTGGGCTCTTGCTATATTCATCAAACAAGAGATTCATGGCCTTTTTGCAGTAATCTTTTTTTAAGCAGAAAAACACTAAATGAGAATTCCGAAGGTCGTGGATTCGATTCCCAGCGAGGTCGGAAATTAATTTTTCCGAATTTAATTCCAAGGGCTTTCGCCCGGAATAACCTTGTTCCCAAGCACTATAACTTATCTATACTTCTATACTTTTGTTATTACTAAATGGGTCTAAAAACCACTTGAAATACCTTGTTTGCATTTCGCAGTATGAGAAAGCTGTGTGCTTGGGCATAAACTGTATATCAAGGCTATGTTTTGCTTCCAAGGTTGATGTCTATTAAACAGGTGAAAGTTTTCTCACGTCATCAAGCACTAGTTTTTTAAGCAGAAGTTTCTCTAGCTTAACTGCAGCAGTTGAACCTGTGTGATTTAAAGTTACATCAGATTTCAAATAACGGTATTTGTTGCCATAGCCATTTTTTTAAAACCTGGTATTTTGATACTGTATTTATGTACAACTGTACAAAGATGCTTTCAATTTGTACCTTTGTCCAACCATAGTCTATCATTGCTCTCTCCACGAAGTTGTCCATGACCACATTCAGGGCATAGAGCATTTCCCCCTCCGTGTATACCCTGGGTGTCTAATGGCAAGATCTCCCACTTTGCTTTGATATGATTTTCATCACCATCAAGTGTTAAGGCTGCACACCAATACATATGGTTACTGATAGACTGTTTCCATTTCCCAACATCTTGACAGTCCTTCTGTTTGGCAATCTTATCGATTTTTTGGCAAGTCCTACAATTAAATGATCTGTATTAATTTTGTATTTAGGGACTTGTCAGAAATTAGAAGGGGGATCGGGTGGAGATTTGGAAAGGAGGATTGAAAAGGATGTGACCTTCCCCTGCAATAGGTATGAAATTCTGTGACCCTACCCTTGGATTTGTCCAGAAAGCAGACTTTTTTCATGCCCTTTCCTTTTTAGTGGCTCAAAGAGTTATGACCCCTGTTAATTTCTCACAAGTCCTTTAGTTATGTGTTCTATAGTATTATATCCCACATTCATTCTTTGAAAAGTACAGTACAATAAAATAATACCTTTAGCAACATACCAGATGTCATAGTAGTGTTTGGTGTCTTTTGTTCGGATGTATTTTAAAACTGACAAGCTTCTGTCGGTTATCAAAGTGCGGATTGAGAGGTCCACGGTAGTCAAATACTGTACGCTTCTCTTTAGCCCTTCAACCTCCATCCAAGAACTGTTCTTCACTTCATTGCTCTAAGGTAAGTAATAAGTATGTGTGAATCATTTTCGACATTTTCATTGAATCCCATTTGCAACACCTACCCATCTGAACAAGTTGAAAATCAATAACTCTGTTTAAGGTTTGCTTAATCACTGTGTAAGACCCAATTTTCGCACTATGGCCAGTGGAGTCGCACCTTGCATCGCCGGTAAGGATAAGGGGGTCTCCACGATCCTTCATTTGCTGACATAGAATAGCCTGTTCATTTTTCCAGCACTGTATTATGGTTGGGGTAATGTATGTGGTGCTGTGTCGATAAAATGACGAACTCGACACGCAGGCAATATTCAAAAACTGGAATATCCTGATGGTTTTTTCTGTGGGAAGACCTAGAAATTGGATATATGAGACATTGGGATGCGATGAGTAAAAATGAGGGCTATAGGGGAAAAAAGAAAACAGATTATCGATGTAGCCTACTATATACAAAGTACTGCTGACACACACTACATATGAATTTACCCTTCCAATCCTTTCTTTTTCTTGAATGTTTTATCTTTTGCAATCCCTGTCTGAAAAATCTTCTTCTGAATACGATGTTGACCGAGGAGAGTACAAGTCATCTGAAAAATCATCATCTGTTTCGTAAGACTCGATTCTGGGCATGGGCAACCCTATCGGAGGAAGATCGGCAGGGTTACACTGTACACCAATCTCCTGTTGCTCAATTGATGTTTGGTCACCTGGAAACGCAGAATCATTTAGATATTCAGTGTCATTATTTTATAAGTGGCCTATAGATTTTAGTAACAATTATAATTACTTGCTCCTACTTCTTCTTTCAGGTCTCCTAAAACTTTTTTGCGTGCGGGAATAGTCTTTTGTTTTCCGATTCCACAGAGCTTGACAGGCTGAGAGGATCAGCTGATTGCAGCGCTTCATGAGTGCCAACGCTCTCTGCTCTTTGACTTTCACTCTCAGGTGTAAACTCGATCTTCTTCATGGTCTACGACAAGGGCGAAATCATGATTTCAATGATTTTCTTACATTTTTAACTTATTACAGGAATTCGAATGGCTAATGCAAATACACAAAATTACTTGTATATGAAACTTACCCTCTGGGCGCTAAGTTTAGTGAGAGCATTTCCCCTTCTTGAAGTTCGTGGCGTACCTTCGGTGTCTTTCGAAGTAACAGACGATGTAGCCTCCTTCGCAGCCGTTCTTAGGGTCGACACGCAACGTTTCCCTCCCCACAAACGTCTGCTTACTTGAGCCGAACATTCCTTTCCCAAAATTGACCAATCAGCACGAACCTACTAAAACCTACCTGATTGGTCGACATTTCGCGGAAAGCCAAAGAACAAATATGGCGTCCTTCGAAGAAGTGTTTCAGCGTGTTTGTAGTGTTCATTGGAAAAATTGCCAATACATTTGGAATATTTGCCAATACATTTGGAATATTTGCTCTTTTCGATGTCTTTCTAGAGCAAAAGGTTGTGTTTAAAAGTAAAGTTATATAGCACAAGTAAACTGCGTGACACAACATCCTAAAAGGCCATGTAAATCTTCTGTTGTTCGCGAACTACCGTAGTTCTGAACTACCGTAGTTCTGAACTACCGTAGTTCTGAGAAACCATAAGAGACGAATGTTTAGCTAAAAGATAGTATGAGCTTATAAAATCAGCAAAAATACGGCTCTAAATTTTAACCAATTCCTATGAATTATATACCAAAATGTTCAGGAAAGAGCGGGGTTCTGCTTCTGTTTTATTTCAAGGAGAGACGATTTTCTAGCTTGACCCCGGTTATGTCACGCATTTTCTATTGTAAAATACATCCAATAGCGTACATCCAACTCAAAAAATCTACAACTGTTTATGGTGAATCGCTTATCTATCAAGCCCTGCCACTATGTTTTACGTTCTGAACACCAGAGAATCGAAAAACAACATCGTCGTAGTAATATCGAAACTAATCAATTTACACTTCTTCGATTTATCTTCCTTGTCGCTAGTTGTTGCCTTTCAAAATAATTTCAAAGCAAATTTTGACAGCACGCGGCATTCCTTTCAAGTTGTCGCAGACTTCTAACGCAGGATTTGATTGGCTCTTGATAAGACAATAGGCCAATTTTGATTGGCCCATGATGTCGCATCGATAACAATGGGAAAGGAATGTTCGGCTCAAGTAAGCAGACGTTTGTGGGGAGGGAAACGTTGCGTGACGACCCTAAGAACGGCTGCGAAGAAGGCTGCAGACGATGGCGTATTGAGAGATATTTTTCGAGCTTTCTGAAGTTGCTCGGGGGTCGGTTTTGGCTGAATCGACGGAACAGTTCCTTTCTTAAAAACATTTTGCTCATGCGGTATGTTTTGTCAGCGGTTTTACATGCGAATTCGTAATATGCAACCGAACTCCTTGGGTTTACCTCGGAATCAAATTTTACTTTCCAACTTGCTATTTCTTTAGTGTATTCTGACAAGATGTCTAAGTATTTCACTCGACTTCGTAATACTGAAGTTAAAGGGCCCGTCCGAACAAATTTTTTACCCATTTTTGACAATTATTACCGACACTTTATCCCAATCTGGAAGCAGAAAAAACTAACTGAAAAGCATTTTTCTAAGCGATTTCCAATTGAAAGTGCAATATTTTCTGGCGTGACTGAAAACAAGCTGAAAATAAGTCACGCACTTGGTGACGTCACACGTGTGTACGTGGATCCAAAGCGCTAAAATTGAAGTACATAATGCTGCAGTAGAATCGGGGAAAGATAAGGAGGATTGCTGAATATCTATGCTTCAAATATATGTTTCGAAAGCGTACAAATAAAACTCGCTCAATACGAAAGTTGTAAATTAAAGTAATAAACAAAATCTATAAGTCATTTTCTGTGATCATTTTATTGCAAAAATGCATTACAAAAGCATTCCCAGTTTTTCAATGACCTTTTCTCGCTACGTTAAAAATGAAAATATGCGATGAAAGCTAAATTTTGATGGAGATTACGAAATTTAGACATGTTTCGACAGAAAGTCTGTTATCTTCAGTTACAAGATAAATAAATAAACTATGAACGATTGAGCATTTTATTGACTCGTTGTTTTGCATTAAAAAACTCACTCGCTCGAATAATCGCTCGTTCGTTTTTTGATTGACAAACCGTGAATAAAAATCGTCCGCATGCGCTTTAATTCCACGAAGTATCTCTATGGATTACATTGTCATCAGTATTCCACATCCACTGTTGCAGTTTTTTTTTGCACTTACATTTTACACAG
Source organism: Actinia equina (assembly GCA_011057435.1). NCBI lineage: Eukaryota > Metazoa > Cnidaria > Anthozoa > Actiniaria > Actiniidae > Actinia > Actinia equina. Next base: position 110,060 of record WHPX01000517.1, on the reverse strand, counting down.
TTCAGTGATAGTTCAGTTCACAGTTCAGAGCTTTTCCAGGGGTCTGGAAGTGAGCGAGTGTGTTTGAGTAAAGAGAAGAGACGAACATTTCGCAAGGTTCAAACGTAAATGAAATCGCATTGTCGATGATAACACCAGTGTCATAGATTTATCAATTGATCCTATCAAATATTCTCAGAACAAGAAAACAATTAAAGATGTTGAAGATACTAAGACATCCCAAACCTGACTGACGAAAACTAATGATGAGTGTTTGTTTGCGGTCTGAGATGACTTTAAAAAATGCTTATAATTGAGGTCAATAGTAACTGTTTTGAGTTTTTGAATCGAAACCATCTGGTTTGGGCCAGTGAGTTAAAGAGTTAAAGTAGAATGAACTTTAATTTTAAACATTTTTACGCAGTATGATTTCCAGAGCTGAAATTTCCTGACAAAAACGTTGTTAGCTGAATTTTTCACGTGTTGCGTTTCGCGTAATATAGGTTGTTTTTATTTCAGTTTAATTTCTTCGTTTGAATGCTATATATAACAGTACCATTGATACCATCAAAGCCGCGGTTTCAGAAGTAATGCTTTCTTTAATTTTGAAAGGATCTCACGCTATTCTACTGGCAGAGTGTCCTTGGAGTAAAAGTGACTTTCTAGTAGAACAATCGCGCATAAGCTCGTATATCAATTATAACAAAAACCTGAGAAAATTATTACAAGTATCAAAAGACGACCAGGGACAAGTTTCCAAATGGATTTCACATGTAGCAAATGACACTTTCTTTCACATCGCCAGAAAACTCGAATCGTAGTGGGAGGTGCTTATTTAAGTTCGTTCGGCCATATCAAATCATCTGTCAATCCTCGTATTGTCTGAGCGTATACCTGATTGGTTCATGTGCTCGAAGTAATTAGCATAATCTAAGTAATTCAACCGGAATTCAAAATGGCGGCTGGTCGCGAAAAATTTTTTTTTTTTTAAACCAGAAAACTACTTCATTGCCGCTTTCCCGTTTCTCCAATATATAGTGAAGCTTTGTGTTGGGGCATTCAGTGAGATATCAACTCTTTTCCTTTATACAGAGACATCAGACATTTCAAACATTTTCCTGGAGTTATTACTACAAACACAATAATTTTGGCACACTAAAATTCGCGGGTTTTTTAAAAACAAATTGCAAAGTCAAATGGGTAAACTAGAGTTCAGTCTCTCTAGGCTTTGTTTTGAACGCCTAGCACAATTAATTCAAGATGGCTTCTTCGAAAAAGAAGATAGCAAGTAGTTTTCCTCGCTTTTCACATCAACTAAAGCACTTTCTATGGATGATATTGCACTTGTGTAGACATCATTTGTGCCATAGTTTAAATCTTAAAAACTGAGCCTGTATCGAGGGGAATTTATCAAAATATTTTGCTGAGCAATGGTCTGTTATTTCAGCTCATGAAATACATATGCGGAAAGGTTAGTACGCACATATAGGGATAGAAAATTTAAATGTAGTGCAGGTATATTCGTCGCTTCCACTAAGTGACACCCTATACATGGCGTCAAAAACTGTTGGTTTACAAAATTCGTAAAACCGAACCGAAAATTCTATGTTAAGTCGAATAATTAGCTTCTATGAGAACTTATCCAGATACGCCGTAGCTTGTGTAAATCCATATATTTTAATTCACGAAGAGATTCAAAGTTATTCGCTATACATTTTCTACAAGGAGGGAGTGAAATCCAAGCCGAAAAAATTCTAAGTGCCACGCTCCAACTGCGCATGTCGATTCGAGTTTTCTGGCGATGACTAATAATCAATATAGATAATTTTCATGTACAGCGGTTGTACTAAACCACAAATATATTGATTGTTGCCTGAACTTTTAAAATCTTGATTCCTTACCATTTTGAAGTCGTACAGATAATAGCTCTCTGACAAACCATTGTGAGAAGGAACTTTAAAATATTCAATTTCTTTCTTTTCGTCGATGTCAATGCTTTCATCAAATTCGGAACCTCCTTCTAATATGTGGAGTTTAAACTTGTGTACAGATGCTTTCTGTTCCAAGGCAAACTCTGAAGTTTGGATCTGAAAACCAAATATGATGAGTGAAACAATGCAACAGCATATAAATATATTATAATGAATCTGAGGGAATCTGAGGGAATATAAATAGATCATGAGTATTTTGTTCAGAGGTTGTTATTCGCGATTGGAGTACCATAGTCTTCGAGTAAAGACTACATAAAAACTACAAAAAGCATTTTCCATTTTTTCCCTTTTGATTATTAAAAAATATATACGAAAATTGTACTCAATTCTGATTGGATAGGAGTAGCGCTATTAACCAATATCACAGCAGAAAAAGTAATTTGCATTGCAGGTATTTTTGTTTTGTAAAAAAAATGAAAAGGGCAAAGTTGAGTTCAGCTAATATCATGTTACAAAAGTTTCAAATACTTTTTCACGCAAAAAAGCAACCGAAAGTACTTTAGTGGCGTACTTAAGTTTCTTCAACTTTTGTGACAAGTGATTTAACGAGTGTAAAATGCTCGGGGTGAAGGTAAATAAATGACGCCAAATTCCCTACGATTGGCTTAATAGGGTAGCATGTGTGGCTGGTACGCTGCTAATCAGTGCTTTGACGTCTTTCATCCAAAGGATTCTCAAGGGTGCAAGAATGACGGTATACCACATTTAAATCTACACAATCTCCTGTTGAAGACTGGCTGTAGGAGTCAAAACGCCGCGGTCCATCTTACTGCCACAATCGTGAGCCAAATTATTTAAAAAGTTGACCAATTTGATTTATACGCACGATGAATACTCCTATTAATTTTATTAAATATATTTTTTTATATTTTGTTTTTTCATCCTGTATGGCCGTGTTATTTTTTTTTTTAGAAGCTGCATGTAGAACTGTCCAGTCGGGCCCTTCTACACTTACTTGGTTTGAAAATAGTGGGAATCCCGTTTAACAGAGTTGGATGCCGAGTCCGAGTTAGAGTTGAGTCCGAGTCAACGTTATGAGTCATATTTCTACACTGTCAAAAACGCTGCTAGCGTCAGTTATACTGTAGTATGTCATTTGATTTCTGTATGTTCTGCTTACTGCTTTATACCCTTGCCACTGCACTGTGAAGGCTACGATACTCACCAGCCCTCGTTTCAGTATTCTTATGGATTCCGGGGAGGCAGGAGATCTAATGAAGATCTCTTTCTGATACAGGGGCCATCGCAAGAAGTTAAGTCTAAAGACGTCTAAGTGTAGTAAACAAGGCAAATCACTACTATCTACTACGGCATGCGGCTAATGTTCTAAATGTCATTCTCGGGGACCTCGGAGCACCCTATAAAGTGGTGGGGCTATAAAAGAGACTATTGTGATAGGGCTATAATTGCAAAATACTAGAGACTAGTATGGGTAGTATAGTAGTTATTTGCTTGTGCGTTCGTATATTGTCATATAGTAGAAGTTTCTATTGCTTTATGTTGCTAGCAGTTTATTGCACAGAAAAATAGGTTGACCGTTTCCCCGAATTTTGGATAAACTGTGTAATTATAACAGCATCGAACCAAGGGCACTAGTACACCCAATGTAGTTGGATTTCTTTAGTTTTTTTTCCTTTCGATTATTTGAATTAAATTAACTTTATGCTTGCTTACATATCTTGCGTCCGTGTTCCTTCGTTCGATGTTGTAATGCAGACGTTTTCATTCCAAAGGTCAAACGGTTTGAATAGCCTATGAGCTTTACTTCTTTAACAGCCGCTCCGTACTTGACTCTGTTTGTACTATACCAACAACAACGCGACCGCGCGATGCTCCTTACGTCAGTTACATTCAACCGCCCAGAGTTAATATGGTTAATCAAATTCACTTTAAGTTCCATATAGAGCCCCGGGGTAGGCTACTAGCCTGCTAACCATTATTCTCTCGTCTGCTCGCTTAATCCAATTATTTTGAAAGGTGGGGTGGCAGTGTGTTACTCATGTTACTCATGCCAAAAAATACTACTAACAGCCGAGGAAGATCGTGTTAACCCTGTCTAGGCTCGGCAGTGGTTCGTACACTGGCGTTGATGCTGCATCTGCCATCGCTGTGTAAACACACTGCCACCCCACCTTTCAAAATTAACCATATTAACTCTGGACGGTTGAATATTACTGACGTAAGGAGCATCGCGCAATCGCGTTGTTGTTGGTATAGTACAAACAGAGTCAAGTACGGAACGGCCGTTAACGAAGTAAAGCCCATAGGCTGTTCAAACCGTTTGACCTTTGGAATGAAAACGTCTGCATTACAACAGCGAACGAAGGAACACGGACGCAAGATATGTAAACAAGCATAATGTTGAATTAATTCAAATAATCGAAAGGAAAAAAAACCTATAGAAATCCAACTACATTCGGTGTTCTAGTGCCCTTGATCGAACGAAATAATATCTTTCACTATTGTCGTGTCTTCCGGCAAAGATTATGTTTCTTAATACTTTAATTTATGATAAAAAGATTACTTGATAGCAGTTTAGTTCTTACACAGAAAAAAATCTTCACTTTTGGATAAACCCCGTATAACCATATGACTTGAAATAAAGATGACTGTGTGTAACGCAAACTCCAGTCTAACTCGAGTAACTCGAGTCTAACTCGGGCTCTAACTCAGGCTCTAACTCAGGCTCTAACTCGAGGTCTAACTCGGGATCTAACTCGGATTATTTCTCGATTGACATGGTTTTCTTTGTTATTCACAAGGCTGTATTCTTGTTATTACCCTCATTATAAATGCGAGGTTAATATATAGTTAGTTATAAGCCCGGTTAATAACTATATATAGATCTCGCATTTATAATGAGCAACATTTGATAGAAAACCTTCTCAATTGAGAAATAAAATTCTTAATTACCTCGAGCGTCGACAATACGCCTATACATCATGTATAAGGCTTATTGCCTCCGTTCTCGGTAATCAACTCTTACCTATTTCTCAATCAACACGGTTTTCTTTGTTATTCACAAGGCTTTATTTTTATTACCCTGATAATGCGAGGTCAATATATAGTTATTAACCCGTTTAATAAAAACTTCGCATTTATAATGAGCAATTTTGATAGAAAACCTTCTGAATTGATAAATAAAATACTTAAATACCTCGAACGTCGGCAATAAGGCCCTCGGGATGTATATGGCGTAATGCCTCCGTTCTCGGTAATTTAACTCTAAACGTTTAACTCGATTCCAAAATCGGTGTTTTCGTTCTCCCGACAGTTATGTTGTTGTTAGCCATTAACCAACTATTCTTATTCAGATCTATAGAATAACTCTTGTTTTCAATTGAGAATGTTTGTCTTCAATTGTATCATTCTGAGAATGTTTAGTTTACTGTAGTCTAAAAGCTGAGTTTCATGCTCTGCCGGTGAAATAGAGCATGCGGGATGTTAGGAGAAACACGAGAACAGTTTAATAAAGCCAGAGGCCATTTTAGCTCACTATATTAGCAGCTTACCTCACCCACTGGAACAGTTCCCGTCAGACTGAAACATGGAATCAGAATTACTGAGGCGACAAGGAAAGAAAATCCCTATGAAGAATGCATTCAGTTAAAGTTCGTAAACTTCGCTATAAATTGTTATATGGTAAAAATGTACATGTTGTATGTCCATTCATCACTAGAAGACATCTTTTACATATATTAAACATACGAGAAATCCTCTTATTTCTACTTACCATTGTTGAAGGTCAATCTATAATCCCTTTATCAGTAGGAACTTTTTCAAATTCCGTGCTATGTCTTCTCATCAGTAGGAAAATAACTGAATCTTTTTATACGGTCGCTTGATGACCTATATTACGTAGCTCAGCAGCAGGTCCGGAAGCAGTGCTTCCTATTTGCCCTGGGAAAGGAAAGGACGGATTGGATGGTATCCAAAAATATAACAAAGCTCAGAGATATTTGCAACATTGATTGGGACTTAGTTTGGGTCAAAAACCAATGCAGAAAATTACCAATAATTTAATGCATGTATAATTTAATGCGTGCATTGAATAATTTCATGTGAGTATTGTCTTCTCCTTGAGTGTGTAAAAATGGGGATGTGGTGAATTTTATTTGCAAAATGAATGTCGTTAACATTTCCGTTTCAGCGTTCTTGTCTTAACTAGTACCGTGGTTGTGTTTGCATAGCTTAGCAGGAAGTCGGTGGTGGTAGGGTTGCCAAAAAATGAATGAAATGTTTTAAAATTCTATCATAAATACGAATTTCTTGTTCTGGTAATTATTCTTTACATGCTTTTTTGTAGTAAATGTAGATATGAGCTATAAATTCTACACAAAAAGGAGGAAAATGAAACGTTTAACGAGTACTGAGCGCTTCAACGTTGGTTAGAGATCAAACGAATGCTAACCTCAGCAAATCCCTTAGTCTAAATTCCCTTGAAAGAAATTTTGCCAATAACTTTGTCCTGAAACTTTGCATGGATATTAATAATGTTATAGACATTTAAAAACTGCAATAAAATGATGGGGTCACCATTCTCGTTTTTACGATAGATGCTATCCAAATATGTCAATTTATGGGTTTCATAATGAAATGCGGTAGCAACTGGAAGTTGTAATCAAGAACCTTCATTCACAGTTAAAAGTACTTTCATATGCCAAAACGTACTTATAATTCGAAGTTTCCTAGATAATCTATACTATTAAATTCATCAAAGTCATTGGATAACTATGGTTCTTGAACGTATGTGCGCCTCTACGAACGCCCAAAAATTGCATATGTCAACTATTCTCATCAAAATATTTCAAAATCTATCCAATAATCTTTGCTTCATATTTTGATATATAATGAGGAGCATCGCATTTATCAAAAATCTGAAATAAAAAATGGGGGTCACCATTCTCGTTTTTGATTTATCTTGAAAAAACATTTCAGAATAGTCAAAAACTGACACTTTTCCGAGTGGAGACTGGGGCGAATCAGATAAAAATCGCAATTTCTCTACTCAAAAAAAGAGAAAAAAGTGAAAATTGGTTTTGAACGTGCTTCTTACTTAGTTTCCGAAAGAAAAATGCGTAAACTTTGTTAGTTCCATGCTTTTAATTGCATGCGCAGAAAAATGCGCAGTGCAAAACAAGGGAATTACCTTAAGAAATAATCAATGATTTACTCATGGGGGACCATTCATGTGCGTTTGGAGGGGGTGGGGGGTGTGGGGGTGATTGTTGTGTTTGTTTAGGAAGCATCTTAATTATAAATTTCATGAGCTTCACCTGGAAAATGTTTGATCCTCACCAAAAAGAGCTCAACATTTAGTACCTTCCTCCTTTAATACTTTTTGAAAAATACAATAATAGTAACTAAAAATGATATTAGGTAACAGTTCATCTTTTGGCAAAAAATACTTCCTGCTAAGTTGAAACCAAAGCATACGACCATATTACAAGTCAAAACAAGAAAAGGAAATGAAAACAGCATTCAATAATATTGTTTGCATGGGCATTCCACCCCTTCGTAGCCCAACACCTTTCTATTTTTTTGTACTACCACTTTCTATACAGTACTGGATTTTTCTTCTTCATGACTCCAGTTATACTTTTTTTCTTCTTCTTGGAGCGGCGTCAGTATAACAACTTAATTAACTGAAATGTTTTGTGCGAATAAAGATTGCGCTTCCATCGACTTCCTTCCCCTCTTATGAACGGCAATCATGTTAGTTTCCTTCCGTTTGGAAGGCAAAATTTCTATGTGATGTGATGTGAGTGCTTGTGAAATGTGGGCTCTAGCCGCCACTATACGTTCTCTGTATTTATTTTTATTTTTATTTTTTTTTAATATCACAGCTTTATTTGAATTTAATTCGTTCAATTTTGATCACATTCAAAAGGCAAACTAATTTCAATGTTACCTTTTTTGTTGTAAATTATTTTCCAATGAAATTGAATTTCACAAAGTAGAACCCATTAATAACTTGCTCGTTTTGAAACTGGCTATTAATGTCACGACTTGACTTTGCTTGATAGGACAGTTTTCTTATGAATGGAAAAAAGTACGGTTAATTCGTGATCGTACTGCAGGCGATACGTATTTTACCTTAGTCGTAACTAGTGTCGCAGTTGCAGGAATTACTGTTATAGTATGGAAAGCCAATACTATGTTTCGGCATGTCGTAACGCGTCGTATCGCAAGTTATTACCGCACAGTTTCTCACCCATTTGAATTTTTACCACTTCCCAAAAGAAATTGATCCCTGATTTTTGCATCTATTTACATCTAAAAAGAAGGAGTATTCTTTTAAGAACCAGATCTAAGATATTTGCAGAATATATGTAGGCTATGTATCTTTATTTTCAAAAATCACTCACTAGTTCTTTTTTTCTTTAAATGTGTTTTCTCTAAACATATATCCCAAAAGAGGGTTCATCGAGGAGGTCATAGCTCAAATTTTATTATGTCATTGACGTTATTAGAGCAGATGTCCACTAATATCGAGCAAAATCGAGAATTCGCGGTCACAGTCAAAATTTCGATTTTGCTCATTTTTGGTTTGCTGGAAGGTATTACCAAGTAAACAAACGTGGTGTAGTTAGTTTTTCAAAAAACCGCTAAACATCTGAGAAATCCGAGAAAAACTGTTGGCCTAGCGACGATCTCAAAAGTATGCAAATTTCCAGTTGAATCAAACCGGTCCAAAAACAACTAACGCATACAGAATAGGAAAACGGTATGAAAACTATATGTTTATAAATTGATAGAAGAGATGTTTGAGACTTGATTGGGTATAAAATAATGGTTTTAGCTTTTTATTGAAAGCGGTCAGATGATATTTAGAATTGAGTGGTAATCACACATAGATCTGACCCTTGCTACGCCAAAAAAAAAATTAATCAAGTGCGCAACTTTTTTTCTCAATGAAACTCACGTCATAAACTATTTAGATGTTCTTCTATAACATATCCAAAAATTAGTTTGGGTTATTGTATTTAGGGTTCATACGGAAGCCGTGAACATTGGGTATTTTCGACATATACCGTGACTGAAATCGACAAATGTTTGTTGTTTCTGGTCGCTATTTTCTCATTCGTTTCTATTTTCATCCGGAATTTAAACCAAAAGGTCTAAATCCGAATCTACCTAAACGAATGTTGTAATTGCTAAAATAATGTAAATTACTAATAAAAGGAATTTTTTTAAAGGAAATGCATTTACGGAGTACGTTTTTATCTTCAACGTGTGGAAGTAATGGCTAAACGCGCTAGAACGTATGCGTTTACAAGTGAAAACGTATACGTGTAGACGGGGTCTGAGCCAACAGTAAGACAGTGAACCCACATCCTATTTCCTGTGAAGCTGAAACCAAGTCACACAAACACGGCCAGACAAGTACGTAAAAAACACAAAACGCTAAAACGGAAATATTCACTACAACACGATAATTTAATCTGGTCATGTGTCACTGATGAGCATAGTTTAAACTGAAAATGTGATAACAACTTTAGAATTAATTGTCAGCATCGTGTAAAGTTGATTCCATTTGTGGCTCGTTGACCAAAAGGTAAAGGTGACCAATACCTCACGGACTCTTATCTCAACAAACAACGACACTACATTTTCCCTCAAGGTAACCTTCTTGGTTGGTCATTAATTTCAGCGTATTTTCCTTTAAGGAAAACAATATAACTCCATTTAAGTGGCTCTAACCCTTTTCAGAGCGAATGGGCCCTTCTGAAAATTATTATGCAAAAATGCAAAATGCAAAAGAAATGCCACAAATCCCATCAAAAAAAGTTGGATTTCTCGTTTTCGTGTTAGCCTAATATTCAAGATGCATTCAAATATCGACCAGTCTAGTCCATTTTGATTGTTTTTAATTTTTATGAATCTTATAGTAGCAAATTTATTTAGATTGTTTGTTCTATTTTTGTGATATCTTGACTAAATGAACTGACTGCTGTTAAAATATATATTACCCATGTAATTTGGAATCCGTAAATCAAATATGCTGACATGGAAAATGTCCATGCTTCCCACTGGCGCGTGCAGAAATACTGACATCAAGTATGTATGTTTTTTCCCCTCAGGATATGGGAATTAGGCTCTACCATTCTAAAATGTACTCTGTGGCCTTTACATATGTTTATGTTGTTTCTATACTAATGGTGGTTGATTCCGCTAGTTGGAAGGAGACGCAAAACGTAAAAGCGGTGAGCATGACTGAATCCCGAAAATAAAGTTATGAATCGGGAGGTCAATTGGACAACGAATATAGTCGTTTGTCGCAAAGGGTAATGACATTTTTATAAACACGGTTTGTTTCAGACTTGTGTGGCATCGATGAGTGGAATGGTTCATGATGATTATAGTTCAATTAATCAAACTTCGTATAATTTAAGGTTGAAAATTCGTTGCCACTCTTAAAATATAAGATTTGAATATCTGTTGTAATAGCGGGTTAAAATGAGTATAACGTGTTCAAAATATTGCCGAACAGTCGCTATCAAGTGAAATTTTAATATTTTGATAAATTGTACTAGTTCTCATTCAGTTCGTTATACCGTTTTGGTGGATAATTTGACCATATTATGAGGAGAAACTACTATTTTGATTTCAATTTGTGCCTCAAATTGAGCCTCAAAGCCAGGCCGAACTTCGATTTAAGCTTATTTTCTTGGGAAATAAAAAACAACAACAAATACATTCTGGCAATTCCTTTGTCACACTTTACTCATGACTAAAAGATCAGTATAATCGATTTTTTGAGCCCGACTAGAAGGGCCTCCACTAGTCGAATCCCTCATACGTGCACAATGCCTTTGGGCTTTGTATTGCCGATTTCGCTCCGTTCTAGCCCTCATGATACTTTATGTACTTTTCAAAACTCGACAAATTATGAAAATACGGATCTCATAGTCGTCGTAATCACGCATTTTCGTACAGGACACTCAAGCACGACCCAAGGAAAACTGGAGAAAGTGGCAATGGTATCTGGTAAGGTGTATTATTATTGTTATCATCATCATCATCATCATTATTATCATTACTATTATGCTATTGCTTTTTCTTAAATAATGCAAGGGCACTAGGATACCTAGAGTAGTTGGACTTTATAGTTTATTTTGATTGCTTTAATCAAGAGAGTCGTCACGTTTTTTCACTAATATTATTGTCTTTGTTTTCACTTATCGCTAAATTGTTGTTTAGTTTCAAAGATCTAAGGGTTTATTAGTGTAACCGATACTTTGCGGCTACCCATTATTCTCTCGTCTGCTATGGCGGCACTCTGTTTACACTGCACGGATGACAGATACAGTGTAAACATAGCCAAACGAACCTCAGATAGCCTGCGTAGCGGCCCCAACGATCATGCATGGGCTAATGATTCGGGAGGGACTGGAAAGGAAGGGGGAGAGGGGACTAAGGGAGAAGGAAGCGGCTGAAATCCCGCATATCTGACTATACGCAACCCTGATTAACATAAGCTTACATATTATTAATTCCGGTCAATTCCTAAAGTTAACCGGATGTTAAATGTTTAACCGGAAATGGAATTTGATCGAACAACAATGCATGCCCCAAGTAAACCCCGAGTCAAAGATTTGCTCAAAATGGAAAAAAAAAAAAGAAAGAAAGAGAAAAGATGTCTGATTGATCAGTCCTTTACACGCCTGAATGAAGACCAGTTACACAACATTTCTGAACGATTTTTATAGAAAACCAAATTTTGCCGTGCAAATAAAGTAATAATTTCTGAAATAAAGTTATTTCTTCAGAAATTCGTCACACGCACGTAACGCAACGCTCTTCTCTCCTACAAATTAATTCGATTATGTATTTCTACTATTAGGGGGAGGGGTCTAGCTAAACACTGTATTATGAATAAGAGCTACAAAAAGTCCTTAATGATGAAAATACTTTTGGTAAGCTTTGCGCAAGTAGTCTGACTTTGAACCTATGCACACCACAGGGAACACAGTTTTCGTAGTAACGATCAGTTTACAGAAAGTAATTATTTGTTTGCAGAAAAACACAACTGTTTCAATGAATGTTAGGTCTGCGTGGAATGCCGGTTATACGGGCAAAGGAATTCTCGTCGCTGTTGTGGACGACGGCATAAACATTGACCATCCTGACTTGAGATCAAATTTCGTAAGTAATTCTTCGATTGCTCGTTACGTCATCGCGGCCATGTTGGTGCCATTTAACAAAAGATTTCTCATTAGCACCCATTGTGAACGGCACCACAATGGCCGCCATGCTTTTGTTTTTTGACTCTCTTTGAAATGCTTGCAATCCATAAATTATCTCCTCAAGAGAATATAAATTACTCTTAAAGGAACTGTGCCAAATAAAGCGTTTGCCTTTCGGAATGAATAGAACACGAATTGCCACTTGACATTTATTGTTTTCAATTAACAACTTATAATTACACCTTTACCTGCAAGTAGCTTAAGGCTATTCGAGGCAGGTTAAAAGGAAAGAGAGACATCTATAATTACAATAATATCAATATTGAATCTAGACTTTTAAACAATAACGACCTAATTTCTTCCTTAAAACTACTTTTAGATAATTTCCTTATATGATACGAAATTTGATTCCATAATCTTAGACCCAATCTGGCGAAAGAATCTTTCTAAATGTTTAATTTAGATAGATCTAGAGAAAAGATTGCTATTATAAAAGGATCTCGTTTCATAAGTGTGAATGTCTTTGATGTGAATAAATAGTTTGCTAACGTTGAGAGTAGCATTGCTGTTAGTTACACCATACAACAATTGTGTTAATGAATTTATATAGAGTAACGATAGAGGTTATGTGCTAGTTTCAATAGATAAGGGGACAGTAACAATGAATTTATTGATATAATTGCATGCATTACTCATTCACCTGGAAACCAAACTAAGTTAGCACGATTGCATATTTTTCATAATGTACTAATTATGGTAAACCTATAATTAATAAGCCTCTTAATGACGCAATGAAATTAAACAATCATGGTTAAACTACAAGGGTAAGTACAATAAAAGGCGTATGAAAGAACTGCATTTTTAATTAGTGAGATATTGACCCTGGAATGTCTCATATTCACATATAAGCATTAAAAATATTCCCAATGACCCAGAGAGCATACTTTGTTCATTAATATTATTAAGGATATGCGATCGTGCAGTTGTTGCCGATTTTTTTTTTCAATTGAACTTGGCACATGTGTTTGTTTTGAGTGCTATATTGGAAGTATGAAATTTGAAAAATGAGATTTTCACCGAATTCTTTGAGAAGTTATAATTTTGAAAGATGGGACTTGTGGCCATCTTTTCGGGCAAAATACAATGGTGCAGTTTACAGCTGTCTCAACAAATGCTGACATTCATATAGTAAATATTGGCTGAGCACCCGCGAGGTCCGAAGGCCCGCTCGAGCGGAGCACCATACTAAAGAAAAAATGGTAAACCATGGAGTTGATTTTTCATGGCTTGACTACTACGTCACTTCCGTCCGTACGTCCGTACGTACGTCCGTCCGTCAGTCCGTGTACACAACACAGGAATAATAATAAGATATTTTATATAGCGTCAATATCCGGACGTTCAACAACGCTTTACAATTTCCATAAAATTGTCCATATTAGAATTAACAGTTATTAACATTTATTTGATCAATACATTTTTGCTTCAATACATACATACTCATACATAACGTAACATTTATTTATTTATTTACTAATGGACTTGGTTTAAAAATTCCATTAATTTTATTTTTTTAATTGAAATTATAACTAATAGTTAAAATTTAGAAAAGACTTATTTGATTAAACTATACATTTGTTTTACTCATAAAATCATAACAACATTAGATTAAGATTAATTAGTTAAGATAAATTGTACGCTTGCTTAAATAGCCAGATTTTAAGCTCCCGCTTGAAACTGATAATTGATACAGAAGACCTAATATTTGGCGGGAGTCTGTTCCATATCTCAGGAGCGGCATTCGAAAAAGCTCTTTTTCCATATGTTTTAAGCCTGAAAGAACATTTGGATAAAAGATTTGATGATGCTGATCTCAGGGAATGAGCTGGGACGTATGGCTTAACAAGTTCACTAAGGTAGAAAGGGGCAGCATTATTTAGAGCCTTGAAAGTTAAAAACAGTATTTTGAATTCAATGCGCTGCTCAACAGGCAGCCAGTGCAAGCGAAAAAGAATTGGAGTGATATGATCATGCTTGTGACCACAAGACACAAGCCGAGCAGCTGCATTCTGAACATGCTGAAGTTTTTGCAGTAAAGATTTAGGCAAGCCATACAGCAAGGAATTGCAAAAATCAAGCCTGGAAGATATAATGGCATGGACAAGAGTTTCACATGCTTCAACACTGAGATATTTTCGAATTTTCCATATATTCTTAATATGAAAAAAGCATGACTTGCAAATACAGGTGATATGGTTTTCCATAGACAATTTCTCATCAAGAATAACTCCAATGTCACGAACATTTGAAGAAGGAGAGATATCATAGTCAGAAAACTTAAGAAAATCAATAGGAGGTCTAGGACGATGAGCAGCTGACACAACAAGAATTTCGGTCTTATCAGCATTCAATTTTAACTTGTTCCTAGTCATCCATTCATCAATTGCATTCACACAAGACTCAAGTTTGTGTTTTGCAGCCTCAAGTTCAGTCATTGAAGATGTTTCAAATGTAATATATAACTGCGTATCATCAGCATATAAGTGAAAATTAATGTCAAGTCTACGCAAAATATTCCCAATAGGCGAGGTGTATATCAAGAACAAGATGGGTCCCAATACAGAACTGTGTGGGACACCACATTGGAAGAAGCGGCTTGTTGATACGCCACCCTGAACGCTGACTCGAAAACACCTATCACTTAGGTAAGACTTCAACCACTTGAGAGCACATCCACTCACACCGAAACTTGAATGCATCCTTTCCAACAAGATATCATGATTAACAGTATCAAAAGCTGCAGAGAGATCCAGCAATATGAGAATAACAGAACGCTGCTCGTCAATTGCTTTAAGTATATCATTATGCACCCTCAACAAAGCAGTCTCAACACTATGGTGTTTTTTGTAGGCAGATTGGAAAAATTCATGTAAGTTATTATTCTCAAGGTGCTATTTCAGTTGAGCAGCAACAAACTTCTCAATAACCTTTGAGATAAATCTCAAGTTTGAAACAGGCCTGAAACTAGAGAACTACTCTGGTGACATGTTTTGCTTCTTTAGAAGTGGTCTTATTAAAGCCTCTCTTAAGTTCGATGGCACAATAGCCGTAGATATTGAAAGATTTACAATATTCGTTATAACTGGAAGAAGTACCTCAAGGCAGTTTTTCAAAAGCATACCTGGCACAGGATCAAGATCACATGATTTAGCCACTAAGGGAAGGATGAGTTTAGAAAGATCATTACATGAGATTTCCTTCAAAGATGTTAAATACTTGTCAAGTGCTAAACCTTCACATAAATTACCATCATTAACACCAGCATCGTCGAAACCAGCCTGGATAACTTATATCTTGTTTTCAAAGAAGTCGGCAAAAGAATTGGCAAGTTCATTAGGAGAGGAAGACGAAGGAAAAAGTTGATCGGCTTTCTTATTAG
Source organism: Actinia equina (assembly GCA_011057435.1). Lineage (NCBI taxonomy): Eukaryota > Metazoa > Cnidaria > Anthozoa > Actiniaria > Actiniidae > Actinia > Actinia equina. Next base: position 94,461 of record WHPX01000517.1, on the reverse strand, counting down.
TCAATTTCTCAAAAGTGGAAAAGAGAACTTTCTGATTAGACTGATTTTCGAAAATAATGTTGGAGTAAAATTCATTTTTAGTTGTTTTAATGAGAGCTCTAACCACATTACACTGATCCACATACAACTGACGATCTATGGCCAGACGAGATTTCTTCCAAGCTCTTTCCAGACGTCTCCGTTTTACTTTCTCAGCCTTGATTTCATCAGTGTACCAGGGGGCAGATGGACGCAAAGTTATTATGCGCTTTTTAGATGGTGCATGATGGTCTAGTACATTATTGAGTACAGACTCATATTGATGAAGTAGCCCAACAAGATCAGTTTGTGGAGAGGTAATCAAAGGAGACTCAGCAATTTCATTTGAAAAAGAATCAAGATTAATAGCTTTTAATTTGCGGCATTCAGAAACGATTTTTTCAAAGGGTGGCTTCTTTATTAACAGGTCACAAAAAACAGCAGAATGGTCTGAAATAGCTGGATCAAAAAATTGATTACAAAGCAAAACTACACGGAAATGCAAAGTAAACAATGCTTTGCTACAAATTATAGACCAACAACAGATTTTAAAAAAAACTTCTATGTAGTCAAAGATGGACCAAGAAACATTCTTCAAGAATTCAGGTGCATATGTGTTTTTTAGCAAACAATCGCATATTTTTACTTTGTACTATTACCTTAGATGTCCTCTCTTCCATAGGCAAACGAAAGGAGAGCAGAACTTTTTTCGTTTGTGCTATTAAATCATATAACAATCTTGACATCAAAACTAAGACAATCACAATCACAATCGCTTAAAAGCTTCAAAAAAATTATGGAAAGGTCTTATCAAGAAACAGAGAGGATGCTTAGTATTTAAGAGGGGTTGTCAGCAAAAATCAAACATCGGGTGGCAAGGGTTGAAAATTTGATTTTGCTAATATTTTAAACTTAGGTAGGCCTTAGTGTAAGTAAAACCACTGTGTAATTTGTTTGGTAAAATATCGCTTAGTTTTCGAGAAAATCGAAGAAAAGCGTTTTGAACTAAATTCGCTAATTTTCGGCCGATAATTTACATCAACTTTAACAGCTTATCGCGACCAAACAAAGCAACCTAGCACTGTAATAAGACTAAATAGTAGTTAATTGGTATCTTAAGAAACAATTTGTAGAGTTTTAGTAATTTTGGTGAAATTTTTCGATTTTTACTTAATTTATTTTTGGAGCACATATAAAACTCCTCTTAAAGTGGGGTAAAAATAATCAGATATTTTTTCATGTGCGACGAAAAATTTGAGTTTAGTGTTTCAACTTCTTTCAGAATAAATCCAGGAACTTTTATTTTTTCTTTAAAATCGTTTTTTTTTTTTTATTTCTTAGAAAGTCAACATGAATTCGTTTGCATTAGTAAACAATATGTAAATTGATTGAACTCGCCGACAGATAAAATCCGTGAGTTTCTTACAACTTACAGGCTGTGGTGCAACGCGCAAAATAATTTCCCCAAGAAAATTTTGCAGGATTCGTGGAAATCATTATTTCAACTTTAATTCAGGTTGTCTTTTTGGTAAAAATTTTTCGTCGCCAGGAAAAAATATCTGATTATTTTTACCCCACTTTAAGAGGAGTTTTATATGTGCTCCAAAAATAAATTAAGTAAAAATCGAAAAATTTCACCAAAATTACTAAAACTCTACAAATTGTTTTTTAAGATACCAATTAACTACTATTTAGTCTTATTACAGTGCTAGGTTGCTTTGTTTGGTCGCGATAAGCTGTTATAGTTGATGTAAATTATCGGCCGAAAATTAGCGAATTTAGTTCAAAACTCTTTTCTTCGATTTTCTCGAAAACTAAGTGATATTTTACCAAACAAATTACACAGTGGTTTTACTTACACTAAGGCCTACCTAAGTTTAAAATATTAGCAAAATCAAATTTTCGACCCTTGCCGCGGATTTGCCAAAATGTCTGATTTTTGCTGACAACCCCTCTTAATGTTTGACAATTATTTACATCTCAGTGTTCTAGTTAATCTTTTTAATATTTTATAGGTATTTCATCGATTCTTAGAATTTTAGGCATATTTCTCCCTCTCATATACTTAGTTATCTTTAGCAGTATATTGCAACAAAAATAGGAAATTATGTTATTATAATAGATATGAAAAATACTAATTAGGCTTGATCAAGAGGATATGAAGTAAGAGAGCACATCTCCGTGCCCTATGAAAGCTTTTTAAAAATCATTTTTAGCTCCGCGCGCAAGCCTGAGCTATTTTAGTATGCAATTCTGATTGGTCAAATTGTAGTGACGTCATGGGTACACAAGAGATCGATCGGCAGTGACAAGCAAGCTTCATGAAGTTGAGAAACCAAAATTTATCGAATTTTACAAGAAAAATGCGTAAGAGGTATTCCTTGAGAAATTCTGAAAGGTATTTTGATGGAATCCATAGACAGCACAGGTAAAAAATACTCAGCTGAGACATTCAAGATTGTTTTAAAATCAAAACAATGGTCGCTCGATTGCGACTCATTTTTTTGTAGTTGATTGTGGATATAGATGAGATTGTAAGTTGTCCACAAATCTCCACCTCACCTGAAATTCAGTTAATATTACTGTATCCCAAGAACAAAAAAATTAGTATTTACTGTTGGAACATTCAAGCTGCTTGGAATTGAAAATTTAAACATAAAGACACAAATACGCCGAACTGAGAGCATCTGGCGGAAAAACTCGCAAGTAAAATGCCATGTGAGGAGATAAATAAAATCTCTTTTTTTTAGTATGAATCCTCAAATACAAAATTTGATTCGCTTTTTGTAAATGGCGGATATTTTGATCGTGTTTTTATTGTCTGTTGGGGAATTAGCAGGATTTGTAATTAAGGAGGCCCTTACATACCAAATTGTCACTATGACGTCATATGACGTCAATATGACGTCATAGCAATCTATTGTTTTGACGAAAAAGAATCATGGTCGATATAGTTGAACAGAACAACGTACACGGCTATAATTGAAACAAAAAGTGTTCTGTAGAACGAAATAATAAAATTAATTAATTAATCACCAACACATATCATAGATTTCTTTTCGCTTTGAAAGGGGGGTCACGGGCACCCTGTGACCCCCCTAAATAAGCCCCTGTTTAGAAGTTGAAAAGTTAATATATATATATTTAGGCACTGCCTAAAAGCGGAGCTCCCGATACGGAAGTCACAGGGAGAACAATTTGAATGAAACTGAAAGGTATCTGAAAAAATAATATCGGGGGAAAAATCTTCAATTATTTTTTATTCGAGATGAGGATAATTTCTCCCATAATAAAAACCATGCAGAGAAATCGAATCGAAATGCACTACATCGTTTTTTGACAAATCAAGACCAAAAAACAGACTTGAAAACTGGTTAAGGTGAGCAAAATATAAGCTTACTTTAATATTAATTACGTCTTTTACAGAACGAGACGAAGTTTACATTCAGTGACTTGACAAGAACAACTGAGACAAAGAAGAAAATGATGCAAAAGGCAATGCAAAATACAAAATGATGAATTTCTTGTCAGTAAATTAGCGTTTGTAAATGTTTTTGAAAATTTTTTTGCTTTTTAAATTGAAAGTTTAGGTCTATGCAATAACAACTCTCAACAACACAAACTTAAGCTCATTTTTATAATCATACTTGCTCGAAAAGCTTAATAAACCGTTTAATATTTGGTATTTTAATAAATTTATATTTCATTCAATAATTAAATAAATTATCTGTACAAAGATACTGATATAATTATTGAATGAAAGTCTTCTTTGTTTTGCCCATGAGACCCCGCTACAGGAGGCGAACAAAGCTGCATTTTTCTTGAACGAAAAACATACGACAGTTGGTTAAAAACAACCGAATTGTTAAAGATTTACAAAGCTAAATAAAGGACGAATATTTGTGGTAATATGATCTTCGTGTTATATTTCATCCAGCATTAAAATAAATTAAGTTTATCTATAGAAATATTAAAAGTTTTGAGAGAAAGTCTTTGATTTGTCGATTCGTCAAGAAAAATGCTTGTCAAAATAAAAATTTATATAAATATATATATACGATTGTTTGCTAAAAAACACATACCTGAATTCTTGAAGAACACCTCTTGATCCGTCTTTGAAAGTTTTTTAAAATTGTTTTTGGTCTATAACTCGTCCTACAGCGATTTTTTTATGTGCATTTGAGAACCGCATTCAGTTTGTTAGAAGTTTTGCTTTGACATCAAGCGGGATTCCTGTGTTATGTACACGGACGTACGGACGGAAGTTAAGTGACGTCAAACAAGCCATGAAAAATCAACTCATTGGTTTGCCATTTTTTCTTAAGTATGGTGCTCCGCCAAGCCATAAAAAATCAACTCGATGGTTTACCATTTTTTCTTAAGTATGGTGCTCCGCTCGCGCGGGCCTTCAGCCCGCGCGGGAGCTCCGCTATAAAAACATGAGCTCTGTTATATTTCTTGTCAAAAATTCACTTAATGCACTGAATCAAACTCTCAAGGCCAAATCAGGAGCTCAAAATTCTTAATTTTTGCATGTATTGTTCTTTCACAGAATATAACTGCAAGCTATGACTTCATGGAAAACCGGAATATAGCCCTTACTCATAGCCCTCAAAGGTAAAAATCCCTCTGCGGCATTGAAATTAGCAGTGAAATTATCTTAATTTTCCTTTGATTATATTTACGCATTTAAAGTAAACCAAAACCAAAACCACTGAGGGTCAATCGTCGCTCTTAAAGGCACTATTTAAGTAATACTCCTAATAAGAACGATAGCGCTTTCTATTGTTCTGCGGCATATCGCTTGCCCCACATCAGAATTTTGAGATTTTCTACTGAGGGGGATGTATCAACCTATGGAGAGATGTTTGTGAAAAAGTATGAACTAAAAGTTGCTTCTTAAGACGTTTACTTTTGAGTTTGAGTTTTTCAACCAATCACAACCCCCAAAAACAATAGAAAGAAAAAGCCTCAAATTTGTCATTTTCCCCACAAAGGATTTCTGTCGCATTGAAGCACAGAAGATTTAAAGGGATTTAAAGACTAAAAGTGAGTTTGTCAGTAGTTAAATATCACAAAAAATATACTTCTCCCCCATTTTTCGTGTTTCGACCAATAAGAACTTTGGTTTAAACAATACTAAAATTATCACCTTTCTACATTCCATGCAGTTGAGTGCTATCGTTCTTATCAGCATCGTTACTTAATCGGCAAGAGTGTTTTCGGCGTCAATTAATTGACATCCATAGCAATAACCCTTACATTTATTCGATCCCATAGGATTACCTTTAGTCATTTTATGCAGTCTTTTTATATAATTTAAATTTAGCCATGGGACAAAATGTGCTGGAATCATTGCCGGAGGAAATAACGACAGATGTGGCTTGGGAGTTGCATTTGATGCACAGATTTCAAGTAAGTGAGAATGAATATACAAATAAAAAGGACAAATAAATTGAAGACTACTGTCTTCGCGTACACTTACTGCGTATCTACATCGAGAGATTCCCGCAGGTCTCAAACTGAGCAAAACTCCCAAAGGTACAGACTGAACGGCGGCTTGGGACAAATTCATAAGGCCAAGAACAAGTCTTTAAATATTTTTTAATGTGTTCAAGAAGTATGTTTTTGCTTACTAGAAAAAGTACAGAGTCTCGATCGCCTCGGATAGGTGATTCATAAGAGAACTTCAGTAGTAAATATTTTCATACAGATAAGCTCTTTTTTAAAAAGTTAAATTAGAATTGAAAAGGAGTACACATTACACCAAATATCCGCAATTAATTTTGCTTTTTTTATGGACAATAATCAAGTAATTTATCGCGCTAAGAACAAAACAATCAATCATCTAGCAAGCTAACATAATTTCCAGGTAGAATTCTACCACTTTCTGGATTAAATAAAGTGTTCTTTCCTTAGCTATACTGCAGGCCTCCCACTATTTCCGTTGATTTGGACTCTTTTGACAGGATTTTTACAGTGTTCCAGTCAATGGAATGGAGTTATTTTTAAGTATCATATAGATCGGGCATGTAACTTTTAAGTAACAGCATTTTAAAGTAAGGTCGAAAAAGAGCAAAGAAATACAATTGCTCTCAATATTCAATCGATAATGATATCAAAACAAATGTCAAAACTTAACACCAAGAACATATATTAAGGTACAGTTATGTTTTCCTCGAAGAGGGTTTCGTCGGATGTCGAGCCCAAACAACCCAAATTTCTCTGAATTCGAGAGTTTCGTATAAAGCGCTCATTTAATAACCCAAGCAGAATTTTACATATGATTTAGCTTGACATTGGAAGGTATTATAGCTGGAATTTCAGATAAATCCGAACATCCGGTGCACATGAAAATGCGCTTTGCCAACTAAAGGTGAAATTTAAATATTCTATTTCTCCCACCTATTTCTGGTGAAGTCGTCTACTGGTTCGTCCCAGTAGCTAGCAAGACAGATGTCTAGTAAGATCGTTTTTCCGACAAGCAATACTGGCGCGATGAGAGTTATTGTAAGGGGTCTGAATATGAAAATGTGTCACACGCTCACTCACTAAGATGTTAGCAGATAGATCATTAAACGTTTATCGATCGTCTTACGTCATCTTCTTACGAAAATTATGTGAGACTTACTTTAGGACTTCGTAAAACACGAAGCCATCTTCTCCGTTAAAGGCTTGAATACCTATTTATTTCAGGAACTGAATTTTCACTTTTCGATGAAAAAAAACACTCTTCAGTAGATATTAAGAAACTTAAGCCAGTTCGTCTTTAATTGGACGAATTTATTCTCCATATAGAAAGGTTTGAAAGTCTTACAATAAGCAAAATAAGTGATTAGCTATGAAAGCGGCGTCTATCACAAAAATGTGAAAAATATGAAGTTCTGAAAAATCGTTTTATTGTACGACTATTACGTATTTTTACCTTTCAATTTTACCAGTATTATGCTAGTTTAACCGGGACAGAACTAGAATAATACGTTTGCAACTTTTCGCAACTTTTTGCATAACATGTCGAAGTGAAAATGACTCAAATGTAGACCCAAATCTTCACTTTCACGCGAGTACTGTCCTAGATTTTATAGACATCAGTTTTGAACTTGATAAAGATGACGTTTAAAAAGTTTTGAGAACATGGATACGACCGTCGAAGACATAAGGACAACGAGACCACACTAATTTCGCCGAAATATCAACATTCATAAGAGAAAACAGGAATAAAAACACTGCAAAAAGGATACGTGACGATTTACAAGATTTCTACAGGATCGATCAAGGAAGCAAGACGAACTGAAGAGATGCCGCATAATAAGCTGGACAAACTAATAGCCTGTTTTTTTATCAACATTCATGAGAGAAAACAAGTGGTGGACCTCGTTGTCCAGAGAAGTTATTTCAGGAGTATAATTCTCATGTACCGCCAGAAATGAAAACAAAAACATAATCTCCTTTTTATTTGACAGCCATACAAAAACCACCATCAGAGATATGGTATAAGAAACAACCACTTGAAAAGCACTCGCTGGCACAGTTCATGAAAGCTTTCGCAGGATTGTTACTCTGAATGAGGGAGAATTCTATCTGGAGTCCCCCAAGGGACCAAGTTTGGTCCCTGGCTTTTCACTATCATGATCAACGACCTATCAATCGAATATATTTCTTTGTGGAAGTACGTACACGATACTACCATTTATGAGAGTAAAAAAGAACCACACAAGCAATATCCAGCAACATGTTGACGATCTGTCCAACTCAACTAAGACAAATGTAAAGAACTGCACATCACCTTTGCACGATCTCAAAGGAACTTTGACCCTATAATAAGAACATTGACTGCGTAGAGAAATCCAAATTTCTGGGCGTTACCTTGTCAAATAATTTAAAGTGGAATGACCACGTGTATGCTGTTGTTAAGAAAGTTAAGAAACGTTTAGTATACTTTCTAAGACAACTGAAACGAGCTCAAGTAAAACCCAAAGATCTTACAACCTTCTATATCACATGTATAAGATCAATGATGGAATACGCATGTCCATTATTTCATAAAAGCCTGCCATAATATTTATCTAACGATTTGGAATTTTGCCAGAAGCGAGCTCTACGTATTATCTATCCATATGTAAGCTACGATCAAGCTTTGAGAGAAACAGGCTTAACGTCCTTGTAAAAGAGGCGAGAGTTACTTCCAAGTTATTTAATGACGCATGTAAACCTGACCACAAACTAAACAAGCTTTTACCAAAAACAATTGCGTAAAATAATTTACGAAGAACACGATATTATTCACAAAAAAGAAATCAGTTAAGCTTTATAAATTTTAACGCCTGCAATTCATACGCAATGTAATTTAGTAAACATAGATTTTTAAGTACATATATATCTTTCTCATAATTCTTCGTTTGCACGTTTCGAATAGCAGAGCTGAGTAGCATCGAGTATCGTTGCAATTAACAAATGTTTATTATTGTTGCTTCTTTTGTTAGGTATTAGGCTATACAATGGTTTCACACGTTCGACTGACAAATCTGAAGCCATGGCTTTAAGCTTCAAGAGGAATATGATTGACATCTATTCAAATAGTTGGGGGCCTGGGGATATGGGTTGGCAGGTGGCAGGGCCTGGTCCTGAATTACAAGAGGCCCTTGAGACTGGAACACGATTGGTACGTATTTATCATTTGGATGTAATAAAAGAGAATGATGGAAATGTATAGAAAATGATGAAACATAATCAAATAGGGAACTCAGAATATTGTTTAGGGAACTTACAATTTTTTTACTATTTTCCAGGGCCGCCGTAGGAAGGGATCTATTTTCGTCTTTGCTGCAGGTAATGGTGGACTATCGGGTGATAGCTGTGCGTTCAGCGGTTACGTAAACAATATTCATACGATAGCTATCTCAGGGGTAAACTGGGATGGTTCGGTTCCAGCTTATACCGAACAGTGCGCGAGCATCATGGCCGTCACTTATGGACAGGACATATTAACATATGACAAAATCCAACCCCCATTGGTGAGTGCTCTTTTTATGTACCATTAATTGCAATGAAATTCTCAGTCTGGCTATTTGATAAGCGACAGACTTCTTATTGTCGGTTTTCTCAGCTCGGCTTACTTTGGTTGTCATCCCAAATCCCCACCGCATACATTGAGTATATTACATACATGGTAAGCCCAGTCAAAGATTTTGGCTTTTAAGTTAGTTAAAACGTCCGGTCCCATTAGGATGAAGTAGAGGTGAAGTGGCAGCACATAGCAGGAGTAAGCTATAAAAAATAATGGATGTAAGCGTGAACGTTATTGTCATCTGTTGGCAGCATGGCAGTCATAAGCAAGCGGCACAAAGGTGAAATAAAAACCATTTATTTTCTAGTATATTTATTACGAATAGATAACTACAGAAGGAGCCCAAGATTGCACTGAGAGATTCTCGGGGACTTCCGGGCCTGCAGCGATGGCTTCTGGTATTATTGCTTTAGCACTTCAGGCAAAGTAAGATTAGCTTTTATTACTTGTTAATTTGATTGGACAAATCATAATCTTGTTTCCTAAGCTGTGTGCAATGGGTAGAAACAAGTAGAAGCAATACCATAGCACTTCTCGAGTGCTCTTCCAATCCCCAAATGGTTTTTAGTATGAATACACAGGTGATTATTGAAAATCTCGCGCGCTGATTGGTCGAGAAACTTAAATTATCACACGGTAATCACCTCAAGCGATAATCTAAAATGGCGGCATGCCGTTTTGTTGTTTTAAATGTGTCTTTTATCTTCTTTTTTTCCCTTTCTTTGAAAGAATCACCTGTGTATTTACACTAAAACAATTATTCACCTCAGCCTCAGTGAATATACGGAATAAAAACCTCAACGAATAATTGTCAAACAACTGCACATAGCATAGCAAGCTAATATGTTTTTTTTTGTTTTCGGTTTTTGTTGTTGTTGTTGTTGTATTTTTTGATTCTGATTTTTAATCCGAGTCCGAATAGAAAATGCAGCGAACAAGACGCGCGAAGGGCTGCTGAATTTGGTAAACGGCCGCAGAAAACAGCAATTACAATAATCAATGCCTGTACTAAATATTTCCTATTATCACGAAAAGCTTACTGATACGTTTAATGTTATGTAATTAATGAAAGTGATATAAACGGATTGGCAAAACTTGTTAACATGAACTGTCATGCTAAGTTAGAAGACAAACCAATCTCCTTGATTCCTACAGATGTTACTATTGTTACTATTTATTAATAAGGACTTTAGGGACACCACAAACCATATTACAAAGGGGGGATTCGACTCAAAGAAAGCTTAATACCCCCAGCGTTAGGAAGCGTTGCGAAACCAAAACATAACAACAAAAGGCCAATTATCATATTTTCCTAAACAGCAATCAAGGAATAAAACATTAAGACTAAAAATAGCCAAGTAAAGGTAATAATATCTGATAAAAGGTATTAAAACTGACCAAGTAACGGCAATCAAAAGGTTAAGATGTTGTTTCGTTGACTGTCAGCGTCGAATGGACGCCGATTGAAAGTCACTTATACGCTTGCGAATGGCAGACGGGGGGTGAGCCACATTGCATTCCCCCATACCCCACCGGATATTCTATGGTATTCAGTTAGAAGCTATACAAATAAACTAATTGTTCACAGGAAACATTATACAACGCCTCTTCCATGAAAACATAAAATTTCTATTTGCCAGCAAATATTTTCTTTTTTAAATATTATTCGTTTACAAGAATTAAAATTTACAAGATTCAAGAATTATGTTTTCGACGTATTTTATATGTTACTAATTAAAATGATTTAATATCAACAATTTAATATAAGTAATTTAATCTAAATAATTAATTTGGTTTTGATTTAGTTCAGATCTGACATGGCGTGACGTTCAACACTTGATTGTCAGAAGTTCCAAGCCCCTGAGTCCCCCCTATAACAACCAAAGGACTTGGTATCTACGTCGTCCCAGACCTATTTGGAAATATAACAACGCTGGCCTAGCAGGTACAGTTAAATGTGCCTGAGTTTCATGAAAGAAATATCAAGCTAAGTATATAATTCTACATTAAAAACGTTGTTGCAGTATATAAAGGTGCTGACACACGGGGCAACATTGCGCGCAACATCGGTTTGTGTCAGCTTGATATTTGGTCAGAAGTTATACATTTTGTGCAAGCTGATTGGCTGGAAATTTCAAAATGTTGCAGGTAATGTTGCAGCCATGTTCACACGATGAAATTTCTTGCTCGCAAAAATGTTGCAGGAGTAGAGAGCGATTCAGCTTCAAATTTGTTGCATGCAACGTTGCATGCAACAAGTTCAGGGATAGACACACGCTGAAACAGTCCTATTGCGTGCAATGTTGCGTGCAATGTTGCATGCAATGATGCACCGTGCGTCAGCACCTTAAAACAACCCAATCGTAGCTAAACTCAAATCGACCATGGAAATGTCTATTGTATATATTTTGCTATACTGTTTTGCCATATTATTTGCATTTTTTATTTCCATAATATACAGACATTTCGAGGCTTCTGTCTATACTCTAGAAGAACTTAACTTTTTTTCATTTCAGTAAGTAGTCATTATGGATTTGGACTGATGGATGCTGGCCGTATGGTTGAATATGCAAAGAAATGGCATTCTGTACCTCAGCAAGTCTACTGTGAAGTTAATCTCAATATCTCAAAGTAATAATGCTTAACATTGTTTCTTCGTACTCATACAGGTTATTTATCGGCCAAGAAAAACAATATATATATGTTATTTATCGGCCTTACGGCCTCGGTCCGTATAATCAAGACCCAGGGCACAGTTTTTCCCTATCCGGACCGATTATAGGACGGTAAATAACTTTTTTTTTTTCCCCGAAAATTTTTTACTTGTTTTTGTAATCGTTTTGTGTTGTCGTTTAGCGGCATAGGGTACCGGACCGCGCGCGCGGGCATATATTTACAAAATACCGCCCGCTCAAACAGCCAATCAGAACGCACGATATTTTAGGATACCGGACCGGAAAAAAATAAACATATTTATCATATGACACGTATAAACCGGGCGCTCGCTATAAAAAGAAAAACCTTCGGAAAAATGGCGTGAGTAGGGCCGTACGAATTCGTATGGCCTTGCTCGAATCCCGCAGCCATATTGACATAATTTTCAACTTTTAAAATATCTTTTTTATTTAGGGTCATATGATGAAATGCTTATTTACTGATTTAGGTCAGGCCGTACGGGAAAATATTTGGTTCCCGTACGGCCCTCCCACTCAGTCAAGAAGTGCATAATATTTATGCTTCTGAAAGCAAACAAACCAAAGGGCTGTTTACGACTTAGCCTTTAGTTGTTTTTGTTTTTTTTGTTTTTTGTTATATGCATATACATTACATATATTTTGTTTATTTTGAAAGGTCTTCTGCGCTGATTATTCCAACCAATCAGGACTTGCACTTCACCTTATCTCTAAGCAAAGACATTTGTAGCATTCAGTACTTGGAACACATGCAAGCAGAAGTCAATCTACAGTTCTTCAGACGAGGCTATATTGAAATGTTTTCAACTTCACCCAAAGGAACGAAATCCAAACTATTTTATTCACGGAAGATGGACAGTCTGACCCACTTCAAAAACTTTACCAACTGGCGTGTAACTAGTTTACATTACTGGGGTGAAAATCCTGTTGGAAACTGGAACATATCGATACGAAATGCAAGGCGCTGGAGCAATATTAGAAACCAAGGTAGAGGATGACAAATGTCCTGGATAGAGAGGTGATATCTCGTATTTATAGTAAAAAAAGCACAAGCGCACGGGTAGTTTTATCGGATAGTAAAACCTAATTTAACATTAAACTCAGGTTAAACTTGAAACTTTACATGAGCCGAATCTAATTGAAACAATTGATACCAAGACGGTCTTCTTTGATGTCTATAGTTTTGGCTAAAATGAAGCTCGACGTTTGACCTGACCATACATCATATCATTTTTTTAAATCAATGACATTTAAAGTGCATATGACACGAAAATGTTTTATTTTTGAAAATGTGTAGTTTAATTGTACTAATAAGAATATCACGGTTAAATTTGTTTCAGAAACGTATTTCTTAGAAATTCAAGGAATTTTGGTGCAAGTTATAATAAGAACGAGAACGAGAACGAGAACGAGAACGAGAACGAGAACGAGAACGAGAACGAGAACGAGAACGAGAACGAGAACGAGAACGAGAACGAGAACGAGAACGAGAACGAGAACGAGAACGATATATTTAGTTTGAAATTTTGTTTACTTTAAACGTAAATGCTTATTTAATTACACAGGTCAGGTTTTTGGTTTTAAATTAATACTTTTCGGGACCAAAGTGGATCCTCTTGTAAAAAACACTCATGTTGGTAGAAATGAAAAGCCAGTAGAAAACGTCGATATAAACCGTCGCAAGCAAGGTTAGCTTTGTATATAAACAATGATGATTTCAGCATATCCATTATCTACGTATTTCTATATAGTTGACTTTTGTTTCCAAAAAATATCAAACGCTGTAGCTGGGTAACTCATCATTGTTAATGGTCCTATGAACCAGGAATAGTTGCAGGCTCTCCTATTGTATTTCCTATTGTTGCATTTTTGAAAAATACGATGCAATTTCAAATCGTTTACCACACAGTTATTCGCTGAAGTTTGCAAAACCATCGTACTAAGTAAAGAAGCATGTAAAGCTTTGTTCGAGCCAAAGCGAGAGAAAGATTAATAAGATTAAAGAGAAAGAGACTCAGAAAAGAAATAAAAGATTAAGTTGGGAGAAAGGCAGATCCGGATTAGAAACAAGGTACATTTAAAAAGGAAGTTGTTGAGATTAATTTTGATCAAAAATTAAAATTTAATTGGGAAAGGATTTTAAATTAGGAGTGAATTGAATTACAGTAATGAATAACGAATAGTTTGTAAAAGGAAGTGGAGAAAATATATAATAAAATAAGATAAAATAAGATGCAAAATATTTATGCTAATGAAATTTTTATATACCATCTTAAGATATTCCTACTCATGGCGGATACTCAGTTTGGAGTTACTTGGGTAGGTGCACCAAGAAATGTGGAGGAGGAACTCTACAACGCATTCGTTGGTGCATCAATCCCCGCCCTAAAAACGGGGGAAGAGGTTGCAGTACATTGGGTCCTGCTCATGAAGAAATTAAATGTAACACACACACTTGCAGGGGTAAGAAATATGGTTGGATCAATTTATTATCTAGCATAGGAACTTAGCACTTTTGTTTCAGTGGGAAGTCGTAAAGGACTTAAGCTAATTCATATGACTAAGTTATTGGAGAACTGAATATATTAACAAGGCATTATAAAGACAGTATACGGAACAACAGAAAGTGAAAGAAAAATATGGAAATAGGCTATTATTCAATGCTGTGACATATATCTTGCTGTTTTCAGACGGCGGATACACACGTTGGAGCGAGTGGAGTTGGTGCACCAGGAGATGTGGAGGAGGAACTCAACAGCGGTTTCGTTGGTGCATCAATCCGCGCCCTGAAAATGGGGGAAGAGATTGCAGTACATTGGGACCAGCTCGTGAAGAAAGGGAATGTAACACACACAGTTGCTGGGGTGAGAAATATGGTTGCACTCTTATATTTTCTAGTAAGAATTTTAAACATTTTTCCTTCGATTTCTAAGTCGATCCTAGACGATTCTTTAACGTTTTGTAGCACCTGCCGGTATTCATTGAATATATTTCTGGAAACTGACAAATGATTTTTGTGGGCTTAAGAATGTCTAATCATTATAAAATGTGGCGTATGCCTTAAGTTATAAATTAAGTTGATGAGAAGCTAACGCTTAACACTTTTGAACATCATCTAAAAAGATGGGGGGAAAAGATTTCAAATTCAATGTTATTACTGTTTACGTACTGGATATGAACTCGGTTTTTCTTAATGTTCCTTAATGCGTAATTAAGGTAATGAATTAAAAAATCTAGCTGATGAGTCTTGAAAGGTTCCTGCTATTAATGAAACAGTAAGTTGAACTGACGAGCTAGACCTCAATTTCTGATGTTTCCTTTTTGTTCTAACTTAACGTAAGATGGCCATTTGGTATCGTAGAAGCCTTTGTGATCCGTTCTTGATAGATGGAACTTAATCATTTCTTTTATTGGAAGCCATTTTAACGTAGATAAATAAAGAGAGCACTGTTGTTTGAGTGGGGAAAAATTAAAAAATAGAGCTAATGTAATTTCTGAATTAATTAATTGTTGAGATAAGGCCGTAAAGAATTACCAAAAATGGAAGACATTTTAATGAAAGATTAGGTAATCGCCTTCGATTCGATTTTTGAAAATCGCGATTACTGCGATTTTCATGAAGGTGCATTCAAACTCTGTGTCTCCGAGTTGTACGCTGAAAAAGGTTTTTTTGCTGCCGCCAGTCATAAATATGAAAGGTACCAACTGATTAGGTTTGATTGACGGCAGCGAAAAACCAAGTTTTAGCGTGTATAGCTCGCAGACAGAGTTCGCATGTTTATGGAAATTGCAGCAACATTTCCAATCGGGAAATGTCGCATAAAACATGCAGGCATGACTATGTTGGGGAAAAGGTGTGAGACGGTAGGTGAAGGAGAAAAAGGGTTGAAGAGAAAGAGAAAGATATACACAGAAAAATTATAATAAAATAAGAAAGATATAATAAAATAAGTGCATTTGGAGAGAGTTGTGACCCGACGCACGGTTGTAGAAAATAGAGAATTTAGGGGTAGGAGATAATATACAAGAGAATAAATTATGTTTGGATTCACAAATTAGGGGAGAACTGAATGTAAAGCTACAAAAAAGTGAAGGAAAGAATACGAAATGAAAGAAAAAAAAAGATTTTCGCGATTATACCATGCAAATGACATTTATTTTAATATTGTCAGATATCCCTATTGACGGCGGATACGCAGGTTGGAGCGAGTGGAGTTGGTGCACCAATAGATGTGGAGGAGGAACTCAACAGCGGTTTCGTCGGTGCCTCAATCCGCGCCCTGAAAATGGGGGAAGAGATTGCAGTACATTGGGACCAGCTCGTGAAGAAAGGGAATGTAACACACACAGTTGCTGGGGTGAGTAATATGGTTGCACTCTTATATTTTCTAGTAAGAACTTTAAACATTTTCCCTTCGATTTCTAAGTCGATCCTAGACGATTCTTCAACGTTTGGTAGCACTTGCCGGTATTCATTGAATATATTTGTGGAAACTGACGCATGAAAATAGTGGTAGCTGGACTGATTGTTGTAAATGATTTTTGTGGGCTTAAGAATGTCTAATCATTATAAAATGTGGCGTATGCCTTAAGTTATAAATTAAGTTGACGAGAAGCTAACGCTTAACACTTTTGAACATCATCTAAAAAGATGGGGGAAAAAGATTTCAAATTCAATGTTATTACTGTTTACGTACTGGATATGAACTCGGTTTTTCTTAATGTTCCTAAATGCGTAATTAAGGTAATGAATTAAAAAATCTAGCTGATGAGTCTTGAAAGGTTCCTGCTATTAATGGAACAGTAAGTTGGACTGATGAGCTAGACCTCAATTTCTGATGTTTCCTTTTTGTTCTAAATTAACGTAAGATGGCCATTTGGTATCGTAGATGGCTTTGTGATCCGTTCTTAATAGATGGAACTCAATCATTTCTTTTACTGGAAGCCATTTTAACGTAGATAAATAGAGAGCTGTAAGATATTACTTCCGCTTACTAGAGAGATTTACTTCCGTATATTATGCATGTTGTAATTCATTAGCATAACTGCACGTGGAGAATAAAGCGGAATAACTGTGGCCATCTTGTTTCTTGTTGTGGTTAAAATCCAACAAATTGGCGACGAGGATGGGATCCAAATCAGCCTAAATTTGGGAGAGAAGGTCCGAAGGAAAAGTTCTCAGCGAAGAAGCCGTCGAATCAGCTATTGTGTCGAAATGCCGGGCGAAGAAGCACCTAGTGCAGCGAGTTCATTTTGCTACGGCAAAATAGCGAATTATCAAAAGGGTACCGACTGGGAAACTTACACTGAACAAATGGATTTCTACTTCATTGCGAATAAAATAGAAGACCCCAAGACAAAGAAGGCAATTCTACTGGCAAATTTTTCGCCGGAGATGTATCAGTTATTAAAGGATTTACTTATACCCGCCAAACCAACCGACGAAGGTACGACGTATGATGTTATTGTTGGGCGACTTAAAAATCATGTCAAGCCGGAAAAATCTGCCTTAGTAGCACGATTTGACTTCGATAACCGATCTAGAAGGAACGGTGAGTCAGTTAAAGATTATGTAGCTGTTTTAAAGCACCTAGCAAGTGAGTGTAAGTTCAGTAATGCCATGCGAAATGAGCGCCTGCGAGACCGATTGGTATCAGGCATTCGCGATGACAAAATGCTACGTGATTTGCTAAAAGAAAACTTGGATGATTTGACGTTCGACAGAGCAGTTGCTAAGTGCATAGCTCATGAGCAAGCTAATAAAGATGTGCATTCCCTTAAGTATGGCAAGCCAATGGTAGCAATATTTAATACACAAATAAAATATTTTATCCACGAATAAAATATTTAAATCATGGTTTTAAATATTTAAAAGTGTAAAAAACATTTTAAACTTATTCCTTTTTTACATTTCTGAAGTTTAAAATTTCTATTTAATGCTACAGATTTTTATTTAAACTTCATAAATATTTCTAAACTCAAAATCATTTAGCTAGCTTTGAATTTCGTATTTAAACTTTACATTTTCATTTAATATTCCTGGGACGGGCTCGGCCAAATCTGTCCTGCAACGAGAATCGAATGGTAAAAAAAATGGCTACCATGGATGACAGCGTAAACAGAAGCGAAGAGAGGGAAAAGGTCGGAGAAGAACTCTTGATTATGTTGGATGATGCGATTAGAAGATCAGAGAAGCTTTGGAGAATGAAAGATGGTCTGATTTCTAAAGTGAAATACCTAGATGATATACTCTTGCACTTGGATTTTCTCGAGCAAACGGTCCAACTTCTATCCACTATTACCAACTTCATATAGTCCAGTAGCAGAGTCCGGAAAATAGGGGTTTCGTTCAAGTCACAGGTTAGAAAAGGTTTGACACTGGATTTTGATAGCACAAGACCTCTTGAATAACCCAGAGCAGTTTTTAATGTTGAAATGTGGTATAGGTTCCGAATTAAGGGGTGTTTTTGTCACGCATTATCGGATATCAGCATGAAATCGAGGCTGGTCATATATTCAGCTTTGCCTTCTCTTTTTAATTGCAAAAATTGTTCAAAATAGGAAATAAAGCAAAGCAACGATGAAGTAGAGACATGAAAGACACTGTTTGTGGTAGGGGATGTCACGTGACCAAACACGTGACCTGTCTTGAGACAAAATTTGGCAAGGGAATAGAGAATTTTCAAGTTTTAAGCATTATTAAAGTTCGAGTTTAATTTCAACAGGTTTTTTTTACTATGTCTGACTATTTTAGCTAATACACATCATTTCAGATACTTAAAATACCCCTTTTAGTGTAAAACGGTGCCACGGCTTGGCTTTTATGAGAGTAATAGTGCCAACATGAAAACGAGGCTAATTGACTGGTTGGCGCTTTCTCCTCTATTTCTCAGTATACTTTGACCAAAAAAGTCTTTCAAGTTAGTACTCAAAGACATGAAGTTGTAAAATCTATATCAACTATATTAATAACGATCACTAGGCTGAAGATCACGTGATGTTAGCCTGAAACATTAAATCTATTGAAATATTACAAACACATTCAAAGTACAGATTGTTGAGGTTCAATCAGATTCATCTGAGGCACTTTCATCTGAGTATCTATCACCTGAATCACTTTCTTCTGAGTCACTATCATCTGAATCACTTTCATCTGAGCCACTTTTATCTGAATCACTCTTATCTGAGTCGCTGCTATATTGCGAAAATAGACCATTAGGATTTTTGCATGTCGACTCATCTGCCATGCAATCGCAGGCCTCTGTGCAAGCAAGACCAGTGTTGTTGCGATTGGTAAGACATTCTGATTTTTTGCAGTGACAGGTGGTTAGTGCCAGCAGACATTTTGGTGCAGGCTCCTTTATCATTAAAACGGGTCTTAGGACGCCATCTTCCATTTTCCACCCATGACCCTCTGGCTGAGGGAGACTCTGCATAGCAGTAAGACTGCGTCTCTGTCTCCAGACACATGCCTGATAGTTTGCACGCTGTATGTGTTGTTGCAAATTGTGTGAGGTCGGGGAAGCTGCTCATTCTTTTGCTTTTTCTGGCAGAAAATTAAATATCTCCTCTCATCTGCAGTGCTTGGAGCCTTTTTCGAACATGGGTATAGGTCACAGATAAATGCCTCGCACTTTCCAGCAGTTGTCTCGTCGAGTAGTGGGTCTTGTCCTAGTAGACTTAGGCTTTCCTGGTGAGCATTGCTTTGTTTCAGCATATCAAAAGCCTTCTTTTTCCCAACACTAACAAGAGCACTGTTGGAGTCACAGCCTGTAAGGGCATGGAGAGCTGGAAGTGCTTTACAGATGTCTGAGCCCAATGCTTGGTAGAGATCGTGCACTGGAATAAAATGGTTGGTGATGTACTTTGCTTGAATACGGGAGTGAAAGGGCCGCCTATCTGTACCTCAAGGGCAGTTGATGCTCCTCTCTTTGAGCGTTCTCCGGCTTTTATCGAGACTTCCAAGTATTGGTCAAAAACAATATAGACCTCTGTGCAGTTGCAGCTGTGAAGGTAAAGTGGTGCTGTAAAGATGCTGAAGTACTTTTGTGACAGATCACCAAATGTACTTGCTCCACCAGACTTGGTCATTTGCACTAATGCCATCCCATCAATGATATAAGGTTTGTAGGACTGAAGGAGGAAGTCTTGGATGGATATTGATTTCTTTTTCCAAGATAGTCATCAGGACACTCTTAGTTGTCTTCCTCAAACTTCCATCATTATATGCAAGTGCGCACGGGGTTGGTGAAAGCTCGTAGCAAAGGACCTCTTTCAAATTTATCTTACGGGCATTGGCAGCTATAAGTAGTCTTCCAAATAGGTCCCTGTCGGCGTTCACTGTGACTAATTTCTCATTAGTCTCTGGACTTTGGGATATTCCAACAAGTCCTCCCAAAGACTTTGAATCAGCATTGATGGACTGTTCTAGAGCCATATCAGTCCATACTTGTGAAATTGGCTGACCGGAGCGACTAATAGAATGACCACCTGTAGAAAACTCCTGGTATACGCGTGGATGCTTTGTCTTGAGTTGATGCATGTCAGCAAGGTAAACGGGCAACCAGCGGGCATAGTTCGGTCTGTCCATTGCAAAGAAGTGAGGTGTCAAAGTTGCGACAGTGGAAAGATGTAGCTCCCAGTTCCCAGTCCTTTCTGCTTTAATAAATTGTAGAAGTGCGTTAACCGTAGAACCATACTGCTCCCAAAAGGAAAACATCCTGGATTTGGCTTTAGTTTCTGATATGAAGGCTTTAAACAAAGATGTTAGATTGCTCAGATCAGCTTCTAGGTCTTGAATCTTTTGGGATATGTTACCCTTGTTCTTTACGAACCCTTAGCACTTCTAATGCAAAGCTTGTGTCTACTGCCCGGACCTCATCGTAGGAGCAGCAATGGCCCATCCGGTTCAAAAGTGCTATAAGTTGTTTTGATGAGGTTAAGTGGTAAACACACATAGCCAGACTTACGTGCTTTGGCAGCTTTACACGACTGTTTGTGCGGCAATGGATGATGTCTTGTGCAATACTCAAATTTGTCGTTCTTCTACCATGTTGGTACGCGTGCTTGATCTGCCTTTCCGGTCACCCTTGCCTTCAGACGTAATGAGCAGCCGTATTAGCCAATAAAGACAGTCAGGTATCAAGTGTTTGGTTGACTCTAAACTTACGTCTTTCGTGTCAAGAGGTCTTGTAGTAATCCCCTTACATTTTTTTATTTCGTATCTGATATAGCTTGCCATACGAAGAATATCTTCTTTCTTAACTTCGCCTGGTTCTTCTTCTTTTGGTTCAGCCTGTTGGAATCGTGCCCAGGCATTCAGTACATCTCGTACCTTTATTTCGCTAGAGTAGACAATTTCTAGTTTATTTCGTTCATTTGGCTGATGGAACACGATGCTCTCAGCAAAGTGTTTTCGTAAGCGCACTTTTAGACGTTGCTTGGTGTAGCTGTCTGCGTTTAGACCATTATTATTAAGGATTCCTTTATACTTATCAAGTAGCGATGCCATGTCGTATGCTTTACCTTGATTTATACCTATTCCAATATCTTTCGCCATCTCCTGGAATGCAGTTTCATAAAGCGAATCACCTTTACTATCTTGATACTTTAAGGATTTCTTGCTGATATACAAAGCAAAGCAGTTCTTATGGTACTTCGCTTCGGCTGCTATAAGATCGTAATTAATACTTCGGAGAGTGTGCAGCATGTCCACATCTTCTTTAATTTCTGCTGCTTTTCTTATACTATCACATGCCTCAAATGTGCAGACATTTAGCATTTTTTTTCTTTTTTATGTGTTTTGTTTTTACATATAAAACATTTTTACCAATCTCTAGGTGCTCTTAATATTTCAATAGATTTAATGTTTCAGGCTAACATCACGTGATCTTCAGCCTAGTGATCGTTATTAATATAGTTGATATAGATTTTACAACTTCATGTCTTTGAGTACTAACTTGAAAGACTTTTTTGGTCAAAGTATACTGAGAAATAGAGGAGAAAGCGCCAACCAGTCAATTAACCTCGTTTTCATGTTGGCACTATTACTCTCATAAAAGCCAAGCCGTGGCACCGTTTTACACTAAAAGGGGTATTTTAAGTATCTGAAATGATGTGTATTAGCTAAAATAGTCAGACATAGTAAAAAAAACCTGTTGAAATTAAACTCGAACTTTAATAATGCTTAAAACTTGAAAATTCTCTATTCCCTTGCCAAATTTTGTCTCAAGACAGGTCACGTGTTTGGTCACGTGACATCCCCTACAACAAACAGTGTCTTTCATGTCTCTACTTCATCGTTGCTTTGCTTTATTTCCTATTTTGAACAATTTTTGCAATTAAAAAGAGAAGGCAAAGCTGAATATATGACCAGCCTCGATTTCATGCTGATATCCGATAATGCGTGACAAAAACACCCCTTAATTCGGAACCTATACCACATTTCAACATTAAAAACTGCTCTGGGTTATTCAAGAGGTCTTGTGCTATCAAAATCCAGTGTCAAACCTTTTCTAACCTGTGACTTGAACGAAACCCCTATTTTCCGGACTCTGCTACTGGACTAATAATAGACCCTGATGACTTAAAAGCTTGGGAAAATCTAAAGAATACTTTTATTGAAATAGAGCAAGAATTTAATAATATTTTTGATCGTGAAGCTACAAATACTCATACTACTGTACCGTGTATACTGTCATTGTCAACTATACATGACAATCAACCTGGTAGGCCTGCTTTCTTCATTCCAAAGGATATTTTAGAAGAGTTGAGGGGCCGTAGTTTCTCTTGGAAAAAAATTTCAGATGTTCCGAGTATCAAGATGGACAATTATGCGAAGGGTACAAGACTACAGGTTGCTAAATTTGAAAAGTTTTTCTGAGATCTCTGATGAGAGAATTGACAATATAATAAAGGAATACATTGCTCACCACGGTACCACGACAGGAGTAACATTCATAACAGGACATTTCCGGTCTCTGGGGTTGCATGTCCAAAGAAGACGCATTAGAGCATCTATCAACAGAGTTGACCCACGCAACACAGCTCTTCGCTGGGGGGCTTTAGTCTCAAGGAGAAAATACTTTGTTCCCTGGCCTAATTCACTATGGCATTTAGATGGACACCACTCCCTAATACGGTGGAAATTTGTCATTCATGGGTGCTGTGATGGAAAATCCAGAAAAATAATGTTTTTGAAATGTAACACCAACAACCTAGCTGAGACTGTGTTGCATTTGTTTGAAGAAACTATTGAAGAGAATGGCAGGTTGTGGCCATCTCGTATAAGAGTTGATCATGGTGTTGAAAATGTGTTGGTATGTGATGCAATGGTTGCTAGAAGAGGAGAGGGAAGAGGTAGTTTCATAGCTGGTTCTTCTACTAGAAACCAAAGAATTGAAAGGCTGTGGCGTGATGTTTTTCATTGTGCTTGCCAATTTTTCTATTATCATTTTTATGCAATGGAACAAACTGGAATACTTAATGTTGACAATCCCATCCACATGTTTGCACTTCATCTTGTATTCAAGCCAAGAATAAACTGTTCACTCAATGTATTTAAAAACATGTTCAACAATCATGGCCTTTCAACAGAATCTAGTTGGACTCCAAATCAAATATGGCTCAATGGAATGCTGAATGAAAGTAATCCTCTAAGCCAAAATGGTTTGGATGATGTCGATGCTGACACATTTTATGGTGAAGATCCAGAAGGCCCATCTCCTTTTTCAAGCTCTGATAATAATGTCATTGTCCAACCTGTTGAAATTTCTCATGAAGATGAGTTATCTGAATATGTTCTTCAGCAAGTGAACCCAAACATGAATTCAACACAAGCTGGCATTGATTTATATGAAAGAGTTCTGTCTCTTGTTCTGGAAAAACTTCAAACATTTTGACTTATAAAGCCTGTGCTCTTATTTAACAATGCGCATAAATAGATATTCTAAAAGCATATGCATACCATTAAAGGCTTTCTTTTGTGCCCTGGAACAGAATGGCCATTTTTGTCCCTTATCGTAAATAGATGGCCTGGTTTTGATCATGTTTCCATGACAACACGAAACAAATGAGGACAGGTCATTATAAGAATAGATTTTAGCTAATAAGCCCCAAGTTCAAAAACACTGGAAAAGAATAAGCCCCTGGGGGCTTAATAAAGGAAATACAGTAACTCCTCCATTATTTCAAGATCACACCATCTTTTCTAACCCATACTACCCTCCTTAATAATGAATGGCCCCTTATTCCTGGTGCATTCATACAATGAGTCATCACATAATATGCATGCTAAATATCAATGTGACAAAAAAAAATAGAAACAACAAATTCTTATTTATTTTTGGAACACCATGCAAAGCAAAGCACAAAACTAATCCACACCTGTTAAGACTGAAGGCACTCTGTTGAGTTTGAAAAACTTTATCAAGAAAATGTAATATTAAAAGACCTTTCTAAATGCAAAAACTACTCCTGAATATTATCTGGACATTCAAATAATATCATATATACTGGTTTTCAGTTTTGAACTAAAATATAAAAGTTCATTTGTTTGCATTTAGGGATAATGAAATATTAGATATAACCCACACACTGATTGGCTGGCTACAATTTTTATATCACAGTACAGAGAAAAAGCAGTCATTTTATATTTCTTTTATAAAATATTTTTGAACATTTTGTCTCTGTGCTCTGATATTGATGCAGTAGCCAGCCAATCAGTGCACATGTTTTTTCATAAATATTTCATAAATAACAATAACATTTTTAAAAACCTAAACCTTGGTTTTCAAACATTAAACTTTAACTTACAGCTTCAAGTATGCTGTGTTTTAAAACTTTGACTTAAACAAAATATGTTGGGTGTTTGTAAAATCTGGACTTTCAGCACTTGCCAAAATAGGTGTTTGCAAATGCTGTGTCATAAGTCCTGAAGAGACATTTCTCAGATGGTAGCTTTGATGTCAGGGATGCACGTGGAAGTACAAGTGAATTTGTACAGGTACTGGCTGTTGGCATGTAGCTATAGCAAATGTCTTCTGGTGATTCTGTATCCTAAAAAATAAAAAGTAGGAGGTTAAACTTGAACAAAACAATTTGTATCCTAAAAAATAAAAAGTAGAAGGTTAAACTTGAACAAAACAAATTTTTTAAATATAAATAAAAACTGACTTGATCACTCATACACAACCTTTCAATATGACAATTCCCTCTTTCAAGAAGACCATACACACATTCATTTAAAACAACAATTTCCAAAGAGTAAAAAAAAAAAAAAAGGAAAAATTCATTACCTCATGGACTGCCATATCATCATCACATTGCTTAAAGGTAAATGCTTGGTGGGATAACAAAACCAAGTACAGGTTCTTCTGCAGCTCCTGTCACGAAAACGAGCATTGAACTTAAGGTAATGGGTTCCCTTCTTCCACTGGCTACTTGTCTTATGTACTTGATCAATAGGGAATATAACTCCTTTTCTTTCAAAAAGGAAGAAGATCCCTCTTCAGAAAACTGAGGCTTTAACATATGAATGAGCTTCTTTGCTGTCATAGTAGTATTACTTGGCCTTAAAAGATGGAGAAGCACTGGAAGTCTTTGACAAATTTGCCTTAATCCAAACGTGTCCAACCCTCGCTTTAGATTGGCAATGCACTCATTTGGACTGTTTATATCTGTTAAAGTGTTTGTGATTTCCAATGGCAAGTAGCTTGGCAGCTGGCCATTTTGCATGAGGGCTATGCCAACCATTATTCCGACGAAATAGTACTCCTCTGATAGGAATTGCTTGATGCCATTGTCAAAATACTTTTCCTTTATTGATGCATTGATAAGCCTGATCCACTCTTTCCTCGGACCACCATGGTCTTGTGCTATTTCGCCAAAAAAATCAACTTCGAAAGTAATATTATAGTCCTCAATGGACTCCAGTTCTGAGAATGTTGAAGTGATCAGGTTATGACGATCAACACAAATGTGGTTTGTCTCTCCTTCTAGAGTCTCGCTGCTGTCACTTATCTCCAACGCTCTTCCCTTAACCATTTCTTTCTGGAGAAATCTTAAGATTTCCACTGGGTCAAGAAGAGATTGCTTTTGGATTTCCTTGACCAAAACGTCAATATCGATCCCACTAAAGTTAGGACACAGAGTTGCAGGAGTTGTAGGTATTGTGATGGTCGAATGTTCGGTGCTTTCTTTCTCTGTTTCGTGCTTCGCTTGGGAATTCTGTGTCATTTCAGATTCTTTTTTCTCTCCAAAGGTTGGCTTACTGAAAGTCTCATCGTCTTTATCATCATCTGAAATCTCTATATCTGGTCTACCAGCACTCTTTTTCTTATAGACAAAATTAAATCCTTGCTTTACTTTTAAGTAAAGCAGGCCCTGCCCTGCCAGCTTCTTGATCACAGGATAATTATACTCAGTTCCAGGGCTAAGTTCAAGGCATTTAACTTGCTTGTATCTAACCTTGGCAAATTCAAAGTCGTCTTTCCCAAGTAAAGGTAGTTTATCGTTCAGCGATTGTGTGATGGCTAACCTGATAGTATCTTCATCATCTTCTTCGCCAACCAAAGTCCCATTTTAAATTGTACTTTTCTTCATCGTCTTCTTCAAAGCACTTTAACAAAGCGAACTCCAGTGGCTTTTTCGTCTTAACTTTTTCTGGCTTTGATGGTCTACTACGAGATGTACTTGGGAGCTGATAAGGATTTGCAGCCCTCAATCTTTCATTGCGATTAAGACGTCTGAAAAGGCCGGACGAGGAACTTTCCTTTAACATGCTCGAAGCTCGATTAAGGGTTTCTTGAATATTACTTTGACTACTCTGGAGCTATTGGTTTCCTCCATTTCCACTAGCATCTGATTTTAAGATTGAAGATGCCTCTTCCAGCATTTTAGCCACACGATTGACTTTATTTTCCATCTTTCTTTATACAAAAACGCTTCCAAGACATTTCACAACTCAGTTCAGGTAAAGATGGTATTTAGTGCGATTGTAGAGCGCGGGAAATATTTCTAGTTCCCAGTTTGCCCAAACCCTGATTTGGCCGAGCCCGTCCCAGGAATATTAAATGAAAATGTAAAGTTTAAATACGAAATTCAAAGCTAGCTAAATGATTTGAGTTTAGAAATATTTATGAAGTTTAAATAAAAATCTGTAGCATTAAATAGAAATTTTAAACTTCAGAAATGTAAAAAAGGAATAAGTTTAAAATGTTTTTTACACTTTTAAATATTTAAAACCATGATTTAAATATTTTATTCGTGGATAAAATATTTTATTTGTGTATTAAATATTGCTACCATTGGCTTGCCATACTTAAGGGGTATGTGGAACCAAATGTCAGCGCGAGGGTCCACGTTTTGAAAGATTTTAAGCAAAAGGGGAAGCAAAGGCGTAGAATCCCAAAGAAACAAGAGCCTAACAAACAAGAGCACAACACTCAGCAGCCTGAACAAAAATGCGGTCGTTGTGGGGAGCAGCATGACCCTAAGACGTAAATTTAAAAGAGAAAAATGTTACCATTGTGGAAAGGTGGGACACATTAAGAGAGCGTGTCGTGCTTTAACTGCCAAAGGGACCCCAGTGAAAACCCTAGAGTGTAGTGATGACGGGAGCAGCTCCTCAGATCTGAACCATCTAACCACTGCCAAAAAGAGAGAGCCCATTTGCGTTGATTTAGCCCTGGAGAAAACTCCATTTCGTATGGAAATCGATACAGGTTCAGCTGTTACTGTTATTAGTGAAACAAGTTACCGGGAATACCTAGGACATATTCCCCTGTTAAATACCACTCTTCAGCTGCACACGTATACTGGTGAAACTGTTAGACCATTGGGCAAGTGCAACGTAATGGTGACATATCAAGACCAAAAGAAAAAGCTACCCCTGTATGTAATAAAGGGAGGTGGCCCGGCGATAGTGGGTAGGGAGTGGTTCAGAGAGATTACCCTAGACTGGCGGCTGCTAAAGATGGAAGTCCGTGCAAGCGGACTGCAAAGCGTGCTAGACCGCCATGAGACTGTGTTCTCAGACGGCTGTTGATAAAGAGCTGGAAAGACTAGAGTCTCAAGGAATTTTGAAAAAGGTTACCCACAGTGAGTGGGCAGCCCCTATTGTCACACCCATAAAAAAAGATGGTAGTATCCGGGTCTGTGGTGACTTCAAAGTAACAGTCAACCCCTTTCTCGAAATTGATGTGTACCCATTGCCTCGTATCGAGGACATATACGGGAGTTTGAATGGTGGTAAGATCTTCTCTGTGATTGACTTGAAGCAAGCATATTTACAGATGGAAGTGGAAGAAGGTAGCAAACCATACGTCACGATTAACACTCACCGCGGTCTCTACCAGTATCAGCGGATGCCCTACGGTATTGCCTCAGCACCAGCTGTGTGGCAGCGAGCAATGGACCAGGTGCTGCAAGGTCTCAACGGGGTGCAATGTTATATCGATGACATAATCATAACAGGCAAGACCGAGGAAGAGCACCTGGAAATCATGGACCAAGTCCTGACAAGGCTGGAAGAGAATGGACTCAAGGCTAATAAAGACAAATGCACCTTCCTCAGGGACTCCGTAAAGTACTGTGGACATATCATTGCAGCAGAAGGCCTTCGTCAGTCCCCTAAGAAGGTGAAAGCCATAACTGATATGCCGGCGCCACAGGATGTCTCTCAACTACGTTCTTTCCTGGGGATGGTACAGTATTATACACGTTTTTTGCCAGACCTGTCCACTCATCTTAATCCCCTGCACCGCCTGTTGGCTAAAGACCAGAAATGGAGCTGGGGGCAGAAGGAGGAAAAAAGCTTCCAAACGGTCAAGAACATGCTGACAGAAGATCGAGTCCTTATCCATTTCGACCCGGACTTGCCAGTGATTCTGGCCACTGACAGTTCTTCGTATGGGTTAGGGGCGGTGCTGTCTCATAAGACGGAAGCGAAAGACCAATAGCCTACTCTTCAAGGTCTTTAACGCTAACAGAAAAGAAATATTCCCAAATAGAGAAAGAGGCACTTGGCATCATTTGGGGTGTAAAAAGGTTCCGGTCATACCTAGAAGGACGGCACTTCAAGCTGATTACAGATCACCAACCGTTGAAGTTCCTAATGGATCCAAAAAGAGCCGTCCCAGTGACAAGTGTAGCCCGAATTCAGCGATGGTGTCTGTTTTTGGGCGCGTTCGCATATGAGATTGGGTATCGCGGAACCAAGGAACATGCAAACTGTGACGGATTATCCCGACTACCTTCACCAGCGGCCCCAAGGGACAGTTTGGACAGTGTTAGTTTCCTCTACTCCACTGTAATAAACACCCTTCCAGTCACTGAAAGGGACCTGAGACGGGAAACGCGAAGGGATCCTGATCTTGCTCGTGTGGTCAGATTTGTGGAGGAGGGGTGGGACTCCTACGAAGCTTGTACATAGCTCGCACCATATGCATCACGCAGTGAAGAGATAGTAGTTCATAACGGAGTGCTAATGTGGGGGTACTCGAGTCATAGTTCCACCTAAGCTGTGAAGCAGAGTCCTCGACATTCTACACGAAGGCCACATTGGCATGGTAAAGATGAAGGGACTGGGCCGGAGCTATGCTTGGTGGCCACAGATGGACGGAGACATAGAAAGGACAGTGAAGGAGTGCGATGGATGTCAACAAGTCGCGAACAATCCCGCGCCGACACCATTGCATCGCTGGGAGTATCCAGCCTCGCAGTGGCAACGTCTACACATAGACTTTGCAGGCCCTTTTCAGGGCCGAATGTTACTGGTCGTGGTGGACGCAAGCACCAAATGGCCGGAGATATTCTTAATGAAGAACACTACTGCAGAGGAAACAGTGGCAACGTTGCGCACACTTCTAGCCCGAATGGGGTTGCCAGAGCAAATCGTGTCAGATAACGGGCCCCAATTTACCTCCGAAGTGTTCAAACGTTTTGCACAGTCCAACGGCATTCGCCATATCATGGGCGCACCGTACCACCCCTCTACAAACGGAATGGCTATGCGTTTGGTTCAAAGTTTCAAGCGCGCTGTCAAGGCAGACTTGACTGGTCGAGACTTACAGCACAAACTTGATCGCTTCCTCATGGCCTACCGTGTTTCACCCCATTCCACTACAGAACAGAGTCCCGCACAGCTCCTTTTTGGGAGGAACCTGAAGACAAAGCTTGGTCTGCTTAAGCCTGACGTGAAGAGACAAGTTGATAAAAAGCTTCTCACAAGTGAGACAAAACCCATGAAAGTGTGGGTCCGGTGCTATATCATGTTAGTGCCAAAGGCATGGTCTGGAAGCGGCATGCTGATCAGTTACGGACAAGAGTAGCCAAATACTCTGATGATGGTGAAACCGAGGCTGTATCATGCATCATACCTCCACCGGTCTCGACAGTTGGGATTTCAACAACAGAAGCAGTTTTGGGTCAACCGAGTCAACTGGACCAACCGGACCAATCACCAGGAGATGTTCCACAGCTGGAGCAAGACCCCACTGTATTGTCGCCAGTGGTAGGCGTGCCAGAAGAAGTACCACCCAAAGTCAAGACTACCAGATCTGGGAGGGTTGTGCGAACGCCCTCTAGATTTAAGGACTTTACACATTAAGCTATTAGGTCAAAGATAGCTAGGACTTGTTGAGTTCCAGAATTAGTGAGGGGGGAATTGTAAGATATTACTTCCGCTTACTAGAGAGATTTACTTCCGTATATTATGCATGTATGTAATTCATTAGCATAACTGCACGTGGAGAATAGAGCAGAATAACTGTGGCCATCTTGTTTCTTGTTGTGGTTAAAATCCAACAAGAGCACTGTTGTTTGAGTGGGGAAAAATTAAAAAATAGAGCTAATGTAATTTCTGAATTAATTAATTGTTGAGATAAGGCCGTAAAGAATTACCAAAAATGGAAGACATTTTTATGAAAGATTAGGTAATCGCCTAATCGCGATTACTGCGATTTTCATAAAGATGCATTCAAACTCTCCGTGTCTCCGAGTTGTACGCTGAAAAAGGTTTTTTTGCTGCCGCCAGTCATAAATATGAAAGGTACCGACTGATTAGGTTTGATTGACGGCAGCGAAAAACCAAGTTTTAGCGTATATAGCTCGCAGACAGAGTTCGCATGTTTATGGAAATTGCAGCAACATTTCCAATCGTGAAATGTCGCATAGAATAGATGCAAGCATGACTGTTGGGGAAAAGGTGTGAGACGGTAGGTGAAGTAGAAAAAGGGTTGAAGAGAAAGAGAAAGATATACACAGAAAAAATATAATAAGATAAGAAAGATATAATAAAAAAAAGTGCATTTGGAGAGAGTTGTGACCCGACGCACGGTTGTAGAAAATAGAGAATTTAGGGGTAGGAGATAATATACAAGAGAATAAATTATGTTTGGATTCACAAATTAGGGAGAACTAAATGTAAAGCTACAAAAAAGTGAAGGAAAGAATACGAAATGGAAAAAAAAAGATTTTCGCGATTATACCATGCAAATGACATTTATTTTAATATTGTCAGATATCCCTATTGACGGCGGATACGCAGGTTGGAGCGAGTGGAGTTGGTGCATCAATAGATGTGGAGGAGGAACTCAACAGCGGTTTCGTCGGTGCCTCAATCCGCGCCCTGAAAATGGGGGAAGAGATTGCAGTAGATTGGGACTAGCTCGTGAAGAAAGGGAATGTAACACACACAGTTGCTCGGGTAAGACATTTGGTATTATCTAATAGGAACTTTCAACTTATGTTATTATAAGTCAACGACTCATACCTTTTTTTAAAGAATTTTAGCACCTTTTGGTATTTTTGGAATTTAAAAAATGTAATTAGTAAGAAATAGTAATGAACTTTTCAATTTTATTAGAATCAAGAATGTCTTTGTCGAATGCGCCCAACAATGCGTACTCAGGTTTTGTGCATGATTTTTGCAGGTTTACAAAAGTCTGATCATCAGGTTCACCCTCAATACAAAACTGACGTTAGTCGTAATAAATTATAACTTACAAAGATTGATTACAAGCAGAAGCTTACAAATCGTAAATAGAGCACTCTTTGTTTGAATAGGAAAAGATAAGGAAAGTGTGCTAATTAATATGATATCGGATATAATTAACTGTAGAAATAGAGCCATAAAGAATGCAAAAGAAATGACTTTCATATTCCCATTTGAACATTTTTTATAATATGTTGCAATCTTGGAAAGAAACCAGTCGCGAGAGAAAGGGAAAAAATGGGACAAAGATCAAAAAAATTAGAGGTGGGTCGGGCTAGAAAAAGGTATCATAGGAGATGAACTGGGGTGCATTGGAAGAAAAAGAGTGTCTCAGCTCCTCTTTAGAAAACATCGTCGTCTCAGGGCAATTTAACACTGTCTTACGCTAGAAAATGCCAACAGATTGAGTGTTGTAAATAAGTTTGTTGGGTTTCAGTACAAATGTCTGATCATTATCACACCTTAGAAAGCTGAGCTACTAAAATCGAATGAATCTTCTGTTTGTTTTGGTTAATGATGTCATCACGATGGATAGGGTGAGTGCGATACTGCTACCGTACAACTATAAATTAGCCATATCCATCCTGATGACGTCATAAACCAAAACAAACAGAAGATTTATTTGACATGATGTAGTGAGGAGCTCTACGTCAATGTCGACATTTGTTACACAAAGGAGGAAGGAAGACAGGTCAAGACTGTATAGTCCATTTGTCCTATCATTATTAAGTTATTCGTATGTCCTTAAATTTATCTATAAATATATTTTTCCATCGCATAACTGCATCGCATTTCAATTTATTTCAGCCTGTACCAACAAAGCAAGTGATGTGTTTTGCCAACGGGTCAAGGATAACGATAACTGTTCTACCGTAGCCAATATATACTGCAAATTAACATGCGGCTCTTGTTAAGATATCTCATCGCAATTTCGTACCCAAAGCCTGCGTTTCTTTTGGCCTGTGGCGAAGTACTTCAAGATTGATCACAGGCTTACCATCCGAAGTATCTGTGGTTTCGGATGTGTGGGCTCCCTGTGGTCTCTTATGACGTTCGCCCGTTATAAAATTTTGAATTATCGAGTGATTTCAGCTTCTCAAAAATACATCTTCTGAAGACTTCCTAAGAATTAAATGCCGTCAAAATAAAGTTTAGTCATTCACTTCATGAAATTTGATTGTTATTTCTTCGTCCGATGCGTTTTAAGGCCGGTTTTTGGCGTTTGGCATGAGCTATGTTTGTGTGTGTGGGAGAAGAGAAGAAAGGGGAAGGCAGGCAAGAAAACTCGACCACCGCTCGATCTAGCCCATAAGGTTCTCCATAAGATTTTCTCCATAAGATTCTCCGTAAGATTTTGATCTATCTGAACACCAAGTGACTTAGAGGAGAAAATCTGTCTAACTTTCTCCCCTTCTATAAGCATTTGTGGATTTACCTTGATGTTAGATAGTCTTTGATTTGAGCCAATTAATAAAACTCCATTTTAGTCATATTAAGAGCTAACTTGTTGGCAGAGAGCCAATTATAAATATTGCGTAGATCTGAACTTACGCATTCATTAATATTTGACTAATACCATTGCTAGCAAATGTTATGCTAGTATGGTCGGCATACATTTGTGGCTGAGAATAAGTCAGACATTATTGGTGTATAATAGTAACGGGGTTCTAAATTGTTCCTTGAGGTACTCCGCACCTGACCAATGCCTTAGACGATGCGTAATTATTCAATGTACATGTTTGTGTTCTGTTATCAAGATATGAATTAAACCAAACCAAAGTGAGGCCAGCAATATAAAAATATAGAGTATATAGAATAGCCTAGATCATAGACGAGACATGCTCCCCGCCACCCCGAGTCCCACGCCCGCGCAGAAAGACTTTATGGTCTGTCTTAGTGCGCATGCCCGAAACCCGGAGCAACAGAGAAACATGTCCCATCCTCCAATCCAGGCCACTCCATATAGATATAAAATATAAATATGAAATTTATAAAATCATCTAATTTCTAATGAATTCTGATAGTTTCACTTTAAAAGTCTGGAGTGAATTAGCCTCCACAATATCAGCAGGTAAACTGTTCCATTCAACAATAGTTCTTGGAAAATAAGAAAATTTATGTACGTCCTTATTTGTCTTAATACTTTGATACTTGAATTTATGCGAACCTCTAGTTCTAGTTTCTTTTGCAAGTGTTAGCCTAGATTTATCAGTTTCAATAATGTCATGTGTTATCTTGAACATAGTTGTTAATCTTGCCTCCTTACGCCGGTCACACAAAGGTTCCCATCGTAGATGGTGCATCATTGAGGTGACACTTGAAGTGTATCTATAGTCTCCAACACAGAATCTTGCTGCACGTCTTTGTACGCGTTCCAATTTGTCGATGTCACATTTATAATGAGGATCCCATACGGTACATCAATACTCCAACATTGGTCGAACCAGAGTAGTATAGGGAATGGGGGTTCCAGCGCAATCTCAACACGGGCAAACCCCGTGTCAAAATCCACCTACGGACAATCCCCATTCCAAGTGTGGTTGGGGGCAACAGCGCACTTAAATATGTTAGTCTATATATGGAGTGCGAAGATTGTAAGATTGTAAGAAAGAAGCAAACTTAAAGAAGCATTTGAAAATGAAGACGAAGTGTATGAGCAGCTATGATTGCGGATGTGGTAAGAAGTTTGAGACTAAGGTAAAATGTATTGGCATTGTCAGGATTGTGAGTATGACTACGACGATCTGAAAAGGGTTTGGAATGAAGCATAAAACATTTCCTATTATATAGATGGAATCCCAAAGCAACTTCAAAACGGTGTCGATACCCCGTAACGGTGAGATTGACGTTAGACAGTTTTGGCGTCAGTCAGAAAGGAAGGTTAAAAGGACTCTCCGAAAAGGTTTAGAAGAAATTAGGAGCGTTGAAAGCAAGCATAATGCTGGAGGTAAGCCTATCAAAAAAAGCAGCAGTAAGGGGGAGTTGCGATTGAGGTCGTATATTCACGGGTTTAACCCGCGGAATTACGAACGGGGGTACAGCAGATTTACGAGAGATGCCCGCGATAAGTCCTTACTGCTGCTGTGCCGGGTAACGCAAACGGAGGTTAAGATATTCCTTAGATATAGATGGACGCTATCACGAGCATACAGAACAAAACTGTGCGTAAGCTACGAACTCAGGTGTTGGATCGCCTGGATGCGGACTTTGCCTTCACGACATTTATGGAGGGAGATACAGACGAGACTATGAACTACGAGAGAGCAGAAAGGATAATCGATTTAATGCCTGCGGGTGATTACCGTCTGGAGTTAACATTTATAAAGTATTTAGACGGTGAGTGGATAATAGAAAAGGGCAGGAATCCCATACGAGCGTCTGGTAAGCAAAGCTTGTTCGTTTTGAATAAGAATACCAGACCTGGAGCACTCGAAGGAATAGATTTGCTGTTCTACGAAGTAGCATACCCAGTCACCGTGGTTATTTACGGCGCGTATGAGATCAAAAAACCCGACGTCAAGAAGTTGAAACCAATGCGACATCCTGGTAACTGTTTTGGTAAGTTGGTAAGAGAGTTCTTTGAGGATTCCTCCCGCAGAGGTAAGCTCACACTAAAGAGAAGAGAAGCCATCAGAAAATGGGAGCACTCCACCCGCAAATCTGGAGCCACTATAGACAACATTATAAGAGTATATTTTTTTCCCTTTTCCCGGCAACCGTTTTCGGCAACCTTTTTTTGTGTTCCCAAAAGGTGTAGTGCTTCGAAAGGGGGCTGCGAGTCACCGCTGCCTTTTTTTGTGTGCTCCAAAAAGAAGGATAGATTTGCGCAAAGAGTTCCAAATTGCATTCCTATTTTTCTTGTTGTTTTGTTAGCAGACAACAATACCACAACAAAACAACAATAAAAATAGAGACCTCTTTCGAAAGAGGTTTGCAATATAGTGGGGTAGGACTTGCGCAAAGAGTTTCGAAATACATTCCTATTTTTCTTGTTGTTTTGTCATAAGCATCGAATCCCAGGATTTAACAAATCAACAATAAATATCAGACCCCCTTTCGAAGAGGGTTTGCAAAGAAGATCTTGGTTTGCGCAAAGAGTTTCCAAATACATTCCTATTTTTCTTGTTGTCTGCTAGCAAAGCAACAAGAAATATAGGGACCTACTTTGGGGAAAGGGTGTGAATCTGGGGTACATCTTTTGCACCAATCTATCCTTTTTTTGTGTTCCAAAATATGTGCATTGCTGTCGTCGATCCATATTCCAAAAGGTGTAGTGCTTCAAAAGGGTGTCTGCCAGATCGACGCCCTTCTCTGCAAACCCTCTTCGAAAGGGGGTCTGATATTTATTGTTGATTTGTTAAATCCTGGGATTCGATGCTTACAACAAGAAAAATAAGATCGGGATTTGGAACTCTTTGCGCAAGTCCTACCCCACTATATTGCAGACCGCTTTTGAAAAGGGTCTCTATCTTTATTGTTGATTTGTTAAATCCTGGGATTCGATGCTTACAACAAGAAAAATAAGATCGGGATTTGGAACTCTTTGCGCAAACCAAGATTCCCACGTGGTCGAACGACGAGATCATGGTCCTTTGCAAACCCCCTCGAAAAAGGGGTCTGATATTTATTGTTGATTTGTTAAATGTTGATGATGCTTAACAAAACAACAATAAAAATAAGATCGTAAAAACTCTTTGCGCAAGTCCTACCCCACCATATTGCAGACCTCTTTCGAAAGAGGTCTCTATTTTTATCGTTGATTTGTTAAATCCTGGGATTCGATGCTTACAACAAGAAAAACGAAAATGCATCTTGGAACTCTTTGCGCAAACCCCATCTTGCTATTTCCAAGAGTGTCCACACACTGCTGGTAGCAGCACCAGAAATGTCCGTGGAGGAGAGAGGGGAACGATTTGATCCCCTTGCACTATCTTTGCCGCGGTAGTTGCGCCAGAGTAGCCATGTAGCCTGGTATACGAAGTCTATAGAGACCTTCCAAGATCTCCAAAAGTATTTGCGTCGTCCTTTGTTTTCCTAGCATGTAGCTGGCTATGCCTAGAGCTATGTAGAGATACATCTATATCCATAGCCGAACCATGGAATACCCCTATGGATCCATACCCATCTAGACATGGAATACGTATGGATCCATACCTATCTAGACGTATCCACAGATATATATTGCTACGCCTAAAATACTATCCGTGGAAGAAATCGCAGGATTGTTGGAAGATCGACGAAATGGTGTAGGGCTGCAGAAGGTAGCCAAAAAGTACGGCATAGGAATACCAAAGATACGCAGGATAGAACGAGAGAACGGCGTGGAGGTAGCAATCCCCGAGAAGCCACCAACTACGGACCTGCAGAAACATTTTCTAGAAGTACAGGATTCCTTTGCTATAGTCCTCGACGACTTGCAAAAAGCCAGAGAAGAACTCCAAAATGCAAAGGAGGAATTGCTAGCCAGAATGGACCAAACAGCGGAAGAGGAAGAAATAGATCCCGAGTTCGAAAACTTGGAGGACGAAGTAGAGGAGGTATCCACGAAGATGGACTGGCAAATAGCCGGCGGTGTGCTATTTGCAGTCGCGGGTATTGCTGTCGCCGTTTGGGTACACATGCAACCACCCAAAGTTGTCTACTACAGACACCCCGCAGAGGATGCGAAGCCGCAGTCTAGAATTCCAGAGATGGAGTAGAAAGGGGGGCCGTCAGACGGGCTCCCTTTGCGGACACGTGCACTATTCTATCTTTCTTCTTTGCTTTGGTAGTCTTTTCTCTACCTATTTTGCAATACAGAGGCGGCTGCTGCGTCCAGTCTATCTTTTGCTCGTCCAGGAAATGTCCCCAGACTGGTGTAGTAGCATGCTCCACAGTGCAGCCCTCCAATACGCACTCCGAACATCGCTCGGAAAGGAACAGGATAGTCCTTTCTTTTTTTCTGTATGTGGTTTTGGCGTATTTCCAGCATTGGTATTCGCCCGGCTGCATGTGCAGCGCCTGCGTGCACTCTTTGTTTGGCGGCGCTGGCACTTCCAGTAGTCTGTCTGGATTTCTGGACATCGAATGGTCTATTTTCCTAGCCAATTCGTAGTATGTGTCCAAACCGGGTCCTTCCGACACAAAGATGGTTGCTACGCCATTTTGCCACTCTAGCAATACTTCTTCTTTTGGTATGGCAGTGCGTATGTTGCCGTTGTCTTCGAACTTTCCAGCTGCAAATGAATCCAATAGGGCTTCCGTGGCCCATGCTACAGACGTTTCTCTATTCCTTCGCAATACTACGCGGTGCCCCTTGGCGGGCCAATCGGGGTCTACGTTCTTTGGTACTGCATAGCCTAGTATTTTGTACTCGCCTGCGGGTATTTGGTCCATTCGGTGTACTTTGGCCCTAGGCGTCTCTGGGCCAAACGGGTTTTCCTCTCCAAAGAACAACTTGTGCAGATTGTCTGTCCTTTTGGAGATCCTATCCACCAACTTTTTGTACTTCTCCAACTCTTTCTCTATCCTCTTCCTGTCCTCTTCTTTCTGCCGCAGGATAGACTGTCGTTGCTCTGCCAACTCCGCGTGGTATTTTTTCGTAGCTTCGACCCACTCGTCTCCCTCCAAATCGTCCCGTATGTCTTCCATTCTCTGCTGTCGTTTTCTTTTGGATAGGAAGGATATCCTGCGGTCGGTTGGTACTTCCAGAATACCAAACAAACTCTTTTCTACGCCAATCCGTTGTGCTTTCTTTGTGCGCCATATCCATTCTACGTGCTCCGTAGTTGGGAGAAACTCTGCAATCGTTGGTGGATCTTTGTGCACGCGTGTAGGCATGTGCGACTCCGCCAATACGGTTGGGGAATCTTTGGTGTAGCAGCGCAGCGGAGCTATTTCCACGGGTTCCATAGCAAGTACGTCTATGCGGAATATGGGACATTTGCGCAGACCAAACTCTGCTATAGTCCAAAGTACGCATTCTTCCCACTTTTCGTTGCCTCGCACTCGTATGCCGGCTATACGACCCGTTCCCAAATTGCAGTACCAAGCTAGGAAGATTTTTTTCTTTTCTTCGCTGCAAATACACAAACATCTGTCCAAATGTTCTGCGAGTGCCAACCACATGTTCTTTGGCGGTTGTACTACAAATATGTTTTCTAGAGGTTCTATGGTTTCTGCAATGGCATTGGTGTGTTCTTTGGAGAAATCTCTGCCATAGATGGATATTTCCACTCTGCTACAACCTCTCTTTTGCACGTCTGGATGTAGGAATGTTCTACGCAAATGGTCGTTTGGGCAATCCACATACTCTGCAAGTTTTGCGCCCACGGGGTTTTGCACTTCTCCGGCTTCGAAGTTGGATACTATTTTGTTGTATATCTTCGTGCGTTTGTTGTTTTCCAACCAAGTACAAACATTGCCACCTACTTGGTGTGTGTTGTCCAATATGGTTCCTTTGCGCCAACCTGTCTCTCCTTGCTGTCGGTATCCTATCGACCGCAAACGACGCACCAATGCATTTCTGTCCAAAGTACCAAAGAAGTCTTGTGTGTAGTCTACGAAATAGATACCATACCCATGCGCATCTAGCAGCCTGGCAAAATTGGGTATCTTTTCCTCTACTACTTCTATGGACAACTCCGAGGTGTCTACTTTCGCTACAAAGACAGCTGCGTATTCTCCATGCAAACCCTCCCACTTGCGTGCCAACTTGCAAACACGATCTACTATGTTTCCCTTTCTGCAGCTGTGTACTATTTGCACGTGCAAGAAGGCACCAAAGGCGTCTTGGACTGCAGTGGATACTTTGGAGACTATTGTTTTCGCGTTCCTGCATATGCGCCCATATATGTCTTTTTCTGCGACGAAGCCGTAGACAAACACATCGTCTACAAACGGCGGCAATCCTTCCAAGGGCCGCAAACTCGTAGTTCCTTCGTTTCCACGCAAATAGTCGCATTTGGATATGTCGGGCAGCAGGTTTCCGTCGCAGGCATTGTCCAGCAGCAAATGCGCCAACACTCTACTTTTTGCGCGTATGCCCATTTCTTGCAATGTAGTCGAAATACTCTTTTGGGAGTCCATGTCTATATATAGGGGTAGAAGGTTTTGGCAACCACGGCAAAGATAGTGCAAGGGAGGTGGGTCGCATCCCTTGTGAGGGAGCGGTGTCTTGCCGCGCCCTTGCTACTATGGGGAACGATTCGTTCCTCTCTATCCACGACGGACATTTCTGGTGCTTGCTACCAGCGCAGCGGGCACAAAGTAGGTCTTCGTATTTCTTGTTGTTTTGTTGTGGTATTGTTGTCTGCCAACAAGAAAAACGAAAATGTATTTTGGAACTCTTTGCGCAAATCTATCCAGCGCAGAAGGGCGTCGATCTGGCAGACACCCTTTCGAAGCACTACACCTTTTGGAATATGGATCGACGACAGCAATGCACATATTTTGGAACACAAAAAAAGGATAGATTGGTGCAAAAGATGTACCCCAGATTCACACCCTTTCCCCAAAGTAGGTCCCTATATTTCTTGTTGCTTTGCTAGCAGACAACAAGAAAAATAGGAATGTATTTGGAAACTCTTTGCGCAAACCAAGATCTTCTTTGCAAACCCTCTTCGAAAGGGGGTCTGATATTTATTGTTGATTTGTTAAATCCTGGGATTCGATGCTTATGACAAAACAACAAGAAAAATAGGAATGTATTTCGAAACTCTTTGCGCAAGTCCTACCCCACTATATTGCAAACCTCTTTCGAAAGAGGTCTCTATTTTTATTGTTGTTTTGTTGTGGTATTGTTGTCTGCTAACAAAACAACAAGAAAAATAGGAATGTATTTTGGAACTCTTTGCGCAAATCTATCCTTCTTTTTGGAGCACACAAAAAAAGGCAGCGGTGACTCGCAGCCCCCTTTCGAAGCACTACACCTTTTGGGAACACAAAAAAAGGTTGCCGAAAACGGTTGCCGGGAAAAGGGAAAAAAATATACTCTTATAACGTGTCGTCTTCTATTTGCATCTTCTTACCACAACAAATATACTTATTTGGCTTAGTAGGTACAAACTTAGGTTCCAAACACTTTACACAGAAGTCGTAAACAAACTTCTTACATTCGTGCATCGTATATCCATAAGATATCTTAACCTCCGTTTACGTTACCCGACACAGCAGCAGTAAGGACTTATCGCGGGCATCTCTCGTAAATCTGCTGTACCCCCGTTCGTAATTCCGCGGGTTAAACCCGTGAATATACGACCTCAATCGCAACTCCCCCTTACTGCTGCTAAAGACGAGGTAACGACGGCAGCAATGCTGCGATCAAAGTTGTTAGTCATATTAGAATCCACGAATTTGGATAGGTCACTCAGTGAAGCCTTAGAAGCAATTATGGAGTCGCTGTCTAACTATACCAAGGAAGGATCAGGTTGGACAGTAGAGGAGGTTGAAGGAATAGAGATAAGTATGGCTAGGTACGTACCCATACGTGGGGGAAGTTACGTACCGCTACCAACGTGGGTAGAAAGGAAGAAGGCAATCGTAAACGTGAAGAATGAAGACAATCGATGCTTTATGTGGGCAATCAGGTCTGCACTGTATCCAGCAGAGAAGGATCCCTGTAGGACGAGTAAGTACCCAGAAGATGACTTGGAGTGGGACGGCGTGGAATTTCCCATGCAGCTGATAGACATACCGATATTCGAGCAGGAAAATGATCTAGCAATTAACGTTTATGGAATCAGAGACCAAACGATAGTACCACTGGTGCTGTCAAAAAGCAAAGGAGAGCGCGTACACCTTTTTTACCACGGCGGGCACTATTCCTGGGTTAAGCATATAAGCAGACTGTTTTACAGACATACTAAGCATAAAGGTAAAAAGTACTTCTGCGACTGTTGTTTACTGTCATTTACCTCCCTAAAAGCCTTAAAGAACCACGACGAGATCTGCCGAGGAGTCGAAGAAGTGGC
Organism: Actinia equina; assembly: GCA_011057435.1. Classification (NCBI taxonomy): domain Eukaryota; kingdom Metazoa; phylum Cnidaria; class Anthozoa; order Actiniaria; family Actiniidae; genus Actinia; species Actinia equina. Next base: position 52,740 of record WHPX01000517.1, on the reverse strand, counting down.
ACAACGGATCCAGATGCCCGCCAACAAAGAGCTTTCATACGCAGACCACCAAAAGCAGATGCAGGTGCCTTACGTGATATACGCAGACTTCGAAGCGTTAATAACTAAGGAAGAGCAGAAACGTGGTGCCACGAATAAGGTGGGATTACACGAGATCTGCTCCTTTGGTTACATAGTAGTCAGATGGTAAAGCAAACCCTCCTGTGATTTACCGAGGTAAGAACGCAGCTAATAAGTTCCTAGAAGCATTGCGAGAAGAGGAGGAAGAGATAAGAGAACGATTAAGGCGTCCAAAGAAGATGGAATTTACCAAAGAGAACCAGGAGGCTTTTACCAAGGCAAAGAAATGCCACATTTGCCAACATACGCTTCTTCAGTTTGGAAGACAAGCCAAGAAAGCGTGGGATGAAGATGGGAAGTATTTAGGAGAAGCTCATTTTAAATGTGGGAAGTATGCTAAGAAAGGTGAGAAGCCAGGAAAGCCCTCCACGCACTGCATTAACTGCCATAAAGCATTCGTTGAAGACTTCTACGTGGATAAGGTTAGAGATCACTGCCACATCACGGGTAAATACAGAGGAGCGGCTCATTGGAAATGCAATATAAACTTCAAAGTAAATCCAGACATGGAGATTCCCGTGTTCTTTCACAACCTCCGCGGTTACGACTCCCATTTACTCCTTCAGGGAACAGACGGATCCGACGTCAAATGTATCCCTAATAACAAAGAGCGTTACATGTCCGTAACTGTTGGTAAGCTAAAGTTCTTAGATTCGCAGCAGTTTATGGCGGACTCCTTAGCAAACCTCGTAAAGTACAACACGGAGTTCCCCATTTCCAGTCAATACGGCGCAGAAAGGAAAGGAGTCTACCCATACGAGTACATGGACTCCTGGGAGCGCTTTCAAGAATCGTTGCCCAGCAAAGATTGCTTCTACAGCACTCTAAACGAGTCCGGTATAAAGGACGAGGAGTACCAGCATGCGTTAGACGTGTGGGAAAAGTACTCCTGTGAGAACATGGGGGATTACCACGACATTTACCTACGTTCAGACGTCGTGCTGCTCGCAGATGTTTTCCAGAGCTTTAGAAAGATGGCTATGGAGTACTACGAATTGGATCTCGCGAACTTCTACACAGCGCCCGGACTCAGCTGGAGCGCTCTGTTAAAGAAGACAAACGCGCAACTGGATCTCCTAACGGAGTACGACATGTACCGGTTTATGGAAGACGGCATCCGCGGCGGCGTTTGCGGACCCAGCAGACGTTATGCCCGCGCAAACAATCCTGCAGTTGAGTATGACCCAGAGAAACCAACCACCTACATCTTCTACTTAGACGCTAACAACCTTTACGGTTGGGCAATGTCGCAGTACTTACCTGTACGCGACTTCGAATGGGACGACGTGAAGCCGATAGAATTTTACCTAAGCGTAGACAAGGAATCCGACAAGGGTTACGTGCTGGAGGTGGATTTGGAGTACCCGGAGCATCTGCACGACGAAAACGACGAGTTTCCCTTAGCACCAGAAGCAATAGAGATACCCTTCCAACAGCTGTCACCGCTGCAAAAGCAAATGTGCCCTGGTTACAAACCGTACAGGAAACTAACTATGAACCTTATGGACAAAAAGAAGTACGTTGTCCACTACCGCAACCTGCAGTTTTACGTGCGACACGGAATGCGTGTAAAGAAGATCCACAGAGTCCTAAAATTCACGCAGGAACCCTGGATGCGCCCCTACATTGACTTTAACATCAAAAAGCGTACTGCAGCTGAGAATGACTTCGAAAAGAATTTATTTAAACTAATGAACAACAGCGTGTTTGGGAAGACGATGGAGAACATCCGCAAGCGCGTAGACGTAAAAATAGCAAGCACCAGAGAGGAAGCAGAAGCATACGTGTCACAGCCTGGATTCGTTAGATACGTAGAGATGCTGAACTTCTATGTGATTCACATGAAGAAAGCGAACCTCTTACTAAATAAACCCGTATACACGGGATTTACAGTGTTAGACCTATCGAAGCTGCTGATGTATGAGTTTTACTACGACAAATTAAAGCCAAAGTACGGAGACCGCTGTCACCTACTGTACACAGACACCGACTCTTTGATACTAGAAGTGCAGACGGAAGACGTCTACCAGGATTGCGTCGAAGACATAGACGAGTACGACACCAGCGGTTATCCGAAGGAGCACTTCCTTTACAGTGCAAAAAACAAGAAGGTAATAGAAAAGATGAAAGACGAGATGTTAGGAAAACCCATCGTGGAATACGTTGGGTTAAAACCAAAGATGTACAGCGTGCTAAAGTTAGACGGTGTGGAGAAGAAAGCCAAAGGCGTAAAAAAGTACGTAGTTAGGAAGGACATTACGCACGAGTCCTACTTAAAGGTCTTAAAGACCCGCAAGGAACAGCGGCATAAGATGAACAGCCTGCGCAGCTATGGTCATCAGATACATAACGTCACGCAGGAGAAGGTGTCACTGTCTGCATTTGACGGTACGCGATGGATGTGCGATGACGGAGTGCATACGATAGCATTCGGGCATCACACGATAAGCAGTTCTTCTTTGACGAACCCGCGCGCGGGACCATCGTGAAGATAATACAAGATGGGCTGACCCTTCTTAGCTATTACACTTCGGATCTGGTAAGTTTCCAAAGACCAGTTAGGATCCGTAGCTCTTTTGGATCCTCCTTCTAATTCACCCGGCCCGTAGAGATATCGGACCGTGACATTACCTAATTTCTTTTCATGGGGGAAGACCGCCCTCGAACTTCTGACGTAGGACTTGTGTTCCACGTGCTTCTTTTTTATGGCGTCCTTGGGCTTCATTCCCGTAGCCCTGGCCGCCTCGTTGTTCAAAGCCGCGACGACCTGGGGAAGCCTCTGAGTCCATTCCTTGTTTCGCTTAGAGGGATCTTCCAGCTCTTTCCAATACTGGTATCCAAAGAGACGCTCGGCCAGGGTCTTATTGAATCTTTCGACGATGCTCTGACCCCTGTGGTACTCTGCTTCGGCTCTTCTTATCTTGGTGCTGTGGTCTTTCAGGGTTTTGGTAACCACGCCCATAAACTCTGTACCCGAATCCACTTGCAGCAGCTTAGGCCATTTCAAGACGCGCTTATAAATCCTACTTAGGGCTTCTGCGACTTCCCCAGAATCCTTGCTGGTTATGGGTTCGGCGTCCTTGTATCTGCTTGCGATATCAACCACGGTCAAAGCGTATCTATAGGTCTTTCTTCTCACCGTGTCGTGTGGTAAGAAAAGCAAATCTGCCTAATGAACTTCGTTAGGGGCATTTACGGTAAAGCTGGGCCTGGGAATGTACTTAGGCACGGGAAGATAAACCTGCCAGATAGTTTGTTTCTTTAACCAATTCTTAGCCGTTTCGTCGGATACCCTGGCTGCGGCTGCAAGTTTCTTGATAGCCGACGCTCCTCTCCAATAGCCCTCAGGCCCGTAGTAAATCCTCTTAAGTTTGTCCTCAGTTCGACCCATTATATGAATTCTAAAACAAGATTGATCTTGCGTCCGTTGAAATCCACAGTCTTTCCATCCACTTTGATGGTGATGTTTATGCTTTCTACCAAATCACAAGGCAAGTCATAGTTTAAAGAAATGGGTGTGTATTCTACCAAGTCGAATGGATTACCTTTGGGTGAAAACTTAGACATAAGAGTGGACTTCTTTCCATTGCTGTAACTGTGGACCAAATCGCAATAGACTTCGTAAGAGGATGCGACTTTCCAACTTACGGGAACTGCCGTGTTGGTAATTTCCTTGCCTGAGACACCTAGTAAAGATCCCAATGCATCAGCTTTTCCTAGGGTTACCGAGAAATTGTTAGGAAGATTATGTTTGAAGGTCATTTCGTGCGGCAACCCTGTGGTGAGAGTATAACCGCGCTTGGCGAGCTCCTTAGCAAGGGTGATTGGCGTATAATGTCCATCGGGTAGCATTACGCCTTGGTAATTGTTAGACCCCTTATGCACGGTGACCATGCCATTGATTAAATTATACCAAGAATTGTACAAAGAGCAACTGACCAGTCGAACCGTATGAGCTTTGATGGGGGGATTCAAATAAGTGGTAAAGTCATTCTTGTCGCTTTCCAAAAAGACGATCATTATATTACAGGGGACAAGTCCCCTTCTAGAGGCTAGACTAGATACGCTAAGGCGGCGCCTCCTGCCAGCCCTGCGATACCTACGAATACCAGCTCATTGTCTTTTTGTTTCTTAGAAGGCTGGTAGTAATTCTTAAACTGAGACTTGCTAATCCTAAAGTCGGGGTGCGTTTGTGCATAAAGTTTAAAGGCGTAGTTCGTGTTTTCGAAGTTCTTATCCGCCTGCATCTTGTCTTGGTAGTTCTTATCCAACCAATCCCTGTAAGCTTGTCTTTTTTCATTCCAAGCTGCCACATCCCTTTGATATTTCTCCAGGGCTAAGTCATGCCTTTTCCTCTCAGCATCGCTTTTGTTGCCTCTAACTAATCTATCCAAATATTGACCACCATAATTAGCTCCGGTGAATGCTAACGCTGCAATGACTCCGCCTGCAACCACGCTGGCCATTATATCTTAGGCAGGTACTTCTCCTTCTGCAAGTAGTCCTTTAACATTACAGCTCCAGTTACAGCGGCGGTCATTTTAGCAAAGCCAGCGAAGCTCTTGCTTGGGTCTTCAGTAAAGTCTTCTTTGAGCACCTTTTTACCTACCCAACCAATACCCGCAACGATGGAAGTAATAATTGCTGCTTCTTCAACAGTTTTCAATGCGGTAGACATTATATTACAAAGCGAGAAGGTTATTCCATCTCGGGTATCTTACTTCTCTTAGGCTCCTGCGTTACGTGCACGGCCTTGAATTCCACTTTTGGCTTCGTAGCCCGCCATTGCAAGTAGAGGCTGCCTGCTGCTATAGCGAGTCCTAATGCTCCGATAACGTATCCAGGATTAATAAAGGATTCGCCTTCGTCCTCCTCTTCCTTTTTTTCCTTTTTGGCTTTGTTCTTCCTGTTCATCTCCGCGAGCTTCTTCCCCGCAGCGACTCTGCCCGGAGCTTTGGGCATGGTGATTTTCGCCTCTTCCTTAGGCTGGGGTGATTTTTGGGTCTTTTGTTCGGTGTCACTCATCTCATATTAAGGGACCTGAAGGACTTGACAAGTAACTTAATGATGACTTGGCAACGACTTGATAATGACTTGACGACGACTTAACTAAGTCCCGTAAATGACTTGACCATGACTTGACAACGACTTGACTAAGTTCCGTGAATGACTTCAGAAGGACTTACATCGACTTGACTAGGTACCTCAGCAAGTGCAGCGCGGAATATCCTATCGACTTCTTTGTCCTTCTTAAAGTCCTTCCAAGACACCAGTACCTCCTTCAAGTCGACGTGCTGAGCTACGTGAAGTCCCAAAGATGCGACTGCCATTAACCTACCGCACTTCAAAGACAACCACCCACAGGTTATCTTAAGTTCTTGAGCGATGACATAGTCCTCACTTATGTCCTTCCGCAGTTGATCCACGTCGTCTATGGGCAGCGCAAGCCCAAGCAGTTTAGTGGCCAGCTTAATAGCGGAGTCTGCTACGGCATTCGTGGTCTTACTTGCAAGGGCGGCCTCATACCTCTTATGGAACTTCTTAACCTCTTCCTCTGACAACTTATTGACCTGCTCATGCGTCAACTCCTTGCCTATCATTTCCTTACACTTCCCAGAAGACACAAGGATGTTAAGTTGTTCTTTGAGGTTACTTTCATCCAATTGCGCGGGGACTTCATCTATCAGCTGCTCAATCTCCATATGTGTTAATGGAATACGGAAACCTCAAAGAGAAGATCATTTTGGAATGTTGGTGTGTCTTTAAATGCCGCATGTATTCGTGCAACTGTTCCTTGGATATCTCACCGCCGTAGTCGGAGAGGATGGTTTCCAAATCACTCTTACTTGGAGTATAAAATACTACGAGAGATCCTATGTTTTCCCTGAAAGGCTTAGAGACGCTGGTAAGCTGCTGGGAGAGCAACCAAACGCTGATATTGTCATGTCTGCCGCTAAAGGCAAGCTTCACCAACTCGGAGGTGCGTCTTTTTACGTCGTCCCCACATGCGATGTCATCGAGTATTAAGAGTGTCTGAGTGTCTTTAGGGAATTGTCGATGCCAGAACTTGAGGTGGTTGGATAACTCATTAGGGTCTAAGGTATCCACAAAGAAGTCGTCATCTTTTACTCTTATACCTTCCCAGGTGCGGTTATTCACGTAGGTAGGGCAGAGCAGCACTATGTAGTCAAATTGGTATCTAAAGGGCCCCAATAGCTGCTCTACTACAAACTGGGTCTTTCCGCAGCCGGTGGGTCCTACTATCAGAGCGTTACAAGGCATGTGATCTGGGTTCATTTATATCTAATGTTCCTTGATATATATGGAGCCTACGGAAGCAGTAGAAAAGATGGTCAGCCTTGTCAAGAAGAGGTCAGACACAATAGAGGCGCAAAGGGAGGAGATTGATCGCCTTAAAGAGCGCGTGCAGGAGTTGTACGATGAAATGTGCGGTCTGAAGCGCGCAGAACGGTTTGGCGCTTTGATAACGATGGCAACGTGGGCTAAGGAGTCCGCTCAGGATTTCATGAAATACCCCATGTAGAATGTTAAGATGTGTGTCAAATGGGGGTTAGGTAATTGTTAAGTAGGGTACGAAACTCCTCAAGAACCGCCTTAGAATGTTAAGATGTGAGTCAAATGGGGGATAAGATATTGTTAAGTAGGGTACGAAACTCCTTAGAAACCCCCTCAGAATGTTAAATAGGGTGTCAAATGGAGGATAAGATATTGTGAAGTATATATGGACTGTCTGATGTGTAAGAGAATGTTTAGCACCAAACAAAGGCTACAATACCATGTTCGGCATGGAGTTTGTACAAAGAAGCCCGTTAGTAAGGCCTGTGATAACTGTGGCAAGGAATTCAGCACTCTTCAAAAGATGCAGCAGCACGTAAGGAAGGAAGTTTGCATACCCCCTAGTAAGATCTGTGGGGATTGTAATAAGGAATTCAGCCATGTCCGAGGGCTGCGACAACACCAGAAAAAGGGCGTCTGCAAACGTAGGACTACTCAATGTAGTTTCTGCGGTAAGGTACTTAGCAGTCGCCAACGCCTTCAGACACATAAGGAGAAACATGAGGGTAGTTACCGATTCCTTTCTAGGGCGTATGATTTAGAAGGAGTGGATTGTTACCAGTGCGGAGATATCTTAAGCAGATGCAAACATAAAGAGGAATACCTAAGAAATAGGATAGATTACCATAGGAAGATGAACCGCGCCTTTCCTTCCTTTGAACGTATCGAAGGAGTCCCATGGACCAACAGAGAATATTGGAGACAGGAGTGTGACCGCTGCGGATGCGTCAGAGAAGAAGGGCACATCCCTAATTGTTTAACAATGACCTAACCTCCTTTGCCTCCTATCTTAACATTCTACGAGGGTTTCTAAGGAGTTTCAGACCTCAGTTAACAATTGTCTAACCTCCTTTGCCTCCTATCTTAACATTCTGTGGCCCTTTCAGATTAGTTTCCAGGTCCAGTTAACAATGACCTAACCTCCTTTGCCTCCCATATAATATATGGTAGCGCACGCAATGGCATTCCTTGGGGGATTTATGATCGTCTTAGGTATATATGGACTGTATTACGTGCGAACCCACCGCAGACTGCATAATTCCTTCTAATCAGTCAAGAAAAAAATACAGCTGCCTTCATTGCGGCAGTGCATTCTTTGAAGGTCATCGGTGCTTAGCGACACTTACGAGTGAAGAGGACTCTCAGGCTCCCAAGTAACTATATCAAATATCCACCTACCATCCTTCTTACCATGGCTCATAACATGGGTAACATCCTGCCCTTCAATGGCGTACCTTATTCTATCGGGCGCCCAGAGGGTGTACGTCCTTTTTTTATTCTTCAGCACCAAACGCAGGCTTTCAATGTCTTCGAAGACCACGTAATTCTTTACCTCATAGATTTCCCCCACCACCAAATCCTTCCAGTGCGTTTGTATGAACTTTAGCTCATTGAATTTGTCCTGATCCATATATTCTATGGAATATCTTTAAGTGCGTCTTTAAAGTGTCTGTGTTCCTAAAGCGCTTACAGCAATATGCACAAGGTAAACGCATTCCACGCGCATACTTTGTGATGGCTCTGCAGATGTCGTCGTAGTCGTTACTGATCATTACTTTATAACCATTCTGCTCATACCTTTCCAATAGTAGACGTTGACTATCAGATAATACCCCGTTGCCTTTTGGAGTCTTCAGCTCAACGCAGAAGCCACGGTATTGCACGTGTGCATTCAAGATGAGCAGATCAGGTTGACCGCGTTGATATCCTTTCTGCCAGCACTTTATGCGTTTGCCGTCCGAATCCTGCAGTTCGCCTAGGCCAGGGGTCACGAGCATTTGTGGGTAAAACCTGCAGATGTAGTCCACCACCTTTTTATGCAGGTCGAATTCGTTTTCTATTTTGAATACCAGTTTGTTTGCGGTGTCAAAGCGCCGTTCAATTTCATATTTGCCTGCCTTCCTTAATGCGGGTAGGACTTTCTCAAAAACCCAATCCTGAAATGCCTCTGCCGTTGGCATCTTAGAGCTTAATATCAGCTGATACAATCCAGATTCGTTTACATACAGGGAATTTGGCTGTGCGTTATGGGGGAGGCGATTCACCTCCACCTGCAGCTCGCTCAGCTTTTTCTTGTACTTGTCTCGAACGTGTACCTTAATCGCGTCTTTTGGGCGTTCGTAACCCAACGCTAAGGCGACCTCCTTCGCTCTAAAGTACAGTTTGTCGCCTTGCACTATGCATTGCAGTTTGGTATCGTTGTTTTCGAATATGCGTAACATGGTATATCTGAGAAATATTTTAATCTTTCTTTCGCTGCGCTCAAGAAACTAATATGCAACGCTTTTAAGTTGGTTCATTTCTACGCTTAGCTGCGCGTCAGACACGACGAAGATGTAGCAGTTTATCTTATCTGCATCACTTGCACTGGTGTTCTTGGTGCGTTTGATCTCCAATGTTATGCCATCCTGCGTATTTACCAACCGCAGACCCTGCCCATGCATACATTCGTCGTTCGTCGTGCGCATGTCGATCCATAGCGCGTACTTGTCTTTAAAGAATTCCTCAGGAGACACCTGGTCGCCAAACTTACGCATTGCCTCCCTGTACGTATCTGCGGGCTTTATCCCCTGGGAGTAGACTTTGTTTGGTACTCCGTTGATATTTACCCCCACGTTAGTAATGTTGGGGTTGTGAAAGGCTTCACTGTTGCGCTTACCGGCTGTGTAGGGTTTGGCAAACACCAACATCAGCCCCGTGAGACTTCTTCGAGGGAGGTTAATGCTTTGGTTCATAACCTCGTCCGTCTTGTCCAGGAAGCTGAACGTCTCGTACATCACTACGTGGTCGTAAAGGAATGCCTTTCCTGAGCTGTATTCCATGCCCGCACTTCGAGCTAGTTCTTCGCTGTATACGGTCTCGTACTGTAATTCTAAATTGGTGATAGAATAGGGATGAATACTACCAGTAAGTGCCGACTGTGCTGTGTCCATTTCTAGGATGTTGGTAGTGTCTGCTAACGTTACTTCAAACTGCAATTCACTCAATTGCCTGGGGTAATACACACCGTGGTTAGAAATAACTTCAAAGTCTAAGGGAATCACGTACTTGCTGCCATAAGCCGTTTTTACTCTGGTAGCGTCTGCTACTGCGGTTGATGCCCCGGAGTCCGTAGCTGCTGTCTTAGTATCACTTCGCAATTTCCTTAGGATAACGCTTCCGATTCCTTGTTCTATCCTTTGTGCACGGTCGAACGCGGTCAACCATACGTCTTTGTACGTGGTATACAGGTCGTACCTATTTAAGTCCAAAAGGGATTCCCCTGCGAACTTAATTCTCATCTTAGACACCAAGTTGCGACCTACGTTGTTTACTGTGTAAGTTTCTATTTTCGTACTTGGTTGTATTGCTAGGTCAAACCTTAACGCTAACGTTCCGGGTACCAATACTAAGTTATCCGTTAGACGGGGTACGCCTACGTACAGGGTTTCTCCTGGTTTGGCGCTAGAAGGAGTAAAGGTGACCCGGTGAAAGGTGCGTTCTGCTTTCAGTCCGCCAACCTGCTTAGGTAATACGTTGGGGTTTAACTTTGAGCTTATCATATATAATGGAGGTAGACGAAACTACTGACTTTGACCCCACCACTGAGGAAGGTCAAGTTGATATTAACGATGAAGAATTTGATGAATGGACTAAAGGCGCGGAAACTGACCCCTTAATCTACGACACGGCCTTAGAAAACAAGTATGGTAGTAGGTGGAGAAGCTTCAAGGCCTCCTTGAATCGCATGTGGCAATCAAAGAACCGTGGCCCCGTTCCTGAGTACTTGGAACTTCGAAACATAGACGAAGCAGCCGCGCGGGAAACCGTAGAGTGGGCAACGCAAGAGCTAAGGCAACGCTATTCCCGCTTTGATACCGACGAAATAAAGCTAACAGAACGCGGAAACAAAGTCCTCGTGAACGTCCATGACCTGAGATTTCCTGACAAGAACCGCTGGACCAAACCACAAGCCCTCTTTGATGAGAATGGCTTAGTTAGGGGTGACGTGGCGAGATTAAAAGGCTTCCAGAATGCAACCAGAAGCCTATTAGACCGGCTGGAGACGTTAAACACAAAGGCTGCGTTAGAAAAACGCGCCGAAGGATTAAGAGAGACACTGGACGAAAGGGAAGCAGATTACATGAGACAGAACCAACTGCTCCTTGATGCTCAAAAGAGAGAACTTGACGACAAAAATCAGCGAATAATAGAAATGAGAGAACAAAGAGACAATGCCCTACGCGATAGGGACCAAGCTCAAGAAGCCTTAAATCTGGCTAGAGAAAAGCTGGGTATAAGCAAGGAAGAAGCCAAAAACTTGCATGTTACCATTGCCGGCTCTTTGGAGGAACGGCGGCAGTTGGCTGTCGAAATCAACGCCAAAGAAGAGCAAATTCGGCAAAGAGATCAGGCTATTGAAGACCTGGAGGGGCAAATAGAGCGACAGCAGGAAATAATCAATGACCAAACCCGTCCCGAAGAGGAAAGGGAGGCAGCACAAAAGGAAGTAGAAACCCTCGAGGTAAGAGTTGCGGAATTACGGGCGCAAAAGGAAAACCTGGAAAAGATAAAAAGAGCTTTGGTGAAATATGGCATTCCGCTGGCATTTGCGGTCGCTATTAGCACCGTAGTAGGTGTGATCCTTAGCTCCCTTAAGGCTACGGGTGCGGGTGTAAAGGCAGTAGGTAAAGGGCTGACGGACTTAGGAAAAAAGATGGCAGCCGCTTTACCGGGGCTGCTAGGCAGTGTGATTGGTTTGGCACTTAGAGCCGGCGGAGAACTGTTAAAGTTCGTGGGTAACAACATTTGGATTTTAGTTGTCGCTATTGGGGTGGTACTCCTGAAGAAGATGAAGGCGTAACCTTGTCGGGGTACGTTACCGGAGGCTTATCGGGCATTCGAGGCATCCTCGACTGGGGATAAGTGAAGATAGTATTCGCGCCGCCTTGATAATTTGGTGCTAGCGGCAGAACGCTCATAGTGCTAATGGGTTTATGATTCCAACTAGCGTTAGCACTTAAACTGCCTACGCCTGTGCCATTCATCCGAAGGTAGGCAACTTTGTTGGGAAAAACCTGTAACTTCGCATATTTACAATTGACTATCATGTGAAAAGTTACCGGCGTTAAGTCTTCTACAGTCGACATTTGGGGTTGCGAGGAGAAATGGACCGGGCACCTAGTATTAGTAGTCGTTCTGTAAGGTAGCAACGGATGGTCATTCTCATCAACGATTCTAAACCCAACGATGCATGCATATGCCGTGTTAATGGTAATGGTGCACATGACCAACCCCAGGCCCCCAACCTTCACCCACAGCCCGGTGTCATGCCACTGTTGCTGTAAGTAGTCCTTTTCCTCTAAGTAATGAAGAAACCAATCTTCTGTTACGTGTGGATTCATATATTACAGGGAACAAGTCCCCTTCGTTAGAAGGGGCAGGGAATAAATTTTCTTCTAGAGACTTATTACCGTCAAAGTGCTAATGGTTGCGTGGTTATAAGCAGTATCCCTTTGATTTTCTATGCTATTTATGCAAACGCTTCCTGTATCGTCTACGCGTATTTGTAGCTTTACTTTCCCATCGCAATCGGCGACCCTGTGGAAAGTCCAAACGGATAGATTCTCGTTGCTTTCGGTGTTGGGCTCTATGGAAAAATGTACGGGCTCCCTGTTGTTCGTCTTCGTACGCATGGGCTTTAGTATGCCATTCTCATCTAAAAACCGGAAGCCGACGTTGGCATGGCTGCTCGTACCAATGCAAATGCTACAAAGAATTGACTTCTTTCCTGAGTAGTTCAAATCCACAGACATTCCAGTGACATCAACCCAAGAGCTCTGGGTGTATTTTTTCTCGCCTGTGTAAGTCTTGTAAACACAATCCATTCCGGATACGTAGGGGTTATCCATTATATCCTTAAGGAAACAACTTAGCCAGGCTTAACGTCTTCATCTTAAGATTGCCTTGAATAAAGTAGGTAATATTATTAACTTTGGCTCTTAACGTAAGTCGGTAAGAGCTAGATAGCGGATACCAGCTTATATTAGTATTCTGAACGATTGGCATGTACGTAGTCAGGTTTCCAAAGTTAAAATCGCCATTTAATTCCACATGCACGACAAAGGTATCATAGTCTCGCGTATCGACGGAATAAAGAAATACTGTGTCGGTAGACGACCTATCCACCAGTATCGTCTTTATTTTTGTTGTAGTGCCTGAGGCTCCTGTGCTAAACCCCATTACTTTTGTGAGCCTTATCTTTCCCGCTGTACTAACTGAGTCATACGTAATATTTAAACCATTCGCCATATCAGTAGTCTTAAACCTAATTTGGTAGTCGTGGAAAGGGTAAATAAAGCGCCAATCCGTTGAATCTGCTCTAAAGACGTACTCGTAGGTATAATCATCTGGGTTGTCGTCCAAAACAAGTTTAAATACAAAAAAGTCGTAATCGCTTCTAATCAAACGTTTAACATACGATCTTCCTGAGGGTGCATTACCGCTACCACCAGACGGCTCTGGTATGTCAAACCATTTGCTGGACTTTGGTGAGCCTAATAAGCTTTCAACAAACGACTTTGTCGTTAAATCCTCAGCATTCGTTGGTCTATAAGTGCTAGTTATTTTATTGTCCCCCATGTCTATGCCACCCGTCATGGTTCCTCCCGTCAATGGTAAGCCGTCGGTACTAGCGTGTGGGTTACTTATTTCCATATATAAAGACTCAAACCAACACTCGCGGCTGCTAGTCCGGCTTTTAGTAAGTTATGGTCATATTCCTCAGGTATCGTAGGCATTACGTGAACCTTTTTTGATGGTTTCTCTACAGGCGGCTTTTCTGCGTGCTCCTTTTTTGACTTCTCTACGAAGTGTGGAGTCCCTTCAAAAGTGTCGGAGTTCACGTTATTCACCCCAAACTTCATATCCTTAGTAGCCTTTTGGAGTTTGTTGTTGTATCCTACTACGGAGCCAGTATTCATGGATAAGTTACTGGGCATTAGCCAACAGCCCGGGGCTACCGCATAGTCCAACCTTGCTTTAGAATTTTGTATAGCTAGTTGGTAACGCTGTACGCCTTTTCTAATGTCACCCTCCAAGATCGAACTTTCGAATAAGATCAAGGCTTCGGCGCGCGTTTCTTCTGCGGCGCCAGTATTTCCAATTATGCTTGATCGGGTATTTACCTGAGCTCCAAGAATAGAATACACGTAAGCTTCTATGCTGCGGTTCAAACGGGCAAGACCGGCTCTAGTTAGTCCTTTACCTACTTTGGGTATGAAATTAAAGTACTGCTTTGTGTGTTCGTCGTTGGTTATGCGGATAATCAATGGATTAGCCCCTGCGTATTTACCGCCCTCGTCTTTGAACAGAGGTCCGTCTCTAACTTTTTTGGAGGTCTTAGCATTTGTTTCGAAGAAGGTGCTGCTATCGTAAGATACTTTATGATAGCCTGTGTTCCATTGTAGCTGCAATGCATGGACTTCCTTATCACTTAGTACGTGTCCTCCGACACCCCAATAAGCCCAGATGTGGCCCAGACCATTGTTGGCTCCGGCCGTGCATCTAAAATCCTTTCCCACGACTCCAAACTCTTTACACAGTCTATCGTAGGCAGGCGAGTCGTATTTGTTATCTCTGGGATCAAACGCAGAATCTCCTGGTAGGGCAATAACACCCATCTCATGTAATATTCTTCGTATTGTAAAGTGAAAATGAAACATAAATATGGAGTTTTTCATCAGGTTTGCACTTACACCACAACCGCTAGTAGCACACCAGACAGCAAAGTTCAATTGCTGTGGCCAGTATCGCATGTTTGGTCCACTTAACCATTCATGAGATTCCTTAGCGGTGGTATGATTTATAGGAACTTCCTTGAAGATATCTCGCACTCTTAACTGAAAGGAATGGTTGTTAGAAATTTGCATGTTTAATGTTAAGTCCAAGCTTGGGTGTTTGTTAAAGGAAACCGCGGATATCGGATAAGTACTGGTACTAAATAATAATTCATTTGACCAACTGGGTGTAACAGGCTTCGGATTAACCGGCTTAGGATGTTCGATGGTCACCTTCGGTTCCAAGTCAGCATTGCTATACATTCTGGAGCCGTTGAAGTAAATCCCGTCAGGCCTACGCTCAAACTTACTGGCGTCTGCATGTGGAAACATCTTCCTAAATGCTCTCCAGTTAGCATAATCCCGGTTGTCGTGATGTGGCTGCTCCTCAATATCATTCCCAAAAGCGTCGTACATTAGTATATATAATGGATGTTATACCATCAGCACCTCCACTTTATCCTGAACTTCCCAAAGAGGCCCCAAATGAATTAAACGCTGAAAACTTTCGTCTGAATAGAGCGAATTTAATTCTGGCTAACTTGGAAGGACAGACAAAACACTACGAAAACGTTAGAAAGAAATACGTCAGAGCCCGGAGTACGCTACATAAAATTGCGATAACTACAGGATCCATGTCTGTAGCATTAACGGGCACTGGCGTTGCTACTTCGCTTACTGGGCCGGGCATAGTTGTTGGAGTTCCTTTGGCCGGCGTTGGGGCAGCCTGTGGTATCATTTCGGCTGTTGCTACGGGTATTATGAAACAGTTGTCAAGCAAAATATCCAAGCATGACACAACAATAGCTCTGTCAAGGGCTAAAGTAAATACGATTACTGACCTTGTCTCAAAGGCTTTGCGTGACCGTAAAATAGACGACGTAGAATTCTCGCTTATTCTGGCCGAAGAGGGAAAATACGAGAAATTAAAGATGGACATCAGGAACAAAAAAACAATCGTAAAGATTTAACCGAGGAATCTCGCAAAAAGATCTACCAGGAGGCAAAAGAAGAGCTTCAAAGAAAACTCGCTCAATAAATATCGTGACAGGATTCTATTTACATATTGAACGCCAGCTGTATGCAAATTACGCGTAATATAAATTCAGTGAATTATTACGCGTAATATGTTATTGTCGCCTCGGAATCCAACCTAACAGGGGGTGGTTGGGGTCTATTTTATAAAATATTTTGTAAATTACGTCAGGATAATAAGGAATATCCTTATCCAGCCGACAAAACATCCACTCGGCTCTGCTCATATCAGAAACCTCAGGAATAGCGTTGCCGGTAATTTCAGATAAAAGGGTACACTTGACATCTCGATTACAAAACCAAAATTTTCTCTTAATTAAGTTCAGCACTAGTGTAGCTTTGGATGTAATTTCTTGAATGTGGTAGTTCCATTGTAACTTGTTGTCTAATGTGACTCCCAAGTAAGGATGCACATCAACATACTTCAGAACTGATCCACAGAAAACATATTCTTTTTGAGGTGGAGATTTTTGTAAGGATATGCTCATAATGAAGCATTTATCTGGGTTAAACTCCATCTGCCACATATTTTGCCATACTTCAAGGTGGAAAAGATCAGACTGTAAATTATCCATGTCGTCATCATATGATAGAGGAATATAAATAAGATAATTCATCTGCATATAGTCTAACTTGGCATCTGAGATGTTCAACAATGTCAATTACGTACAATAAAAACAATAGCGGACATAAAACGGTTCCTGAGGCACACCTGATTTTACTTGCTTGGGTGATGAAGAAACACCTTCACACACTACAACTTGAGTTCTATTAGTTAGAAAATCTCTTATCCAGGAATTGAGGGGGCCATCAACACCATAGTAATGCAATTTCGTAAGCAACCTTTCATGTGGTACTTTATCGAATGCTTTAGAAAAATCCAAGATGGCCAGATGAGTTGTTTCCCCCCCCTTTTTAATTACATCAGCAAGATCTTGAGTGGTGGTAAGTAGCTGTGTCTCAGTTGATATTTTCTTACGAAACCCATGCTGGTTGTCTACAAGTATGTTGTTCTTTTCAAAAGATTTCATCATGTGGCTATGGACAATGTGTTCCAGTACTTTACAAACGATTCATGTCAAGGATATAGGTCGATAGTTTTGACACTCATCTTTCTTTCCCTTTTTGTGGACTCCACTTACATTCGCTGTTTTCCATTTTAATGGTAATGCAGACTGATCCAGTGAGGACTGGAAGAGATCAGTAAGAATGGGTGCAATTTCAGATGCCAGAGTCTTTAAAATCCATGGCGGTATATCATCTGGACCAAGTGACTTGTCACATTTGAGCTGTAGCAGTTGTTTCTCAACTCCTCTACAATCTACCGTAATGGGAGTTATCACATCTTGACCAGCAGACGGGTGAATTGAAGGAAACGTAGTTTTGTTTTCTTCAGTAAAAACTGAACAAAACTGTTCATTGAGTGCATTTGCTTTGATAATGGGATCACTTGATAATCTACCATTAATCTTCAGATCGGGGATTCTAATCTGATTATTGCTCTTTGTTTTCTTTATGTAACTCCAAAATGACTTGGGGTTTTCTTGAATATTTTCTGTCAGATATTCTGATACATAATCATTCCGTGCTTTACTCATTTCCTGACGGAGATTTTTCTTCATTAGATTATAGCTATTCCAGTGTTTCTTATTCTTCGATTTCTTTGCCTTATTATAGATACGTTGTTTCTTTTTGCACATCCTG
Source organism: Actinia equina (assembly GCA_011057435.1). NCBI lineage: Eukaryota > Metazoa > Cnidaria > Anthozoa > Actiniaria > Actiniidae > Actinia > Actinia equina. The sequence goes on along the minus strand of WHPX01000517.1, from coordinate 35,488 downwards.
CGAAGCTTTCTATTGAACCAAGGTAAATTAAAACGAGAAGATGTGATTTTACAGGGAACATTCGCCTCCATAGTAGTCTTGATTGTTTTTTCAAACTCCGACCATTTTTCGTCGACTGATTTTGACGATATGTTAGATTTGTAGTAATGTGAAAATTCCAAGATATCATCCTTCATCTTGTCGATGTTGGCGATATCAGCGAAGTATTATTTGTGAATACCAGATCTAAAATATTCGCTGTGTTATCCTGGCGTCTAGTGGGTTCATGAATTATCTGTTGGAAGCCAAAATCGCTCTGAAGATCAACGAGCTTGTTTGCTGGAGGATCAAGTCCTGAGTTTTGACCAGACCAGTTAATGTTTAGTATATTAAAATCACCTGCTAGGATTACATCGTGGCTGTCAATTTTGCGGCCAATCTTTGACAAGGACTCTTCAAGTTTCTCCAGACTAGAGATGCCTCCATCGGGATTATAATAAGTTCCAAATAGTAGAGATTGACGACCAGCAAATTGACACTGCGTCCAAATGCACTCACAATCAGAATCAAGGTCTTGCTTATGGGATGCCAATAGGTCGGTCTTAATTGCCTGAAAAACACCCCCTCCACGTATATCTGATGATCGGTCTTTTCTGAATATATTATAATTGGATGGAAATATTTCACAATTGGATATTTCTTGACTAAGCCACGATTCTGTCCCCAAAATAATATCTGGTTTGTGGTCAGCAATGACATGTTCTAAAGCTGGTCGCTTGTTACGAACACTTCGACAATTTAGGAGTAAGCAATGGAGCTTTGGACTAGCCTTGGACTTCACAGTTGATTTCTTAGAAGTTATAACTAGCTAAAAACTAGTGTGAGCTGCGTCGGTGTTTCTAATGAAACAGTAATGATGAAAAGGTAAATTATACACCGTGAAAAAGATGAAAAAACTTAGTGAAGACGAAGACGAAGGACTAGCGTCCGAAACGTAAGTAAGTTTTTTCATCTTTTTCACGGTGTATAATTTACCTTTTCATCATTACTAGTTGATTTCTTAGTTGGCTTATTATTATTCAACACTGGCTTGTTTATCGGAGTAGAAGTACTGCGAGCTGGAAATGTTTCTCCGAAAGAAGAAAGCGGTTCAAAATAATTTGAAGAGGTTTCATCTGCAAAAACAGAATTTCCAGGCAAAGAAGCAGAATAATTGTGTTCGTCACAAACAGGACAGATCCATAAACAAGATGAGTTAGCTAGAGAATTATACTCGAGGGAAGTCATTTGCATACAGCCGGCATGGTTCCAGAAATTACAAGAATCACACTGGACTCCTCTTTGATTTAATTTGACGGGTTTGCAGCATATTCCACACGGGTTCTTGTCCGTCGGTCCAGAATTTAAATGGACGTCTCCCGAGAGAAGAAGAAGACTTAAAAAGGACTTCCAAAATAATTTCGTATTGGATTGTATTGAGAGTGTTGTCAAGATGGCTGAACGACTCTGAGTGAAGATAGCAGGAATTCGTGGAAAAAACACGTTATATCCAGCAGTAAGGTTGATATATTCCGGTCTAACTGGAAGATGATCGTCAAATAGAACATTTCTAGGAACTTGGGCCAATTGTAGATGTAGAATAACATAGTGAAGTAAAATATAAATCAGAGCCATAGAGAGCGTTGTCGAGCAACGAGTCCGTCCGTCCGTTGCACTTTAGTTTCGTTGATGCTCTCTTAAAAAAGAAGCAACATCGTTATGAGTTGATCGATCTGTCGTTACATCGAAAGTTTTTACTTCAATCGATATCAATTATTGTCTACCGCAAATATTTAAGATGGCACATTGTTTTATATAAATTTGGCTACAACAAATCTTCACAATCAATTGCGAGAACCTTGAGAATCTCTTTTTCTACAGTAAATAGAGCAGTTAGACAATACAAAATCATTGAGTTTTCAAGAGCCGACTTTAATTAATTCCCCCATGAGAGCAGAACAAAAATGGTTATGCAACTGTTCTATTTACTGATCTTGAACAAAGGCAACCCCATTCCACGATAAAGCAATCCTTCCCTTATTCAGGGGCGCACGGACTTATGAACATACATATGTATATAGATATAAATATATGAATATATTTAATCGGACATTGTTGTATTGTAACGCTCAACTGTAAATACTAACCCAGGCAAGACATGGGGACATATATAAAAGTATGTATATCCGATAAATGTCACAATTTTTGATATACTACCAAAACAGGTAGAGTGACAATCGCGCCCGAAAAAAAGCAGTCGCCAATGACGATTAATATAAACGTATCTGGTTACATTCAGATGCAGTACGTATCAGTCAGGTTCAGTAACAGGTTCAGGAACGTAATCAGATACGTTTATCTTAACCGTCATTGGCGACTGCTTTTTGGCGGGCCCTGTTTTGGTAGTATATTAATACCATGATCACCTCGGGATCTATTTTTTTTATGAAGGACGCTTAATGACTAACATTCCTCGTTTATGAATAACGTGAGAGAAAATTAGTTTTAATACTCCCTCATTAATTATTATTTAGGGAGTATTACACCTAATACTCCCTCATCCATAATTAATGAGTATTAAATGTAATGCTCTCTTATGTTATTGAGCTTGTCCCTCATATCACATTCATCGGGACTCTTGGGTGGTCGAGGTAGGCGGACCAGCTGCCAAACAGCAGCACCGAGTCTAAAAGACTCGGTTCCGAATTAGTTATATTGCTAATGAGATAGTAAGTCATCCTAATAAGGTAACTATTAAATGTGGGATAGAGAACTTGGTATATGCGTTTGATTCAACATACACACTAGATCAATTTTTGAGGTAACGTTTTTTTTATTTACTAATAATTCACACAGAATAAACGATTGTAATATATACTTTTTTCTTATTTAGTTTAAACAGAGACTTTTATTGCGCATGCGTATTAACCTTGATAGTGATTTTGACATTGTTTAAAGCTGCTCCTTGCAAAACTCCTACCAAATTAACTCCCGTGCTCAATTTCTCCTGTCTTCTCTTCATACTCTTCACATGCTGAGACAAGCAGTTCATTTTGGCTTGGGCTCGTATTTTTCTCCGCTTCCTTTACCATCGTTGTGTTATTTAGGGCATTGAACACCTTCAAAGCATCGCCTTGATTCTCCCTTCTGTAGGCTCTGATCCCTTCCAATGAGCTTCCTAACAGAGCGGCTCAGTATGCTAAACATTTGCAAAGTTATACAAAAAATCAAACAAAGAAATTTTTTTTACTTCAGCGAATTCAAGTTCATATAGTTTAGACACATTCGAAAACAACTTATTATTATTATAAGTAATAGCATGGCTCTGAGGGATATTAGGGATTAAATGTCCCCGTAGGCCTCGGGACTTTTACTAAACTTCCCGAGTCTGAGGTGACATTAGTTCTAATCATCCCTCATGTTTCATTAATGAGGGACGATTGAAACTGCTCATTCCTCATGACTCACCTATTCACGAGGAATAGCCCCTCATTTACAATCACCGAGGACTGGGTCCTGAGGAACCAATGAAACAATAGTTTTCGATTTCTTTCGCAAATGTATCATTTACAACGCATGCGCTATGCAGTGTCTCAATTATTATGAGTAATACCATGATTTCCGAGAAAGTAAAAGAACGTAGAATGCGGACTTGAAAACTGATTTAGAGTGGTTTTCATAAACCCGTGAAACAAAATGTAACTATTAAAGTGCAATAGTCAAATGACAACAAAAGAACACAATGGTATTAGCGGAGCTCCCGCGCGGGCCGAAGGCACGCGCGAGCGGAGCACCATACCTAAGAAAAAATGGTAAACTATCGAGTTGATTTTTCATGGATTGGCTGACGTCACTTCCGTCCGTCCGGGCGTGTACACAAGCATTCCGATTGGCTGGTTAAATTATCTTTTTTTTTTGGCGGGAATGTCGACGCGTTGCAACATCCGGGTACACATAAAGGTAAATCCTGCTATTAAACTTTTGTAAAAAACGTTTTACACACGTATAGAAATACCGAGAGATAACAACACAAGATAAGCTTATATTTATATTTACTCTATTTACGATGGAACCCATTTCCGAAATCGATATGTCGAAGAGGAGAATGAAGCCAAAAAGAAAGGCCAGAAATAAAAGAGTTTTTTCGAAAGAGGAAAAACTCTGGTGGCGTGAAAAAGGAAGGCAAAGACGAAGGAATCTTACCAAAGAAAAGCGGCAAGCAGAGAGAGAGAGAACGCAAATACAGGCGGGACTTCGATTATAATAAAGGAGAACATGATCGTGAAAGAAAAAGGAATACGAGGCAAAACTTGACGTATGAACAAAGAGAAAATTAACGTGAAATACAAAGGAATTTGAGTCAAAACTTCACGAATGAACAAAGAGAAAAGAGCGTGAAAGACAAAGGAATTTGAAGCAAAACTACTAGCTAAGGCGACTCTCAAATGCACAGAAAAAATCGCTTTAGGGCAAGTTATAGACCAAAGACAATTATAAAAAACTTTTATGTATTCAAAGATGGATTAAGAAGTGTTCTTCAAGAATTCAGGTGTGTGGTTTAGCAAACAATCGTTTATTATTTTTTGACAAGCTTTTTTTCTCGACGAATCGACAAATCAAAGACTTTCCCTCAAAACTTTTAATATTTCTGTAGATAAGCTTAATTTATTTCAATGTTGAGTAAATATAACATGAAGAGCATATTACAACAAATATTCCTCCTTTATTTAGCTTTGTAAATCTTTGGCAATTCGGTTAACGTTGTAAAACGTTGTTTTTAACCAACTATCGTATGTTTTTCGCTCAAGAAGGAATCCCCTCCTATCGCGGGGTCCCATCTTCAAAACAACGAAGACTTTCATTTAATAATTTTATTTCTACAGATAATTTATTTAAGTATTGAATGAAATATAAATTGACACCAAATATTCAACTGTTTATTAAGCTATTCGAGCAAGTCCGATTATAAAAATGAGCTTGAATTTGTGTTGTTGAGAGATGTTGTTGTAGAAAGACCTAGACTTTCACCTTAAAAAGCCGTAAAAAATATTGTCAAAAACATTTACAAACGCCAATTTACTGACCAAGAAATTCGTCATTTTGCATTGCCTTTTTGCATTGCCTTAATTTTCTATTTTATCTCAGTTGTTCATGTCAAGTTTAAATGAATGTAAACTTCTTCTCGTTCTGTAAAAGACGTAATTATTAAAGTAAGCTTATATTTTGCTCACGTTAACCAGTTTCCAAGTCTGTTTTTTGGTCTTGATTTGTCCTAAATCTCCAGATTTTCGATTTCAATGAAAGACATCCGAGGTAAATTTCACTAAACTTGATATTGTATTGGATTATCTGTAGTTATCTTTGTTTTTTTCTTAAGTAAGGGAGATTCAAAGCCTAAAAATGTCGTTTTTTTTGAAAACTTTGTCGAAGAATCTTCCAAGAGCAAAATTAGCCCCTGGGGGTGGTGGTGAGTTGTGTACAAAATTCCTAAGTGGGAGGTATGTACTCGCGCAAATAATTAAATAAAAAATAAAAATGTAGTGCATTTCGATTCGATTTCACTGCATGGTTTTTATTATGGGAGAATTATATTCATTTAATAATTGAAGAATTTTTTTCCCCGATCTTATTTTACTTTCAGTTTCATTCAAATTGTTCTTTCTGTGACTTCCGTATCGGGAGCTCCGCTTTTAGGCAGTGCCTAAATATATATATTAGAGTGTACTAAAGTGCATTAGACTGAAATATATTTCACGGGTTTATGAAAACCACTCTAAGTTGAATTACTTAAATAATAACATGATTACCTCGGAGTTCATTGTCTTTGTCGAATGAATATCATGCAGTGCATATGCAAACGACTGAATGAATTTCGAATTATGAATGTGTGTGCAATTGCTTTGTGTTATTTAAAAAGAGGCAAATTCCCAAGCGGCATTGGTTAAATCAGCAGCTTTGTAATGCTCTGTAATTTATGCATTTAACTATATCTAACACATTTTTCTAGTTTTCTAGTTTTATTCCTCGGAAATCATGTTATTACAAAGTAATTACATGACCTTTTTGGGATATTAGTCATTAAATGTCCCCTCGGCCTCGGGAGGTTTAGTAAAAGTCCCTCGGCCTGCGGCCTCGGGCCTTCTACAAAACCTCCCTCGGCTTCGGGGACATTTAATGACTAATATCCCTCAAGTCATGTAATTACTTATAATAATAACATGATTACCTCGGAGTTCATTGTCTTTGGAGGGATGTTTAAGGACTAACATCCCTCCTTCATGAATGACACGAGGGAAACTTAGAAACTAAATATCCCTCATCCATATGAATGAGGGATATTTAGAAACTAAATATCCCTCATAACGCAATCATCGGAACACCGAGTCTAAAAAGACCCGGTTCGAAATCAGATGCATGGTTGATGACCATGTATGCCATCCTGATAAGTGCTATGTGCAATGTGGGATAGAGAAAGAGGTATTTGAGTCAGAGTCTAAAGGCTAGGAATACCTTTGCGTATACTTTTGCTAAGATCTAGTAGAACTAGTAGCAAACAGTAGAAATTTGACTAAAAAATGAGTGCAATATATATATTTTTTCCATTTTAGCATAAGCAGACATTTCTCATGTTGATTGCGCATGTGCGCAAATGTATTTTTAATGTTGTTGTTTTAACATTGCTTTATCTCTTTATTTATTTATAACATTGATATTGACTGTTACATTGTGTAGTGTTGCCCCGTGTAGAATTCCTCCTACATCTATATTTGTTTCACTTGCTTCATATACTCTTCGTGTCGATAATTACTGCCGTCCTCCTTTTTACTTCAACCACAAATCTACTGAACCAGTAGTCCATTTCCTCGATTGTGATGTTTTCTAGCATCGGCACACTCGGAAATATTATGTTTTCTGGCTCAAAATCTTCGAACGCTATGCTTCTCTCTTTGGCCCAATGCTTATAGACATTGGTACTCCAAAGTGTGTGCCTTTTGGTACTTATGGGGACTGTCTTCTCCCTTGCTTCCTCCACTTTTTCTTGGGATACGAAAGAAAAACGCCTTTGAGCCATCTTTGCGAGCTTAAACTCGAATGAATATCATGCAGTGCATATGCAAACGACTGAATGAATTTCGAATTATGAATGTGTGTGCAATTGCTTTGTGTCATTTAAAAAGAGGCAAATTCCCAAGCGGCATTGGTTAAATCAGCAGCTTTGTAATGCTCTGTGATTTATGCATTTAACTATATCTAACACATTTTTCTAGTTTTCTAGTTTTATTCCTCGGAAATCATATTATTACAAAGTAAATACATAACTTTTTTGGGATATTAGCCATTTAATGTCCCCTCGGCCTCGGGAGGTTTAGTAAAAGTCCCTCGGCCTGCGGCCTCGGGCCTTCTACAAAACCTCCCTCGGCTTCGGGGACATTTAATGACTAATATCCCTCAAGTCATGTAATTACTTATAATAATCTAATTTAATGAATATGAATGAGCCATGCCAACTATCAAGTGGCACTTGCAGCAGTTTTCTCGGATTTTGATATTATTTTTTCTTTATTAAAAATATATCTCAAGGGTCGGAATTAAATCAGCGACCTACCGATAACTGTTTCAAACTACAGTGCGCTGCTCTTTAAGTATGATCTAAATGGGAGTTTATTGAGTATTGTTAAGGCTCATTGAATACAGTAAATATTGACCACAAGTCTTTTTCACTCAAGTTTCTTCATTTTGCATATTTCAATCACGATAAAAACTTTATTGGTTTACAGTTTTGATTTAATTTTGAACTCAGTTACTGCTTAGAACTTTTCCCACTACACTGGAATCATATAAAAAAAGACCCTGGTTTACGAAAATAGCACGATCTGACATCAACGGACCCCTTCAGATCCTCAAGTGTTTGACTGCAACGAGTAAGCGTGAATAGAACACAATTATTCATTTGTTTTCGGATTCAGTGGGGTGGTACGTAGTGTTGTGACCGATGAAAGGCTAAAATATACTTCAAACAATTAAAACATTTGGTGAGCGTCCGCCATGCTTTACTCAATAACGTGTCTGGGTGAATATCCCGTATGTAGACATGTGGGGGGACTGGTAACAAGTTATGTCATAACACGTAGACCAAACAAGTCAGTAGAACCAGAGTGTTTACAACTCGTGCAAAAAGTTTGATATGATAAATTATGCCAACGAAACAGAGCAAAACATTTTATTGAGTGACTTTTTATTGATAACAGGACGTGAGTGGAGACCTTGCAAACTAACGTAATAATAAAAAAAATGTTGATAATGTACAATCATGAAGAGGTTTTAAATAAATAGATAATATACAAAATAAATAAAAGCATATATCATCATGGTTATTGAGACAAATCATATAGTCCATGGTAGGACAGCAGATACCTAATACAAAAGGTACATACATACTTTATTTGATAAAGCAGGTTAAATATGGCAGCAAATGCTGATGTGGACCTGCTACATATAATACACAACAATAAAAATCTTGAATAAAAATATACAATTAGATAAATAAATAATTGGGATAATAAATTAAATAATAGAAACAGTAACCTGATGTTGAATGGTTGAATAAACCAAGGATAAACTTAAGTGAGTAGAGAGGAGACACCATATCCACAAGACAGGACCACATAATTGGCACTAAATAGCAATAGGTGTGCCTTAATCAAACATATATCATTAAACATTATACTTCCAACCTCTCACTCAATGCCATAGGCAGACAGATAAACACATGCTTTATTCTTATATTAAAATAATAATAATAGCGGAGATAGTAGACTTGCTCCAAGTCTCGCTTGGGAATGGCCGGGAAAAAATGAAAAGCGAGCGAGACTTGTAAAACTCGGCATCTCATTAATATTCGACTAGTTGGCGGTAGCTTTGATTGACATGTCTCCGTTTGCATTTCCATTTCGCGTCGACTTGAGCCAATGCTAGCCAGTGTAGGGGACGGACCGGAGGGATATGAAATAGATTAAAAAGGCCGGCGAGCGTTGCTCCGCATGTTTTTACAGCCTGTAAATAATGCAGATTTATTATGGAAGACCCGAAAATTACGCTTAGAAAAGCTATACAGCCTGAATTCGAGGACTTTAGGAGTACTCGTTGTATTTTTTGTGTAAAATAAATAGCCAGCCACTACAAAGTGCCAAAAAAACAACATCATTCGGCTTTTCGATCCAGATAATAAAAAGACTTCGTTTTGTATTGAGATCGAAAATTATTTGTCAGTGACTATTCATGCCACGGACTTCAAAGTTATTTGTAAATCATGCTCCAGGAGCATACGTTCACCCTTACAGTCATGTAATAGGAGATGGCTCATCGTGATCTGAATGAAGCCGACAGGATTTGATTTCTAAATTTTCTAGTTTTCTCAACTGATCTCGCATCAAGGAAATCAAAGGCTGGATGACGAGAATTTTACACTTGGTGGTCTTGGATAAGACAATTATTTTTACATTGGAATGTGTCGAAAGCAAACGGGAATAACTGATATACAGCGGACTTTCCTGAACCCGTTGGCATATCAAACTATCCACATAGAAAAGTTGCCGTTCCGCTCGAGCCGTTTCTTTTACCATATAAGGAATATACCTACCATATTTGGAAATTGGAATATAATTTTCTTTACTAAATAGGCGAATTTCTTGCTCAAAACTGCTCATTTCAAACAAAACTACTTGCCAGTGCGAGAAATATATTTTGCACATCAATCAAAGCGGAGACCTTTTTACAAAAATAAACAAAGGTAATAAATATTGAATAATTAACTGTGAGTAAAATATTCCCTATTTCTTTTAAAATATTTCAACTAGTATTGGATTGAAGGGCATTTAAGAGGTAGCCTGCAGAGGAGGCATTCTTGTGAGGAATTTCCCCTTTCCGCCCCCTCAACTTTCGCTTCTTTTTTGCACGGATCAAGTTTTCGCTCGTTCCAAATTTCCGAAGTTCCCCCACCACCCCGAAATGCTTGTGCCTGCACAGTGCTGGTGTACGAGTAAAGGCAACCAACATTTCCTATTACTATGACAACTGCTTCAGGGACAAGAAACCATAAATTCCACATGGTCACGTGCTTAGATATACCTAACAAGGAAAAGATATGCATATATGTTACTTTATTTAAAGGTTTTACTTTGCCTGTAGTTTTGTTTTGTTTCGATTTGTTTTGATTTTTCTTCTTCTTTTCGTTTATTTTGCGTCATTACTCCTATAGATCAATTGACTTCGAGCGTAATAATTTCCCATATCACCCTCCCTGTCATTCCCTTGAGTATTAATTCTTCATTTACTCATTTATTTGTGGCGTAATGTCATAGATGATTATTAAATTCACGATTATCGTCATCGATTTCCTTTAGTTATCAAAAATTAAAAAGATAAAAAGAAAACGTCTGCATTCTACAGTATGAAATGAAATAGAGTTTAAAAAATTGCGTTTTGAATAACTCGCCATCTGTTTCACTTTATTGGGTTTGGCAATTTAAATTATAATACTTGTTTTTTTTTTTCTTTACAACTTTATTGGGTATCAATCAGAAAGCAAAATTACAGAATCAACATGCTACCCAAAGCGGAAAGTGCGAACGGGACTCTAGGACCCATGCTAGGCATTTCCTTTTGACTAACGATATAAATCAATAGAGAATTGTCTTGGAAAATTAATACAGTTATAGTAGTAAAAACTGATAACTAGTGAACCGAGAATGTCAATGGAAAAATAATCAATGGAGTTCAAACAAACAAAAGTCCCTGAGGGCGGTTTATGGGCGCCGATGAGTCGGTCCAGTCGATCGCAGGCAAATTAAAGTCTCCGACCTGAATAATTTGGCTGTATTCCGGTGCACTTTGAAGTGCAGAGTTCAATTTACCTAGGACATCAAGGGTGGAATCAGGAGGACGGTAAAAGGTGTAAAGCATCACAGATTTACAACTAAGTCTAGCAAGTTCGACAACAATTAGTTCAGTATCATCTCTTTCAAGATCTTGACGACGAGCAGATTGTATGTCTATCTTGACTGCTATTAGAACACCTCCACCGGTTCTTCCATTCCTGTCACGGCGGTAGATATTATATCCTGGTAGTAGTTTACTGTTCATTATGGTACTATTCAGCCAAGTTTCACTGAGGCAGACGGCGTCGTAGTCATTGCCATACACAATGTGCTGCAGTAAGGTGATCTTACACGCTTTCACTGAGCTGTTGTCGTTCAGCGTCAAAAATGACTTCAGACTTCTGGTGTTTAAATAGGCTATATGCATAGTGAAGAGCACACTACTGAGTAATGTTAGGCCAGATAGCTTTAGAACTTTTACCATGACCTAGCTCGTGCACTCAATTTGTCTCCGACTACGTACATCTGTTAAATGTGTCCAGACGTTTTGAAGTCCGATAGAACATCTATATTTCTTAATATAATAGGCCCTTTGCAGCTCAGTAATAACGTGGCGTGCTGATCAATTTACTGAGCCAATAAATGAACATTTTGATTCCCATGGATGAAACTGACTGGAGAGCGAACACACTTTCTACAACCTGTTTCGAGAGATCGTAATAAAACTGCATTTCGTAACAAACCTGTTGGAAATCGCTTCATCCAGCTCTTTGCAAGTAGCCAAAAAGAATCACCAATTAAAATAAAAACAAAAATTTGCTCGCCAGTACAGACACGTGACTGTTAGCTGCAAATGGTGTATCACATCTGACTGCAGCTAATAAATATATTTGGGACTTCTGAACACAACTATGACTACCTAGAATGTTGGACCAACGCTCTCGTTTTTTTTCAGTATCTGAATGATGTTAATTCAGTAAACTACCAAGGGAAATTATTCGGTACGTCGATATGTTGTGCAACTTTTTCCTACAAAGGACTGAGAAATATTAATAGTATCATAATACTTATCTAACTTGTAAAGCGCCAATATCAATATACATTTTCATTGGCCCATAAAGCAAAAATATGATAAAACTAAACTAGAGCGATGGTACTTAATATGTGAAATAAAAACAAAATAGTTTTTAACTAATAGTCGCATTTTAGTGGATATTTAGTCGATATCACTCAAGTGAATCAATCTATATACAGAGTGAATGTCAGTAACGTGTCCACCGAAAAAAGACATTTAGACTAAAAGAAATATCACGTGTTTCATTATGAATTCTTTGCCTCGTTTGCGTCAGCCTGAACTTTAATCGAAAATCCAGAACGCCCCGACCACTTAGTGAGGATTTAAGATGGAGAATGGTATTTCAGCGTTTATTTTATGCCAGAACGTTTGAGGAAACACGTGATATTTCTTTTAGTCTAAATGTGTAAATGTATTTTTTCGGTGGACAACGTTAATGAAATTGACTGTATGAATACACAGGAGACATCAAATACACAAGAAACATTTTAGTCATTGATGGTCATAGCATTGATGAACAAATGAGTAACATGTTTCTTGAGTATTTGATGTCTCCTGCACGTATTCACATGTAGATTGATTCACTTGAGTGATATCGACTAAATAGGCACTAATTAATAACTATTTTGTTTTTATTTCACGGATTAAGTACCATCGCTCTAAGCTACAAAAAAAATGTATAAGTCTAATCAAATATATAGAAATAAATATCGCCTAGTAAGATAAGGATCTTTATATCAAACGGCTGTTAAAACTCAAAACGCTAAAAGCAAACGAGCAAAAGTTACAGTATGCAATCAGTATAAACCCCTAGTCACCGCAACTATTACTTTTAATTTATAATGTATAAAAATCTTCCTTGCCTTTTTCTCCCCGGGTTTTGCTGTTCATATTTAAATTAGTTCTTGCAATTTTCGAAGAATGAAACTAAAAGAATCTAACGCTTTTCGCATTTTGAAGTAAGTATTTTATTCTGATAAATGTTTGTAAGCCGAGTTAAGATTCATGATAGTTTTGATTCATCAGCTTTTTTAATTATAAATCAAGCCAAGCTTTCGAGCATCTTGCTCTTCATCAGGGCAAACGGTTGTGACAATTTTACACTGAGAAAACACGCAACATAACAATGTGCGCGTGCTAAATTTAAATGTGTCAGTTGCTAGGAGCGCGTGTGTTACGAAGGGAGAAATTAATTGCGCGCGCTATTAAGATACGCTATATGATCTTAATTGCCAATCAAGCTACGATAGCTATCAGGCAATGTTCTTCCACTGTCTCTATTAAAGAGAGCATTTGATTCATTAGCAATCTTCCATGCCTCCAGCCATTTCCTCTGGTGCCATCGTTCTTCTTTGAGGGTTTTGTCCTGTTGAAGCTCAAAACGCGTATGGTCCTTCAATAAAATATTGTAGATTTTTCAGCGGTTTTTGAAGCGCGCGCTCATCGTGGGCTCAATTCGAACGTTCAAAAGTAGGCAGCCACCTTAATGCTGTGGCCAGTCTTCATGGCATGCTCTGCTTGGTGTTCTTTTTCTCTGGTCTTAAGTGCTCGTTTAGTCTCACCGATGTACTGTATATCACATTCATGACAGGGTATAGAATACACTACCCCTGTCTGACTTCCCTTGTCAATGGGGTCTTTTGGTTTTCACCGATGTACTTTATATCACATTCATGACAGGGTATTGAATACACTACCCCTGTCTGACTTCCCTTGTCAATGGGGTCTTTTGGTTTTCACCGATGTACTTTATATCACATTCATGACAGGGTATTGAATACACTACCCCTGTCTGACTTCCCTTGTCAATGGGGTCTTTTGGTTTTCACCGATGTACTTATATCACATTCATGACAGGGTATTGAATACACTACCCCTGTCTGACTTCCCTTGTCAATGGGGTCTTTTGGTTCTCACCGATGTACTTTATATCACATTCATGACAGGGTATTGAATACACTACCCCTGTCTGACTTCCCTTGTCAATGGGGTCTTTTGGTTTTCACCGATGTACTTTATATCACATTCATGACAGGGTATTGAATACACTACCCATGTCTGACTAATCCCTTGTCAATGGGGTCTTTTGGTTTTCACCGATGTACTTTATATCACATTCATGACAGGGTATTGAACACACTACCCCTGTCTGACTTCCCTTGTCAATGGGGTCTTTTGGTTTTCACCGATGTACTTTATATCACATTCATGACAGGGTATAGAATACACTACCTCTGTCTGACTTCCCTTGTCAATGGGGTCTTTTGGTTTTCACCGATGTACTGTATATCACATTCATGACAGGGTATTGAATACACTACCCATGTCTGACTTCCCTTGTCAATGGGGCCTTTTGGTTTTCACTGATGTACTTTATATCACATTCATGACAGGGTATTGGATACACTACCCCTGTCTGACTTCCCTTGTCAATGGGGTCTTTTGGTTGTAAAACATGATGAGTTTTTATGACAAATGTTAAAGCGTTCCACAGAAGTTATTCTAAATTTTTCATGCGTTTGTTATTTTATAAAAAAATTGAATACTAACATATCGGCAGTAAATGAAACGGAAACTCAAGCTTTCACGCACTCTACTTCGCAGTTTACAAATGGCGTCTTGCACTGTGGAAGCGTGATAACTTTCCCGAACGATTTCCGAGTGTTCCCCACATATGATTGGTCTAAAAAAAATTTCGGACAATAGTTCCGATGCACCTTTGGTAAATGGAATGACAATTCGGTACTATTTAGTTTTCCGTAAAAAATACAATAACTTTTTTTTTTCCGGCCAATCAGAGAGCTTGGATATAATTATTTAAGCCAATTATAGAAATCTTCACTGCGCATGCCTTGCCGTTGGGTGCTATCGTTCTAAACGGCATCGTTACATAAAAAACTGCGAATACTCAGTGAAGTAGTAATATTACCTTCATATCAAACGGCTGTTAAAATTCAAAACACTAAAAGCAAACAAGCATTCAGTCCGTCAGTGTAACCCCTTCACATCTGTTGTAGATGTGTACGAATATTCAGTGAATTAGTATTATTGTTCATTTTGGACACTTGGAATGGACTTTCATGCCCCTTTTTATGTTCTTTGCTTCGCCCCTCGTTAATTTAAAATATTTACACCAGTTTTCCACATATTATGTGTCTGTCCTTTTATTGGACAATAACACTTTGTTGATAATTCCCTTTATCATTTTATCCAAGTTAATGGCGATTAGATTATCCCTTAATTTAGTCCACATGCCGGGCAAATTATGCTAATTTGTTACTATCTTTTAAGTCTGGATTAAAATTAATTGGATCTTGATGACAGATCCTTCACATCAATAACAGATGAGAAGCGACTGGGTACGAGTCTGTCATGACGAAGCGTTTTGAAATCAAGGGCGTATCTTCATCTCAGAAAATTTCAATGAAATTTCAGTGTGAAAACTGTCCCAAGCTATTGCCATGTAATTTTTCTTAGGTGATTGAAAGTAGTAACCATTCATATTGGAACTATAGCATGTATCGTACCACCAGGCACCGTGCGCTTTAACTGCACAGTTGACACTCCCAGGGTCATTATCACGATCTTTGGTGGTAAAGTAAAGGCTATTGTGCCTCTTTGCAAACGAGTCTCCCGCAGTACCTGAATACGAGGACACTTTTAGTCTGTACTTGTCTGACTCTGCACTGATACTAAAACTACCATATTTGGCATGTTTACGCACTCCTCCCCAGTCCTCCAGATCCACTCTTAGACTCCAGGGTGCTCTTGCTGTCAGGCGATGGATGTAGTCATTACCCAACCAAAACTCACCTTTCAGATCCCCAAAGCCTTTTTTGTATTGCTGCCAGTCACGATAAAAGTCTATCGATCCATCTTGTCTTCTCTGGAACACTGTCCACCCCCCTCCGTCAGTTGTCATGTCACAGTAGACTTGAAAGAGTCCTTGGCTGTCGGGCTTGATTGTGTAGATGCCGCTACGTTTCTCACCGGATTCAAATATTTCCAAGCAATCTGGTACACAATGAACTACCATTAGTTACCAACATAAAGCCATTTGAAATGGATATATAGCAAGGTAAAAAGCAAAGTCTCACTTGCATACCTCTATATACGTATGGGATTTCCACTGGGTCGTCAAAGTATGTAGCACGTGCATCTTGTACAGCATTCTTAGGTTCCTGTGAGATTGTACGATTATTATGTTCACACAAAGAACCTATTGTGTAGTAGTTAATGCTAAGACAGTAGTAGGTCTCTTTCTTGCACATCTGGAAGCACTCAAGGATGTTTGGAGAATGGAAAGAGCGTATTGCAAATCCCTTGAGTTTCATCATGGAGATGGAAGATCTGCAGTTGGCGTGCACACCGATGATGAGAAGACTGAAGACAGTAAGTACTGATTGCAGGCACATCATGACTTGTCAGTGAACACTACAGAAAAACATATATTTCAAACAGTATCAAATATAGTGAATGATAACTAGTAGAGTACTAGCGTGGACTGTGTCGGTATTTCTGAATAACATAGTAGGAACTTGTGGATAAATTGAATCACCGTAAGAAGCTTTGTATAAATGACGTTTCGGACGTTAATCCTTTTTACTTCGACGAAGGACTAACGTCCGAAACGACAGTAATTATACAAAGCATCTTCGGTGATTCAATTTATCGATATGTTCCTACTGCAGTATCAGTATCTTTAATGTGGGGAGTTACGAAGGCGATTACGCAGGGGCGAATACAGGATTTTAAATAGGGGGGGATTTTAAAAAGTGCTTTTGAGCCTTCTTTTTACTGCACAAAGATGCAAAAAAATGATTAAATTATAACATACAGTGTACTGAATACTTGAGAGTGAAGCTAAATTTTGACTTTTGACATGTTTTGTAATTAGATGCAATCATATTCTCCTATTCTCCTAAAGATATTCACTTTTACAGTAAAAAGGGGGGGATAGAATTCCACCCAATCCACCCCCCTGTATTCGTCCCTGTTACGTTCTACTGCTGATGCTCAGTTTACGGAAGTTATCGTGTGGGAAGTTGTTTCAATGTTTTGTGTGAAGATTTACATACGTGCAATAAATCTTCCCCAAGTTCTACATTATGTCATCGATAAGTAAGAGACAAGCGAATTAGAGAGAGAGTTCGAAGTGCGATACGCAGTACTACTGAGTAGCTGTTTAGTTTCTCTTCTGGAATTTATAGTATTTCTCGGCGTCGGCCTTTATCCTCGCGATCTAACAACAAAATGTTTTGAAAATTGTCTTGCTGAGATCTTGAACGATAATTGAAAGGCGCGAATATTCTTCCTACTGTTTTGTCTCTTTTCTCCCTCCTCCTTAAATATTTCTTCCGTCTCTCCACCGCAAACAAGCAAAGAACTTAATTATTAATTAAATTGAATAAGTAGTAATAGATAACCCCCTTTTTCATCTTTATCATCGCTGGCTCTCTTCCTTCGCTTTTTTCCCTCCCTCCTTTGCACTTTTTAAGCCGTTTCTCCTTGGTCAACTTTATTTATTCTATTTCATTGTTATTCATTGAACTTTCACACTTCCTTTAGCTATATTTACATATAGTAGAGTTTACATTTTTTATTAGACCTGATGATGTTGTCAAGATGACAACGAAACGTTGTCTTTTACAACTAGTTTGCTTACTAAATTGTATACCAAAAAGTACCTTCATCTAATTTTCCTTAAAGCAAAATTAAACACATGAATGAACTATGTCTATATTTGTATATACCGAAACACTAAAACTTTGACAATTTAGCGATACGTATAAACATATGATCGATCGTTAACTGTTTTTGGTTAAACATTAAGAGACGTGACGAAGAGCAATTTATCTGCAAGCATATTTACATATTTTTCCTGTATACATATGTGTAAAAAATATCCCGAACATGTCAAAGGTTTTGGGATTCGGTATATGCATACTTAGGCTATTGTTTCCAATTTTAATTTATACACGATTTCGTACTGTTATATTATTATACACTGATGAAGCCTTAACCGGCGAAACGCCTGTAACAAAACCAAAAATACGAACTTTGTGCCTTCCGAACTCTGTCTTCAATTCAAAATATCTGAATGTATATACACCGTTCCTGAAAAAAAGTTGAGATTGTGAATTATGTATACATTATATATATATATAATATATATATTTAACAAATAGATCAGGCTTAGCTATGTTCTGTTCTCTGATAAAACACGACTGGAGCTGTAGGACACGAAAAACGTTATAGAAATCACGAGCCGTAGGCGAGGGATTCCTATAACTTTTTGAGTGTTCTACAGCTTCAGGAGTGTTTTACTATCAGAGAACAGAACATAGCTAAGCCTGATCTATTCGCTTTATAATATATATATTTAGGCACTGCCTAAAAGCGGAGCTCCCGATACGGAAGTCACAGAAAGAACAATTTGAATGAAACTGAAAGTAAAAATAAGATCGGGGATAAAATTTCTTCAATTATTAAATGAAGATAATTCTCCCATAATAAAAACCATGCAGTGAAATCGAATCGAAATGCACTACATTGTTTGTTTTATTATTATTATTTGCGCGAGTACATACCTCCCACTTAGGAATTTTGTACACAACTCACCACCACCCCCAGGGGCTAATTTTGCTCTTGGAAGATTCTTTGACAAAGTTTTCAAAAAAACGACATTTTTAGGCTTTGAATCTCCCTTACTTAAAAAATAAATAAAAAACAAAGATAACTACTGATAATCCAATACAATATCAAGTTTAGTGAAATTTACCTCGGATGTCTTTCATTGAAATCGAAAATCTGGAGATTTAGGACAAATCAAGACCAAAAAACAGACTTGGAAACTGGTTAACGTGAGCAAAATATAAGCTTACTTTAATAATTACGTCTTTTACAGAACGAGACGAAGTTTACATTCATTTAAACTTGACATGAACAACTGAGATAAAATAAAAAATTAAGGCAATGCAAAATGACGAGTTTCTTTGTCAGTAAATTGGCGTTTGTAAATGTTTTTGAATAATTTTTACGGCTTTTTAAGGTGAAAGTCTAGGTCTTTCTACGACAACATCTCTCAACAACACAAATTCAAGCTCATTTTTATAATCAGACTTGCTCAACTAGCTTTAAATAAACAGTTGAATATTTGGTGTAAATTTATATTTCATTCAATACTTAAATAAATTATCTGTAGAAATAAAATTATAAAATGAAAGTCTTCGTTGTTTTGAAGATGGGACCCCGCGATAGGAGGCGAATCTTTCTTGAACGAAAAACATACGATAGTTGGTTAAAAACAACGTTTTACAACGTTAATCGAATTGCTAAAGATTTACAAAGCTAAATAAAGGACGAATATTTGTTGTAATATGCTCTTCATGTTATATTTACTCAACATTAAAATAAATTAAGCTTATCTACAGAAATATTAAAAGTTTTGAGGGAAAGTCTTTGATTTGTCGATTCGTCGAGAAAAAATTAAATGCTTATTGTCAAAAAATAATAAACGATTGTTTGCTAAACAAGTAGTATAGGGAATGGGGGTTCTAGCGCAGTGACAACCGGAGGATTACCCGCCTAAAGTGAATTCTCCGATTTTTACCGTTATTACCCGCATTCCCTGTTTTAAGTCTATAATATGTTAGTTTATATATGGAGTGCGAAGAATGTAAAGAGTGTGTTTATGACTTCTGTGTAAAGTGCTTGGAACCTAAGTTTGTACCTACTAAGCCAAATAAGTATATTTGTTGTGGTAAGAAAATGCAAATAGAAGACGACACGTCAGCACAGTGTTACGAGTGTGGTAAGAATATTCGTAATGCCGTACCTTGTGCTACCAGGGAACAATATTATTCTAACGGAGGTCGTAAGAAAACGCCATACAAAAGAATAAAATACTTCAGAGACTGGATGAGTCATATCCAAGGTTTACGGCCGGTATATTTGGACGACGAAGTAATGGAAAGAATCATAGGTCATTTAGAAGAACCAACGCCACAAAGCCTACGGAAAACGCTGAAAAAACTAAAGCTAGGGAAATATTACAAAGCTATTCCCTATCTTTTGTCTGAAATTACCGGTAATTCTATTCCCGAAGTTTCTGATATGAGCAGAGCCGAGTGGATGTTTTGTCGTTTGAATAAGGATATTCCTTATTATCCTGATGTAATTTACGAAATATTTTACAAAATAAACCCCAACCACCCCCTGTTAGGATGGATTCCAAGAAGATAGTGGATCTTATGGCATAAGATGAGAAATTAGCATAAATATTACGCGTAATTTCCAGACTGTCGTTCGATATGCAAATAGAATCCTGTCACGCTCTTTTCAAAACTGATGTCTAAGCGAGTTTTCTTTGAAGCTCTTCTTTTGCCTCCTGGTAGATCTTTTTGCGAGATTCCTCGGTTAAATCTTTGACGACTGTTTTTTTATTCCTTATGCCCATCTTTAATTTCTCGTATTTTTCCTCTTCGGCCAGAATAAGCGAGAATTCTACATCGTCTATCTTTCTGTCACGCAAAGCCTTTGAGACAAGGTCAGTAATCGTATTTACTTTAGCCCTTGACAGAGCTATTGTCGTGTCATGCTTGGATATTTTGCTTGACAACTGTTTCATAATACCCGTAGCAACAGCCGAAATGATACCACAAGCTGCCCCAACGCCGGCTAAAGGAACTCCAACAACTATTCCCGGCCCTGTAAGCGAAGTAGCAACGCCAGTGCCTGTTAATGCTACGGACATGGATCCTGAAGTTATCGCAATTTTATGTAGCGTACTTCGGGCTCTGACGTATTTCTTTCTGACGTTTTCGTAATGTTTTGCCTGCCCCTCCAAGTAAGCCAGAATTAAGTTCGCTTTATTCAAGCGGAAGTTTTCAGCGTTCATCTCATTTGGAATAACAGGATAAAGTGGAGGTGCTGATGGTATAACATCCATTATATATACTAATGTACGACGCTTTTGGAAACGATATGGGAAGCTCATACCGCAGGTCAAGGCGTTATCCCCACGACGCATTTGGGAATCATATGGGACATTTACCCCGGCATACAGACGTCATTAAGTCTAAGCCTGTTGAGGTAAAACCAACGCCTGTGCAGCAGAAACCTAAGCCTAACTTCCCAAAGAATCTATTACCGGCAGCAGAGGATTACCCATTTTACGATAACAAAGGCGGAGCGGATGACTTTGCTAAGATGGTTACCTCCTTAGAAATCCCCGTGGGTCCTACGACTTTTAAGACAAAAGTAAGAGACATCTTCAGAGAGACTCGGATGAAGCACACGTCGGGGAAAGAATCCAGAGAATGGTTATCAGGCCCCAGCATGCGATATTGGCCGCAGCAGTTAAACTTTGCTGTCTGGGCTGCTACTAAAGGATGTGGTATAGCCGCGGACATGCTTCATATTCCTTTCCTGAGGTTTCATGTTGCTTTTACTATTCGAAGAATATTGTATGAGCTAGGCGCGCCTTTACCGGGTGACACTGTCTTTAACCCAAAGGATAATAAATATGACAAAGTTGCATGGGAGCGATTAAGAAATGAGTTTAAGCTTACTAACCCTGACTTTCGTAACCATGAAGGTGCCGCCCACGGTCTAGGAGAGACTTACACTTATGCTTCGTATGTCGGAGCCAGCATAGAAAGTCCAGGCATGGGATATCCCAGCTCCTTTGAATTCTCAGACATGGGAGGCAAAGGAACGAAAGGAAATTTAATTTACTACATAGAAAGCAAAGAGAAGTATTCATGGGCGCCATTCTTTGCAGTAAAGGGTATTGGGTTAAAGAATCTAGCAAGGATTAATCGAAGCATCGAAGCCTTTGTTTACTGCGTCCTAGGAGCCCAGGTTAGCACTCGCAGCCCCATCGTAGATGCCAGTGGTGCGTCACAGGAAACACAACAAGTATTCCTTGTTCTCTTTGAAAGTGCCGTTATTGAGAATGAGATATCTAAGTCAGTTCAAAGGTATCAACTTGCGGTGCAGCAATCAAAAGTTAGGCTGGATTATGCCTTGAGTCCTGGTTGTTGGTTAATGCCAAGTAATTTAGTCATCAACGCCAGTTCTGTTGTGGGTTACAACAACAAACTACAGCGAGCAACCAAAGACATGAAGTTTGGAGTGAATGACGTGAACTCTGACACTCTTAGGAACATCCCCCATTTCGTGGAGAAGCCAAAGAAGGAGCACGTAGAAAAGCCAAAGGAGGTACATGTACCATCAAAAACCGTAAAAAAGAAGATACGGCCCACGATACCTGAGGAATATGACCATAACTTACTAAAAGCCGGACTAGCAGCCGCGAGTGTTGGTTTGAGTCTTTATATATGGCGATGAACAACCCCTACGTATCCGGAATGGATTGTGTTTACACGACTTACACAGGTGAGAAAAAATACACCCAGGCATCTTGGGTTGATGTCACTGGGATGTCTGTGGACTTGAACTACTCGGGGAAAAAGTTAATCCTTTGTAGTATTTGCCTTGGTACTAGCAGCCACGCCAACGTCGGCTTCAGGTTCCTGGATGAGAATGGCATACTACAGCCCATGCGTGCGAAAACGAATAACAGGGAGCCTGCGCATTTCTCCGTAGAGCCAAACCCCAACAGCGTCGAGAATCTCTCCGTTTGGACTTTCCACATGGTTGCCGATTGTCATGGGAAGGTAAAGCTGCAAATACGCGTAGATGACACTGGAAAGGTTTGCGTAAATAGCATAGAGGACCAAAGAAATAAGCTATATAATCACTTAACCATCAGCACTCTTACGGTGCTCAGTCTTTAGAAGCAAAACTATGTTTGCTGAAATATATGAACCCACACGTAAAGGAAGATTTATTCCTCCATTACTTAGAGGAGAAGGAGTATAAGAACGACGGTAATTGGCACGACACTGGATTGTGGGTGGAGGTTGGAGGTCTAGGATTGGTCATGTGCACCATTTGCATTTCGACGGGGTATTCATGTAATGTTGGGTTTAGGATCGTCGATGAGAATGACCATCCATTACTGCCTTACAGAACGACTACTAATACTAGGAACCCAACTCATTTCTCGTCGGAGCCCCCTCCAACAAGCGTATGGGAAGATCTGACGCCGGTGACTTTTCATATGATAGTTAATTGTCAATATGCGAAGTTACAGATTCTTCCCAGCGATATCGAAGGCGGTCAACCCGGCCGCGTTAGGATAAATGCTTCTCCGACTGAGAAACCTTCGACGGATGCTGCTTGGAATCATAAGACCATTTCTACTATGACTGCCATACCCCTAGCACCAAATTATCAAGGCGGTGCGAATACTATCTTTACTTATCCCCAGTCGAGGATGCCTCGGACGCCCGACAATGATAAGCCTCCAGTAATACATAAGGATAAGCCTACACCTTCATCTTCTTCAAAAGAACCACGCCGATAGCTACCACCAGGATCCAAATGTTATTCCCCACAAACTTTAACAGTTCTCCGCCGGTCCTTAGTACCAAACTAAGAACGCTACCAAGCAGCCCTGGTAAAGAGGCTGCCATCTTTTTACCCAAGTCCGCCAGCCCTTTACCTACTGCCTTTACACCTGCGCTCGTAGCTTTAAGGGAGCTAAGGATCACACCTACTACGGAGGAAATGGCGACTGCAAATGCAAGTGGAATGCCATATTTCACCAAAGCTCTTTTTATCTTTTCCTTGGTGGTAAGCCCCAATTCTTTTTCCAGCTTTTCCTTTTGTGCCCGTAATTCCGCAAGGCGCACCTCGATGGCCTCCGCTTCCTTTTGGGCAGCCTCCCTTTCTTCCTCAGTGCGCGTTTGGTCCGCAACTACTTCTCTCTGCCGCTCTATTTGCCCCTCCAGGTCTTCGATGGCCTGATCTCTTTGCCTAATTTGTTCCTCCTTAGTGTTAATTTCGGCAACCAACTGTCGCCGTTCCACTAAAGAACCATCAATGACAGTATTTAACTTCTTAGCTTCTTCCTGACTTATGTTCAGGTCTTGCAGGGCTAGCCTGAAGGCCTGTCGTGCTGTATCCCTTTCATTCAAAGCCTTCTCAGCTTCTCGTTTGAATGTCATTATGACTTCGTCTTTACTTTGGAATTTCTTCTCCTGCGCCTTAATCTTTTCTATTTCGGCTATGTTCTTTTCCAACACAGCCTTACGCATCCGTTCACTTAGTTGCTCAATTTGTTGGTCCCTATCTGCGAGTTCTCTCTTTGCGCATCGGCAAGTAATCGGTTCTGTTTCATATAATCTTCCTCCCTTTCTTCCAATGTTTTCCGTAGAGCCTCCACTTTACCACCAGAGTTTTTGGCCTCCTCCAGGGCCCTTTGCACTTTATCCCTTTCACGTAAAGCGTCGTCTAAGTGCTTCCTCATTTCTTCCATCCTTACGTCTCTTTGGCTGAACTTTTTCTCAACATTAGTAAGTAGTCTGCTTTGCTTTTCATATGCCATCTCTTTTTCTTCCAGTGCTTTTTGCAGTTCCATGACGCGCTTTTCGAGCGCAATCCTAGAAACCGTCGCCTCCAGCTGGTCTAGTAGGCTCCTAGTGGCATTCTGAAAACCTCTTAATCTCGCCACGTCACCCCTAACTTCGCCATCTTCATCAAATAGGGCCTGTGGTTTTGTCCAGCGGTCTTTGTCAGGAAATCTTAGGTCACTGACGCTTATGAAGACTTTGTTTCCTTTTTTCGTGAGTCTTATTTCATCGGTCTCAAAACGTGGATAGCGCTGCCTTAGCTCCTCTGTTGCCCATTCTACGGTTTCCCCCTCAGTTTCCTTCATGTCTTGTAGTTCCAAGTACTCAGGGATTGCTTTATTTGGGTTCTTTGATTTCCACATGTCGTTTAAGGCTTCCTTGTATCTTCTCCAATTGCTACCATGTTCGTGATATAAAGCTGCGTCAAAGACTTCAGGTGCGACCTCCTCACCTTTAGTCCATACGTCAAAGTCTTCATTGCTGATATTCGTAAAGGATGTTTCGTCAGTGCCATCGTCTTCTCCTTCAGCACCCCCGCCCCTATCTACTAGTGGTATTTCTTCCCCATCCATTATATATGATAAGCTCAAAGTTAAATCCTAACCTCCTTCCTAAGCAGGTTGGCGGACTGAAAGCAGAACGCACCTTTCACCGGGTCACCTTTACTCCTTCTAGCGCCAAACCAGGGGAGACGCTGTACGTAGGCGTACCCCGTCTAACGGATAACTTAGTATTGGTTCCTGGAACGTTAGCGTTAAGGTTTGACCTAGCAATACAACCAAGTACGAAGATAGAAACTTACACAGTGAACAACGTAGGTCGCAACCTGGTGTCTAAGATGAGAATTAAGTTCGCAGGGGAATCCCTTTTGGACTTAAATAGGTACGATCTTTACACCACGTACAAAGACGTATGGTTGACGGCCTTCGACCGTGCACAAAGGATAGAACAAGGAATCGGAGGCGTTATCTTAAGGAAATTGCGAAGTGATACTAAGACAGCACCTACGGACTCCGGGGCAGCAACCGCAGTAGCAGACGCTACCAGAGTAAAAACGGCTTATGGCAGCAAGTACGTCATTCCCTTAGACTTTGAAGTTATTTCTAACCACGGCGTGTATTACCCCAGGCAATTATCCGAACTACAGTTTGAAGTAACTCTAGCAGACACTACCAACATCCTAGAAATGGACACAGCACAGGCGGCACTTACTGGTAGTATCCATCCTTATTCTATCACCAATTTAGAATTACAGTACGAGACGGTATACAGCGAAGAACTAGCCCGAAGTGCAGGCATGGAATACAGCTCAGGCAAGGCATTCCTTTACGACCACGTAGTGATGTACAAGACATTTAGCTTCCTGGATAAGACGGACGAGGTTATCAACCAAAGCATTAACCTCCCCGAAGAAGTCTCACGGGGTTGATGTTGGTGTTTGCTAAGCCCTATGGGGCTGGCAAGCGCGACTCCGAGGCCTTCCATAACCCCAACATTACTAACGTGGGGGTAAATATCAACGGAGTACCAAACAAAGTCTACTCCCAGGGGATAAAGCCCGCAGATACGTACAGGGAGGCAATGCGTAAGTTTGGCGACCAGGTGTCTCCTGAGGAATTCTTCAAAGACAAGTACGCGTTGTGGATTGACATGCGCACGACGAACGACGAAAGTATGCACGGGCAAGGTCTGCGGTTGGTAAATACGCAGGATGGCATTACATTGGAGATCAAACGCACCAAGAACACCAGTGCAAGTGATGCGGATAAGATAAACTGCTACATCTTTGTGGTGTCAGACGCGCAGCTAAGCGTAGAAATGAACCAACTAAAAAGTGTTGCCTACTAGTTTCTTGAGCGCAGCGAAAGAAAGATTAAAATATTTCTCAGATATACGATGCTTCGCGTATTCGAAAGAAACGACAACGAACTGCAATGCATAGTGCAAGGCGACAAATCTGTACTTCAAAGCAAAGGAAGTGGCAGCCTGCATTGGACTATGAAAACACGAAAAAGGCTATTAGAGACCACGTTTCTGAGAAGTACCAGAAAAGATGGTCTGAATTAAGAGGAACGATTCGTTCCTCTTCTACCATTCACCCACATTCCGTGTTTATCTCCGAGCCTGGGTTGTATCAATTGATATTTAGCTCCAAGATGCCAAAAGCAGAGAAGTTCAGTGATTGGGTCTTTGAGGAAGTGCCTACCCGCGTTAAGGAAAACAGGTAAGTATGAAATAGAAAGGCGGTTCGATAGTCCTAACAAGTTAGTCTTCAAAATGGAAAATGAGTTTGACCTGCATAAGAAAGTCGTGGACTACATACGCCGCTTCTACCCACAGATGCTTATAGCGCCAGGCTTAGGGGAATTGCAAGACTTCCTGACAGCAAACGCATAAAATGCTGGCAGAAGGGTTATCAAAGGGGTCAACCCGACCTCTTAATACTGAACGCGCATTTAAGGTATGAAGGGCTTTGCATCGAATTAAAGACGCCGAAAGGAAATGGCATACTCTCCGCAGACCAACGCCAAGTGATATCTAGGTATGACGCGAATGGTTACCTGACCATGGTTAGCAACGATTATGACGTCATCTGTCGTGCCCTTAGCAACTACGCGGAAGGCATCCGTATTCCCTGTCGGCGGTGCTGCAAACGCTTCAAAACTACGGAGACAAGGGCAACGCATTTAAGAATATTCATAGGTATAATGATCGTCAACCAAATACACTGGCGTGACCTGATTTGCGGTAAAGCATACGAAATAAAAAATTACGTCGTCTTCGAAGACATCGACCGTTTACGGTTAGTCCTCAAAGACTTAGAAGGCAAGGAATATTCCCTTTGGGCGCCGGATTGCGTGCGGTACGTAATTCAGGGCGAGGAATTCACCCACTTACGCAGCTATGGTAAGGTAAATGGCCGATGGAAGTTTGACATCGAAAGAAGAGTCACTCCATCTCCTCTATGTAGTTAGGATGTCTAACATAGTCCTTTGAGCCTTTGGGTCGGCTGAGCACCAATGCCCCACGAAGGATCCTTCAGGGAAAATACCCTGTCGCAATGAAGGCAGGTGTATTTTTTACGCGGTTTTTGTCGAGGGGTGATTATGCAGTCTGCTGGGGGTTCACACGGTAATACAGTCCATATATACCTAAGACGATCAGGAATAATGCCATTGCGTGTGCTATCATATATCTAACCAGAATGTTGACAATAAGGTTAAATATTTGTTAAGGATACCTGGGAACCACTCTAAGGAGTGTCTCAGGAATGTTGACAATAAGGTTAAATATTTGTTAAGGATACCTGGGAACCACTCTAAGGAGTGTCTCAGGAATGTTGACATCTAGGTTAAATATTTGTTAAGTAGGATAATACCTCTTATGAAATGCCCTGTAGGATGTTGACATTTAGGTTAAATCTTTGTTAAACAGTTGAAGATATGTTCTTCTTCTCTGACGCAACCACAACGATCACACTCTTGTCTCCAATACTCCCTTTTAGTCCACGGAACGCCTTCGGCGCGTTCAAAAGAGGGGAAAGTACGGACTATCTTCTTATGGTAATCTATGCGATTTCTTAAGTAATCCTCTTTATGCGGGCAGCGACTCATCAAATCCGCACATTGGTAACAATCCACTCCTTCTAAGTCATACGCCCCAAAGAGGAGCTTATAACTTACTTCGTGCGTTTTCCTGTGCGTTTGAAGACGTTGTCGGCTACTAAGTACCTTATTACAGAAACTACACTGTCTGGTCTGATCACAAACTCCTCTCTTTAAATGCTGCTTCATTCCTAAAGGGAATTCCTTATTACAGCCCTTGCAAAGTATACAAATACGCTTATCCTGATGTCGTCGCATCTTTTGAACAGTACTGAATTCCTTACCACAATCATTACAAACTTTACTTAATTCCTTTGTGCAAACGCCATTACGGACATGGTATTGTAGCCTTTGCTTGGTGCTGAACGTCTTCTTACACACCGCACAGTTCATTTATACTTAGCAGTACGTTAACCTCTATATAACATCCTTTTCTTAACGGATATTTAACCTAATTGTTAACATTCTTAGGTACATTTCTTTTGAGGTATGTTGATGCTTAACAAATATTTAACCTTATTGTTAACATTCTTAGACACCTTTATTTCGAGGTATGCTATTCCTTAAGGAATGTCGACGCACCTTTATCTTAAGGAATAACGTGCAAACGTATCTTAGAATGTTAACAATTAGGTTAAATATTTGTTAAGGGATAACGCACGTCCCTAAAGAAATGATTCCCTGTTTAACATGCATTTATTTCGACATTCCTTATCGAACGCATCCTTTAAGAGATAGTATCATTCCTTAACAAATATTTAACCTTATTGTTAACATTCTGAGACACCTTCATTTTGAGGTATGTCATTCCTTAACAAATATTTAACCTAATTGTTAACATTCTGAGACACCTTCATTTTGAGGTATGTTGATGCTTAACAAATATTTAACCTACAGTGGATATCGCATAAAATCCACAACGGACTCTTTTGCCCACGTTGCCATCGTTATCAGCGCACCAAACCTTTCCGCGCGCTTCAGACCGCACATTTCATCATACAATTCCTGCACGCGCTCTTTCAAACGGTCTATCTCTTCTCTTTGCATTTCGATGGTTTCTCTCTTATCTTTCATGTCGCCGACAATCCTTTTTACTGCGTCCACTGGGTCCATTGTATATAAATGACTCCAGAACATATTCCCTGCAATGCTCTGATCGTAGGACCCACCGGCTGTGGTAAAACGCAGTTCGTAGTGGAGCAACTCCTCGGACCCTTTAGATACCGTTTCGACTACATAGTGTTATTATGCCCTACCTATGTGAATAACCGCACCTGGGAAGGCATAGGAGTAAAAGATGACGACTTCTTTGTGGATATTTTAGACCCTAATGAGTTATCCGGCCATTTAAAGTTTTGGCATCGACAATTCCCCAAAGACACGCAAACCCTTTAATTCTAGATGACATCGCCTGCGGGGACGACGTAAAAAGACGCACATCCGAGTTAGTGAAGCTCGCCTTTAGCGGCAGGCATGACAATATCAGCGTTTGGTTGCTCTCGCAGCAGCTGACCAGCGTCTCAAAGCCTTTTAGGGAAAACATAGGCTCCCTGGTCGTCTTCTACACTCCCAGTCGGAGTGATTTGGAAACCATCCTCTCTGACTACGGCGGTGAAATAAGCAAGGAACAGCTGCACGAATACATGCGGCATTTAAAGACACACCAACATTCCAAAATGATCTTCTCTTTGAGGTTTCCCTACACGGTTGGAATCTATGATTCCTAATGTATATGGATATTGAGCAGCTCTTAGATGAAGTCCCCGTAGATGAAAGTAACCTTAAAGAACAACTTAACGTCCTGGTGTCATCGGGAAAATGTAAAGAAATGATAGGCAAGGAGTTAACGCATGAGCAGGTTAATAAGTTGTCTGAAGAGGAGGTAAAAAAGTTCCATAAGAGGTACGAAGCCGCCCTTGCAAGTAAGACCACGAATGCCGTAGCAGACTCCGCTATTAAGCTGGCCACTAAACTGCTTGGACTTGCGCTGCCCATAGACGACGTGGAGGCGCTGCGGAAGGACATAAGTGAGGACTATGTCATATCCCAAGAACTTAAGATAACCTGTGGGTGGTTGTCTTTGAAGTGCGGTAAGTTAATGGCAGTCGCATCTTTGGGACTTCACGTAGCTCAGCACGTCGACTTGAAGGAGGTATTGGTGTCTTGGAAGGACTACAAAAAAGATAAACAAGTCGAGGAGATCTTCAAGGCAGCACTTATTGAGGTACCTAGTCAAGTCACCCCAAGTGATGCTCAAGTCATTCACGGGACTTAGTCAAGTCGTCGTCAAGTACTTAGTCAAGTCATCGTCAAGTCGTAAGTAAGTCGTCATCAAGTCATTATCAAGTCATCGTCAAGTTACTTGTCAAGTCCTTCAAGTCCTTAGATATAAGATGAGTGACACCGAAACAAAGGCGGAGGAAACCCCTCAGCAAATTACCAAGCCTAAATCTCCGGGCAGAGTCGCTGCGGGGAAGAAGCTCGCGGAAATGAATAGGAAGAACAAAGCCAAAAAAGAAGAGAAGGCGGAGGAAAAAGAAGAGGAATCATTTTGGAATCCGGGCTACGTCATCGGAGCATTAGGAATTGCTATAGCAGCAGGCAGCCTCTACTTACAATGGCGGGCTGCGAAGTCAAAAGTGGAACCAAGGGCAGAAATGAGGTATGTGGAGCCTCCTAAGAGAAGTAAAATACCCGAGATGGAATAAAACCTCCTCTCCTTGTAATATAATGTCGTTTATGAAAACCGTCGAAGATGCAGCTATTATTACTTCTATTGTCGCAGGTATTGGTTGGGTAGGTAAGAAAGTGCTCAAAGAAGACTTTACTGAAGACCCAAGCAAGAGCATTACGGGCTTTGCTAAGATGACTGCTGCAGTAGCAGGTAGCATTGCCCTTAAGGACTACCTACAGAAGGAAAAGTACCTGCCTAGGCCGTGAGGCCCTTATATATGGCTAGCGTATTGGTAGGTGGTGTCATTGCAGCGTTAGCATTCACTGGAGCTAATTATGGTGGTCAATATTTGGATAGATTTGTCAGAGGTAATAAAGGCGATACTGAAAGGAAAAGGCATGACTTAGCCCTGGAGAAATATCAAAGGGACGTGGCAGCTTGGAATGAAAAAAGACAAGCTTACAGGGATTGGTTGGATAAGAACTACCAAGACAAAATGCAGGCGGACAAGAACTTCGAAAACACGGACTACGCCTTTAAACTTTATGCACAGACGCACCCAGAGTTTCACATGCAGAAGCCTTCGTTTAAGAATTACTATCAGCCGTCGAAGAAACAAAAAGACAATGAGCTGGTCTTCGTAGGAGTCGCAGGGCTGGCGGGAGGCGCAGCCTTGGCGTATCTGCTCTGAGCTGCGCTCAGATCACTAGTGACGTGAAGCATGAGCGTCTAATATATAATGATCGTCTTTTTGGAAAGCGACAAGAATGACTTTACCACTTATTTGACCATCAAAGCCCATAACGTTCGGTTGGTCAGTTGCTCTTTGTACAATTCTTGATATAATTTGGTCAATGGCATGGTCACCGTGCATAAGGGGTCTAACAATTACCAAGGCGTAATGCTACCCGATGGACATTACACGCCAATCACCCTTGCTAAGGAGCTAGCTAAACGCGGTTATACTCTCACCACAGGGTTGCCGCACGAAATGACCTTCAAACATAATCTTCCTAACAATTTCTCGGTAACCCTCGGAAAACGTGACGCATTGGGATCTTTACTAGGCGTCTCAGGCAAGGAAATTACCAACACGGCAGTTCCCGTAAGTTGGAAAGTTGCATCCTCTTACGAAGTCTATTGTGATTTGGTCTGCAGTTACAGCAACGGAAAGCCCTCCCATCTTATGTCTAAGTTTTCACCCAAAGGTAATCCATTCGACCTGGTAGAATACACGCCCATTTCTTTAAACTATGACTTGCCTTGTGATTTGGTAGAAAGCATAAACATCACCATTAAAGTGGATGGAAAGACGGTGGATTTCAACGGACGCAAGATTAATCTCGTCTTGGAATTCATATAATGGGTCGAACTGAGGACAAACTCAAAAGGATTTACTACGGACCCGAAGGCTATTGGAGAGGAGTGGCGGCTATCAAGAAACTCGCTACCGCAGCCAGGGTATCCGACGAAACGGCTAAGAATTGGTTAAAGAAACAAACCATCTGGCAGGTTTATCTTCCCATGCCTAAGTACATTCCCAGCCCAGCTTTACCGTAAATGCCCCTAATGAAGTTCATCAGGCAGACTTGCTTTTCTTACCGCACGACACGGTAAGAAGAAAGACCTATAGATACGCTTTGACCGTGGTTGATATCGCAAGCAGATATAAGGACGGCCGAACCCATAACCAGCAAGGATTCTGGGGAAGTCGCAGAAGCCCTAAGTAGGATTTATAAGCGCGTTTTGAAATGGCCTAAGCTGCTGCAAGTGGATGCGGGGACGGAGTTCATGGGCGTGGTTACTAAGACCTTGAAAGACCACGACACTAAGATAAGAAGAGCCGAAGCAGAGTACCACAGGGGTCAGAGCATCGTCGAAAGATTCAATAAAACCCTGGCTGAGCGTCTCTTTGGATACCAGTATTGGAAAGAGTTGGAAGATCCCTCCAAACGCAATAAGGAATGGACACAGCGGCTCCCCCAGGTCATTGTGGCTTTGAACAACGAGGCGGCCAGGGCTACGGGAATAAAACCCAAGGATACCATAAAAAAGAAGCACGTGGAACACAAGTCCTACGTTAGAAGTTCAAGGGCGGTCTTCCCCCATGAAAAGAATTAGGTAATGTCACGGTCCGATATCTTTATGGACCGGGCGAATTAGAAGGAGGATCCAAAAGAGCTACGGATCCTAACTGGTCTTTGGAAACTTACCAGATCCGAAGCGTAATAGCTAAGAAGGGTCAGCCCATCTTGTATTATCTTCACGATGGTCCCACACGTGGGTTCGTCAAGGAAGAACTGCTTATTGTGTGATGTCCAAATGCTATCGTGTGCACTCCGTCATCGCACATCCATCGCTTACCGTCAAATGCAGACAGTGACACCTTCTCCTGCGTGACGTTATGTATCTGATGACCATAGCTGCGCAGGCTGTTCATCTTGTGCCGCTGTTCCTTGCGCGTTCGTAATACGTTCAAGTAGGACTCGTGCGTAATGTCCTTCTTAACCACGTATTTTTTAACGCCTTTGGCTTTCTTCTCCACACCGTCTAACTTTAGCACGCTGTACATCTTTGGTTTCAGACCCACGTACTCTACTATGGGTTTTCCTAACATTTCGTCTTTCATCTTCCCAATTACCTTCTTATTTTTGACGCTGTAAAGAAAGTGCTCCTTTGGGTAACCGCTGGTGTCGTACTCGTCTATGTCTTCGACGCAATCCTGGTAGACGTCTTCCGTTTGCACTTCTAGAATTAGGGAGTCGGTGTCTGTGTACAAAAGGTGACAGCGGTCTCCGTACTTTGGCTTTAGTTTGTCGTAGTAAAACTCATACATTAACAACTTAGACAGATCCAGCACCGTAAAGCCGGTGTATACGGGCTTATTTAGAAGCAGTTCGCTTTCTTCATATGAATCACGTAGAAGTTCAGCATTTCTACATATCTAACGAATTCCAGGCTGTGAACACGTATGCTTCTGCTTCCTCTTTGGTGCTAACTATTTTTACGCTTACGCGCTTGCGGATGTTCTCCATTGTCTTTCCGAACACGCTGTTGTTCATTAGTTTTAAATAGATTCTTTTTCAAAGTCATTCTTAGCTGCGGTACGTTTCTGTGTGTTAAAGTCAATGTAGGGGCGCATCCAGGGTTCCTGCGTGAATTTTAGGACTCTGTGGATCTTCTTTACGCGCATTCCGTGGCGTACGTAGAACTGCAGGTTGCGGTAATGTACCACATACTTCGTTTTATCCATCAGGTTCATAGTTAGTTTACTGTACGGTTTGTAACCAGGGCACATTGCTTTTGCAGTGGTGATAGCTGCTTAAATGGTATCTCTATTGCTTCTGGTGCTAAGGGGAATTCGTTGTGTTCGTCGTGCAGGTGCTCTGGGTACTCCAGATCCACTTCTAAAACGTAACCCTTGTCTTCCTCCTTTCCTACCTGCATGTCGAAGTCTATGGGTCGCACGGTGTCCCATTCGAAGTCTCTCACAGGCAAGTACTGTGACATTGCCCAACCGTATAGATTATTTGCATCCAGGTAGTAGATGTATGTAGTTGGTTTCTCTGGTCGTGCTCTACTAAGGGGTGTTTGCGCGGGCATAGCGTCTGCTGGGTCCGCAATACGCCGCCACGAATACCGTCTTCCATAAAACCGATACATGTCGTACTCCGTTAGGAGATCCAGTTGCGCATTCGTCTTCTTGAGCAAAGCACTCCAGCTGAGTCCAGGAGCCGTGTAGAAGTTCGCGGGATCCAATTCGTAGTACTCCATAGCCATTCTTTCTGAAGCTCTGGAAAACATCTACCAGCAGCACTACGTCAGACCTTAGGTAAATGTCGTGGTAATCCCCCATGTTCTCACAGGAGTACTTTTCCCACACGTCTAACGCATGCTGGGTACTCCTCGTCCTTTATACCGGACTCGTTTAGGGTGCTGTAGAAGCAATCTTTGCTGGGTAAGATTCTTGAAAGCGCTCCCAGGAATCCATGTATTCGTATGGGTAGACTCCTTTCCTTTCCGCTCCGTATTCTTGGGAAATGGGAAACTCCGTGTTGTATTTCACAAGGTTTGCTAAGAGTCTGCCATGAATTGCTGTGAGTCTAAGAACTTTAGCTTACCAACAGTTACGGACATGTAACGCTCTTTGTTGTTGGGTATGCATTTGACGTCGGATCCGTCTGTTCCCTGAAGGAGTAAATGGGAGTCGTAACCGCGAAGGTTGTGAAAGAACACGGGAATCTCCATGTCTGGATTTACTTTGAAGTTTATATTGCATTTCCAATGAGCCGCTCCTCTGTATTTACCCGTGATGTGGCAGTGATCTCTAACCTTATCCACGTAGAAGTCTTCAACGAATGCTTTGTGGCAGTGAATGCAGTGGTGGAGGGCTTTCCTGGCTTCTCAGCCTTTCTTAGCATACTTCCCGCATTTAAAATGAGCTTCCCCTAGATACTTTCCATCTTCGTCCCACGCTTTCTTTGCTTGTCTTCCAAACTGAAGAAGCGTATGTTGACAAATGTGGCATTTCTTTGCCTTGTGAAATTCCTCCTGTTCTTTTGGTAAATTCCATCTTCTTTGGCGTCTTAATCGTTCTCTTATCTCTTCCTCCTCTTCTCGCAATGCTTCTAGAAACTTCTTAGATGCGTTTTTACCTCGGTAATCAAGGGAGGATCGGCCTTGCAGTCTGATCTGACACTATGGAAACCAAAGGAAAGCAGCTCTCGGTAATCCTACCTTATCGTGGCACCACGTTT
>WHPX01000516.1:0-125620 GCA_011057435.1 Actinia equina | reverse complement strand
AGAAGAGGCAAAAGCGTTACAGCTTTGGCGAACAAAAATTAGCACCACGAGGAATGCTTTAGATGATAGTGTACGCCTGTGGGTATTGAATGAATGGCACCATAAACGACGAAGACCTACCTGAGTCAGGGGTCCTGCGGGTCAGGTAAATGCGCAGGATGGCATACCAGTGGAGAATAAAAGCGGCACTCAAAGAAACACTACCAGCGTGGCGATACAGCAAGAGCGACAAAAATAACATGCTACAGTCTTAGTCGGTGCTCATGAAGCGGCAAGGAGCGAATAGAAATATGAACCAAACTGAAACAGTGTGGCATAGTAAGATTTAAATATTCCGTAGATATACATAGTGCTTTACGAGTATTTGAAATACAACAACAACAGAAACTGCAAGCATAGTGCAAAGGCGACATAACGGTGACTCCAAGCCAAAGGAAAAGGAGGCAACTTGGGCGCGTGGTTACGAGCGGTCCAGAAAGAAAGAAAATGAGATTAAGGGTGAGGTTCGTGAATGAATACAAGGTAAGGCTTAAAGCGGAAATTAAGTAGGCAGGTGAATAGGCTCCCCTTAATTCCAAAGCATAACTCCCTGTAGCGTAAACGAATCCGGGGCGTAATGTTCCCAGTTGATATTTAGATACGAAAGCTCACAACGGTCAGAGATGAGTTCCAGGATTGGGTGGTAATTATGAAGGGGGGGGGGGGGGGGGGGGGGGAACGTTCTTCCTACGCTAACCCCGCCGAAAAACAGAAGTCTGAAAAGGCGTCTTTGGGCCCACAAAACAAGGTAGTATTCAAAAAATAGCAAAATGAATGACCTGCATACAAAAGGTATGGATCGAACATCCGCTAGGTTTATCCTCGAATGCTCATATACCTCTGGTCTAGGTTGAATTGCAGGATTCGAAAACTGGACTTCAAAAACGTTAAAATGCTTGGGCAGATTAAAGGTATCAACCGACAGGAGGTTCAGCCCGACTTTAATTGATTTTAAACCGCATACGCATTACTAGTGGAATTCTGCCATAGAGCTAAAGACCCCAAAAAGGGCAAGCGGCAAGGTTATACTGAGGCGCAGCAAAAACTGCTCTTACAGAGGTTGAAGGGAGTGAAAAAACGGCTATAAGGTGCTCAAAGCAGCGACTACGAATCATTTACCAGGAGAGATCACTGCGTATGGCTAGCAACACCTACAGAACTTCCCTGGTAGGTGCGTGCTATAAGGTCTTTAAAACATCACGGAGGGTGACATTGGTCAGGACACACTTAAAGATAGTTCAAGAATATCATGGACCAAGGAATTAAAATTATAACGAAGTTAAGTTCCCTACAAAAGCACTGGAGGGATTTTGCAAGCGTGGGGGAGACTTTATAGGATAAAGAAGTATTGTGGTCCTTTGAAGAATTGGACCGCCTAGCGCTTGGTTCTTAAGAATAAGAAAAAAGAAACATACACCCTTATTGGGGCCCGAGTAGGATATAAGGGTACGCTGAATTTTTGAATGGGCAGGGATGTTACCCACTGTTATGAGTCTCTGGTAAAGAAGGAAAAAGGGCAGGTGGAGTATTGACTCGTTGGTCAAGTTGGTGAGCCTGGAGCCTCGGCATTCTTAAGGACGATCTTGCTAAGTCCGCGGCTCCGCAGGGATTCACAGAGCATCCACAGAGCACCAATGAGAGATCCTTCAAGAAATTACCGATGCCGCCAATGAAGGCAGGTTCTGAGTTTTTTACGCTTTTGGTTTTGCAAGGAGATTCTAATGCAATCGGCTGTGTACCACGTTAACCCCGCGCACGTAAATATCAGCCGCTATATTGAAAAGGGGGATTAGGACACCTGCGGGCCTGCGATGCGGCTTAGCAATATTACCTTTAAAAAGGTGTGTTCCTAGTTTTGTATTGGGTTTTGTTGAGGATTACTTAACAATAATACAACAAGAAAAAAAGATCAGGATTTCGAGGACTGACTTTGCACAAGTCATACTTTACTTACACCTGGCATATTGAATGACGCGAGCCGTCTTTAGGGACACGAAAAGACGGTTTCTATGCCTTATTTGTTTTCTTAGTGTGGCGCCCAATCCTGACTTTTAAAAGGAGAAGGTCTCTTATTATTTATTGTTTTGTTGTTGGTGTATTGTGTACTTAACAACAACAAACAAAGTAAAAACCTAAAGAAGGGTATTTGAGCTCTTTGCACAACCCCTTATATCTTACTATCTTAGTGTCCCACTTTCTAACGTGCTACGGTAGCTTTCCTTGGCCTCCTCGTTACTGGCATGCCAAGCATCAAAGCGATCTAAGTACTGCTTTAAAACCACCTTGACCCTCATACAAACACTGCCAAATATGTTGACCGCTCCTTTGACAGCCGCAGCGCTCACAAGTTGCCTCCCAATATTCCCTATCTTCCCACCTTACACCCTTCTACGAGGTCAACTCCGCAAACGTTTTCGTCTATTTCTTTCTTCCTTTGCGTTAACCTCTTTCGTGGTGTCAGCCGGACAACATCTGGCGGCAACGTCACCATGCTCCTCACATGCTACGCCTAGCAGATCGTAATTACCAAGGCATCTATGTCGGTGGGCCAGGCGTCGGTAACGTCCTCGTCGCAGCGCACGCACACATTCTTTAAACAAACCTTTTATTACGAGGTACTCCAACGCCTGCGCGCTGCTAAACTGCTTGCCGCAGTCTTCGCAAACAGTGACGTTGTTTACTTCCTTACTGCATACCCGTCTTTCGACGTGATATTGCAATCTTTGCTTGCTGCTGAACTCCCTTTCACATTTGCTTGCACTTCATTATAACTAAGTGTTATTTAAGCCTTATAAGGGATACTTAATAAAGTCCTGCACGCTTTCTTTTGCCCAACCGGCCATCGTCACCAGCGCGCCAAACCTCTCCGCGCGCTTCAGACCGCACATTTCATCGTACAATTCCTGCACGCGCTCCCGCAGCCGATCGATCTCCTCCCTTTGCATTTCTATGGTGTCTCTTTTATCTTTTGCGTCGCCGGCAATCTTTCTTACTGCGTCCACTGGGGTCCATCGTATATATAATGATCCGAACCATATTCCCTGCAATGCTCTGATCGTAGGACCCACCGGCTGCGGCAAAACGCAGTTCGTACGTGGAGCAGCTATTAGGACCCTTTAGATACCGCTTCGACTACATAGTGCTATTATGCCCCACCTATGTGAATAACCGCACCTGGGAAGGCATAGGAGTGAAAGATGACG
Organism: Actinia equina; assembly: GCA_011057435.1. Lineage (NCBI taxonomy): Eukaryota > Metazoa > Cnidaria > Anthozoa > Actiniaria > Actiniidae > Actinia > Actinia equina. The sequence goes on along the minus strand of WHPX01000516.1, from coordinate 122,378 downwards.
ACTTCTTCGTAGATATTTGGACCCTAATGAGTTATCCAGCCATTTGAAGTTCTGGCATAAGCAATTCCCCAAGGACACGCAGACACTCCTCATACTGGATGACATTGCCTGTGGGGACGACGTAAAAAGGCGCACATCAGAATTAGTGAAGCTCGCCTTTAGCGGCAGACATGACAATATTAGCGTTTGGTTGCTCTCGCAGCAGCTTACCAGTGTCTCTAAGCCCTTCAGGGAAAACATAGGCTCCCTGGTCGTCTTCTACACTCCGAGTCGGAGTGACCTGGAAACCATCTTAAGCGACTACGGCGGCGAGATATCCAAGGAACAGTTACACGAATACATGCGGCATTTAAAAACGCACCAACATTCCAAGATGATCTTCTCTTTGAGGTTTCCCTACACGGTTGGAATCTATGATTCCTAATGTATATGGATATTGAGCAGCTGATAGATGAAGTCCCCACACAGCTAGATGAAAGTAACCTTAAGGAACAACTTAACGTCCTTGTGTCTTCGGGAAAGTGTAAAGAAATGATAGGTAAGGACCTCAACCATGAGCAAGTTAATAAGTTGTCAGAAGAGGAGGTTAAGAAGTTCCATAAGAGGTACGAGGCTGCCCTTGCAAGCAAGACCACGGACGCCGTAGCAGATTCCGCCATCCGACTTGCGACTAAATTGCTTGGACTTGCGCTGCCCATAGACGACGTGGAGCAACTGCGGAAGGACATAAGCGAGGACTATGTCATATCCCAAGAACTTAAGATAACCTGCGGGTGGTTGTCTTTGAAGTGCGGTAAGTTAATGGCAGTCGCCTCTGTGGCTTTGCACGTAGCTCAGCATGTCGACTTGAAGGAGGTACTGGGTTCCTTCGGAACATCTTGGAAGGACTTCAAGAAGGACAGAGAAGTCGAAAAGGTCTTCCAGGCAGCACTTGCTGAGGTACCTGATCAAGTCGCCTCAAGTACTTAGTCAAGTCGTCCTTAAGTCATTCTCAAGTACTTATCAAGTACTTACCCAGGTTACCTTAAGTTACTTATCAAGTCATTCGTAAGTACTTAGTCAGGTCATTATTAAGTCGTTCTCAAGTCGTAACCAAGTTACTTGTCAAGTCCTTCAAGTCCTTAGATATAAGATGAGTGGCACCGAAGAACAACCACCCGTAGAAGATACCAAGATTACCAAGGCTAAATCTCCAGGCAGAGTTGCCGCGGGAAAGAAGCTCGCAGAGATGAATAAAAAGAACAAGGCAAAAAAGGAGGAAAAGCTGGATGAAAGCGAATCCTTTTGGAATCCCGGCTACGTCATTGGCGCGATAGGAATTGCTATAGCAGCAGGCAGCCTTTACTTACAATGGCGTGCTACGAAGCCAAAGGTAAAGTGGGAGGCCGCAACATATCACGCACCCGTGCAGGAACCAGCTGTTAGAAAAAGTAAGATCCCTGAAATGGAATAACCTTCTCGCTTTGTAATATAATGTCGACCGCGTTGTTGAAAACTGTTGAAGAAGCAGCTATTATTACTTCCATCGTTGCGGGCATTGGGTTGGGTAGGTAAGAAAGTGCTCAAAGAAGACTTTACTGAAGACCCAAGCAAGAGCTTCGCTAATTTTGCTAAAATGACCGCTGCCGTAGGCGGGGCTATCATGCTAAAGGATTACCTACGTAAGGAAAAGTACCTGCCTACGGCGTAATATATAATGGCTAGCGTGGTCGTAGGTGGAGTCGTCGCAGCTTTAGCATTCACTGGAGCTAATTATGGTGGTCAATATTTGGATAGATTAGTCAGAGGTGACAAAAGCGGAGATTTAGCCGCTGAGAGGAAAAGGCATGACTTAGCGCTGGAGAAATATCAGCGAGACGTGGCAGCTTGGAATGAAAAAAGACAAGCTTACAGGGATTGGTTGGATAAGAACTACCAAGACAAAATACAGGCGGATAAGAACTTCGAAAATACAGACTACGCCTTTAAACTTTATGCGCAGGCGCACCCCGACTTTAGAATGAGAAAGCCTCAGTTTAAGAATTACTACCAGCCTTCTAAGAAACAAAAAGACAATGAATTGGTCTTCGTAGGACTGGCAGGGCTGGCCGGAGGCGTGGCTTTGGCGTATCTAATATAATGATCGTCTTTTGGAAAGCGACAAGAATAACTTTACCACTTATCTGAATCCTCCCATCCGCGCGGAAAGGGTCCGGCTAGTTAGTTGTTCTTTGTACAATTCTTGGTATAATTTAATTAATGGCATGGTCAAGGTACTTAAGACGCCCGGCAATTATCAAGGTGAAATGCTACCCGATGGACATTACACGCCAATCACCCTTGCTAAGGAGCTCGCTAAGCGCGGTTATACGCTCACCACAGGATTGCCGCACGAGATGACCTTCAAACATAACATGCCAAACTATTCAGTAACTTTTGGAAAGTCTGACCCATTGGGGTCATTATTATGTGCCTCGGGCAAGGAAATTACCAACACAGCCAAACCTGTAAATTGGAAAGTCGCATCCTCTTACAAAGTCTATTGCGACTTGGTCCATAGTTACAACAATGGAGAAAAGTCTTCTCTTATGTCCAAGTTTCTGCCCAAAGGTAATCCATTTGACCTGGTAGAATACACCCCCATTTCTTTGGAATATGACTTGTCCAATTTGGTAGAAAGCATAAACATCACCATCAAAGTGGACGGAGAGACGGTGGATTTTAACGGACGTAAGATCAATCTCGTCCTGGAATTCATATAATGGGCCGCCTGGAGGACAAACTTAAAAGGATTTACTATGGGCCTGAAGGCTATTGGAAAGGAGCGTCAGCTATTAAGAAACTCGCGACCGCGGCCAGGGTATCAGAAGAAACGGCTAAGAACTGGCTAAGAAAACAAACCCTCTGGCAGATTTATCTTCCCGTGCCCAAGTACATTCCCAGGCCCAGCTTCACCGTAAATACCCCTAATGAAGTTCATCAGGCGGATTTGCTTTTCTTACCGCACGACAAGATAAGAAGAAAGACCTATAGGTACGCTTTGACCGTAGTTGATATCGCAAGCAGATATAAGGACGCCGAACCCATAACCAGCAAGGATTCTGGGAAGTCGCAGAAGCCCTAGGTAGGATTTATAAGCGCGTCTTGAAATGGCCTAAGCTGCTGCAAGTGGATGCGGGGACAGAGTTTATGGGCGTGGTTACTAAGACCCTAAAAGACCACAGCACTAAGATTAGGAGAGCCGAAGCAGAGTACCACAGGGGTCAGAGCATCGTCGAAAGATTCAATAAAACCCTGGCCGAGCGTCTCTTTGGGTACCAGTATTGGAAAGAGCTGGAAGATCCCTCCAAACGCAACAGGGAATGGACTCAGAGGCTCCCCCAGGTCGTCGCGGCTTTGAACAACGAGGCGGCTAGGGCTACGGGAATAAAACCCCGGGATGCCATAAAAAAGAAACACGTGGAACACAAGTCCTACGTCAGAAGTTCAAGAGCGGTCGGACTGAAGGAAAAAAAGCTACCCCGCGACATAGTGGTCAGATACCTCTATCAGCCGGGGGAACTCGAAGGTGGCAGTAAGAGAGCCACGGATCCTAACTGGTCTTTGGAAACCTATGAGATTTCAAAGTCCGTCACCAAGGAAGGGCAACCCGTGTTGTATTACCTAAATGGCCCAAGTCGTGGATTTGTCATGGAAGAGCTGCTCATAGTTCCTAAAGACTCAGAGTAGCGCAGCACCGCGCGCCCGATTACACTCGAGGCATGTCAGTCTTACGTTGCCTCTACAATGGCCGCGCTTGTTATTTATGCGGTCCACGGAGAACTGCTGATCGTCATTCGCATCGAACCTCCATAGTAGAGGTATGTTACACTTTGCGCAGCGGGCGCCTTTCTTATAGACGTCGTCCACACAGAGGTCAAATTTCATCCCCTTCTCTTCGTCGTGCCGCTTGTAGCGAAGGAGTTTCCTGGCGATATTCTCCTCCGCCACATCCTCCGGCGTGCGGTCGTAACGCAGTTGCGGACCCCAGGCTCTTTTCAACTGTTTGGCATACTCCACACGACTCACGGCGGTGTAGATAAGGTTGCTCCAACACAGCCGCTGGTCTATGATCCATAAGGTTTCTTTTATGGTAAGCCCCTGCGCGCTGTGGACCGTCATGCAATAACCCAACCGCCAATCTGGGTGGGAGGTTATTTTTTCGACCTTTCCCATAGGCACCCAGGCTTTATCATGCGTTACCGCGTTCTGCAGTTGGATGTCCATGCCGGGCACCCAGACATCTCTCCGCTGCATGCGGGTGTCGTGGGGTTTATAACAAACGGGCACCGGGTGGTCAGGGAACCTTTCGCGGTGTACGTTTAACAAATCTTTCTGTATGCGTGATTGTGCTGCGCGTTTGCTGCTCAACACTAATCCTTCGGGTGCCACGTGTGGAGGAAGTCCTCATAAGACTTCGCCCGTACGCGCCTGCGGAGTATTTTGTTCTGCTCGGCGTCTGTGAGCCCCCGCAATTCCGCCTTTAAATTCCTTACTTGATCCTTGCTGCGGTAGTCAGCGTTGATCTCTTCAGAGTAGTCTACCATTCCCCGCAACCATTTGTGGGGCATTTCCCCTGCTATTGGCGGCGGTTGGCATGGATCCCCGGCAAATACAACTTGACATTTCCCGCGAAGGAATTCTACAAACTCCTGCAGGATCTCCAGCGGCACGGTGCAAATCTCGTCCCATAAGATCACCGGCGGAATGTCGTGTATGGCTTCTGGCACCCACTTTTGACCATTCCAGCGAAAGAAGCTGTGGTAAGTCTGCGCATCGTAACCCATAGTTGTGAGTTCTCTTTCCAACCGATGCGTAGGCGTTAACACCTTCACGCGGGGAAAGAGTTCCAAAACCCTTGTGGTCTTACCGCTGCCGCCTGTTCCGTAGAGGTAAGAAAACCGCTGGTAAGAAATAGGGTCCAGAACTGAAGGTAGGGGGTCCTCTGTGGGCGTTACAACGCCGCGGGTATGCGAGCCATGATATTCTACTCGTTCTCTCCAGGCTTTTATCTCTTCATCTTTAACACGCCATTGGCCACTCTCCGCGAGTTCGTCGGCAGTGTAGAATTCCTGCATCTTTTCTAAAACATGCGGTTTCACATACAAGGAATCCGTAGCCACGCGCGGGATGTCCTCTTTGTCGAACCGCAGGAGCATCGCGAGGAGATTGATATGCGCATAGGCGAGCATACTCGCGCGTAGGTGATAATACTGCGGCCTGTGGTCTTGGTAATAACACAACGCATTCCATTTACATTCTTTTTGGCCTTCTATGAAATAATCCCACTTCTCCACAGACACCATGGTTCCTTCGTCATGGGCACGTTTCACCAGGAAATTCAACTCACCGGCGTCTGTTATTAAACGCCGCTGCATATGTTTCTCACCCTCCTTTGCGCCCTGCGTGAATTTTCCTATGACGATTCTTGCGGTAGGGTTATGCTCTGGCAACCATTGTGTGAAGGAGGAGTGACAAAGTATGGCTTCATGCGCTGTGTAGGTTAAAAGTTTGCGCTCTTCGAGGAATTTCAGGAGAGGTATGGGCATCCATTCTTTCTCTTGTAGATGCTTCCCATACCACGCGTAAATTATGGGATGTAAATCTTTCGCCAACTTCCATGTGGTTAATCTGACGAACCCCGTTGCTGGGGCGTCGTAGTGACCGTCCAACGACACACGGAAGAACTGGCTGTCTGGATGTCCGTAACGGTCGTAATACTCCTTACAATCCCCCAGGCCTTTGAATGACGCAGGGTAACAATGTTTCATATCTAAAGAGACGTATTCATCTTCATCATACTCCATGTTCCAAAGACCGCCATGACCATGTTCTACACAGGCTTTGGCTATGTCTCCAAAGTCCTTAGGTGTGGGTTTCCATCCATTACGCTTCTTCGCGGCTAGAAAATCCAAGCTGCGGGAACTCAAAACCTCGTCTGAAAGGTCTTCTCCTAAAGTCTCACACGCACTTTGAATGCGTTGATGTTCAACTTCGGGCCTGTAGAGAGTACCGTCTTGTGTCATAAATTGATGCCCTTCTGAATCCATTAACCATATGGAATTCTCATGGATCAAATCCGCAAGTGGCGACTCCTTGTAGACCTTCGTCTCCTTCTTCCTCGGGAATCTGAGTTCTCGCCACGCATGTCCGTTGTGTTGGTAGACAACTATGGGCGCACCTCTACCGCCGTATTTATGCGTCCCGGAGTAGATGAAACCGTCCGTGATATCTTTCACATGTATGCGCCTCTCTAAGGCAGTCTCCAACTTCTTGATGTTTTCAATAGTTCCTCCGGTCTTATGTGTGTCTTTTTCCCATTTCCTGATGGCTTCTCTTCTCTTTAGAGTTAACTTGCCACCCCTAGAAGAATCCTCAAAGAACTCTCTTACCAACTTCCCGACACAATTACCAGGATGTCGCATTGGCTTTAACTTCTTCACATCAGGCTTCTTTATCTCATACGCGCCGTAGATAACCACAGTAACCGGGTAAGCAACTTCATAGAACATCATGTCTATTCCCTCAAGTGCTCCCGGCCGTGTGTACTTGTTTAAGACGAACAGGTCCCTCTTACCAGACGCTCTGATAGGATTACGGCCCTTTTCTATTATCCATTCCCCATCTAAATACTTTATAAAAGTCAACTCCAAGCGGTAATCGCCTTCGGGCATTAAGTCGATTATCCTTTCTGCTCTTTCCCGTGTCATCGTCTCATCTGTATCTCCCTCCATAAATGTTGTGAAGGCAAAGTCCGCATCCAGGCGATCCAACACCTGAGTTCGCAATCGGCGCACAGTTTTATTACGAATGCTCGTGATGGTGTCCATCTATATCTAAGGAATATCTTAACCTCCATTTACGGCACCCAACACAGCAGCAGTAAGGCCCTCTTCGCGCTGCCACCCGATCGCGCAAGACCCCCTGTAGGGCCTTTAACCTACCTCTAAAACCCCACCCCCCCCTGGTGTTTTTCGATATGTGATTTTTGGCAATGCCGGCGCTTCGCGAGTCCCCCTTACTGCTGCTAGAGGATGCGACTTTCCATTTCACAGGTATGGCTGTGTCGGTAATTGTCTTGCCCGAGGCACATAATAAAGATCCCAATGGGTCAGACTTTCCAAAAGTTACTGAATAGTTTGGCATATTATGTTTGAGGGTCATTTCGTGCGGCAATCCTGTGGTGAGCGTATAACCGCGCTTGGCGAGCTCCTTAGCAAGGGTGATTGGTGTGTAATGTCCATCGGGCAGCAATACGCCTTGATAATTGCCGCCGCCTTTATGCTCAGTGACCAAGGCATTGACTAAATTATACCAAGAATTGTACAAAGAGCAACTAACCAGCCGAACCTTATGGGCTTTAATGGGAGGATTCAAATAAGTGGTAAAGTTATTTTTATCGCTTTCCAAAAAGACGATCATATATTTCAGGAAACACAGTTCCCTTCGTTAGAGCAGATACGCCAAAGCTACGCCTCCGGCCAGCCCTGCGACTCCTACGAAGACCAACTCATTGTCTTTTTGTTTCTTAGAAGGCTGATAGTAATTCTTAAACTGAGGCCTTTTTAACCTCGTTAATGCCACGGGGTGTGCTTGCGCATAGAGCTTAAAGGCGTAGTCCGTGTTTTCGAAGTTCTTATCCGCCTGCATCTTGTCTTGGTAGTTCTTATCCAACCAATCCCTGTAAGCTTGTCTTTTTTCATTCCAAGCTGCCACGTCTCGCTGATATTTCTCCAGCGCTAAGTCGTGTCTCTTCCTTTCGGCGGCTAAATCTCCGCTTTTGTCGCCTCTGACTAATCTATCCAAATACTGACCACCATAATTAGCTCCAGTGAATGCTAAAGCTGCAATAACTCCACCTGCGACCACGCTAGCCATTTATACATTAGGAATGTACTTTTCCTTCTGTAGGTAATTCTTTGCCATGATAGCCCCGCCAACGGCAGCGGTCATCTTAGCAAAGTTAGCGAAGCTCTTGCTTGGGTCTTCAGTAAAGTCTTCTTTGAGCACTTTCTTACCTACCCAACCAATACCCGCAACGATGGAAGTAATGATAGCTGCTTCTTCAACAGTTTTCAATAACGCGGTTGACATTATATTACAGAGCGAGAAGGTTATTACTCCATTTCAGGGATCTTACTTTTTCTAACAGCTGGTTCCACAGGTGCGTGCACGGGCGCGTGATATGTTGGTGGTTCTACTTTTGGCTTCGTAGCCCGCCATTGTAAGTAAAGGCTACCTGCTGCTATAGCAACTCCTAACGCGCCAATGACGTACCCAGGATTAATGAAGGATTCCTCTTCTTTTTCCTCCGCCTTTTCTTCTTTTTTGGCTTTGTTCTTTTTATTCATCTCCGCGAGCTTCTTTCCGGCAGCGACTCTGTCCGGAGATTTAACCTTGGTAATCTTCTGCTCCTCTTGGGGCTGCTCTACCTTCGACTCTGGTTCCATTTATATCTAAGGACTTGAAGGACTTGATAAGTAACTTAATAGGACCTGAGCAAGTACTTGAGAAGGACTTGATAAGTACTTGAGAATGACTTAAGTAAGTACTTAAGGACGACTTGACTAAGTACTTGAGGCGACCTGGGTAATTCCTGAGGACGACTTGACTAAGTGATCAGGTACCTCAGCAAGTGCCGCCTGGAAGACCTTTTCGACTTCTCTGTCCTTCTTGAAGTCCTTCCAAGATGTTCCGAAGGAACCTAGTACCTCCTTCAAGTCGACGTGCTGAGCTACGTGCAAAGCCGCAGAGGCGACTGCCATTAACTTACCGCACTTCAAAGACAACCACCCGCAGGTTATCTTAAGTTCTTGGGATATGACATAGTCATCTCTTATGTCCTTCTGGAGTTGCTCCACGTCGTCTATGGGCAGTGCAAGTCCGAGGAGCTTGGTGGCCAGCTTAATGGCTGAGTCTGCTACGGCGTCCGTGGTCTTACTTGCAAGGGCAGCCTCATACCTCTTATGGAACTTCTTAACCTCCTCTTCTGACAACTTATTAACTTGCTCATGGGTAAGTTCCTTACCTATCATTTCTTTGCACTTCCCCGAAGACACAAGGATGTTAAGTTGTTCCTTAAGGTTACTTTCATCTAGCTGCGTGGGGACTTCATCTAAGAGCTGCTCAATGTCCATATACATTAGGAATCATAGATTCCAACCGTGTAGGGAAACCTCAAAGAGAAGATCATCTTGGAATGTTGGTGCGTTTTTAGGTGCCGCATGTATTCGTGTAACTGTTCCTTGGATATCTCACCGCCGTAGTCGCTTAAGATGGTTTCCAGGTCAGACTTACTTGGAGTATAAAATACTACGAGAGAGCCTATGTTTTCCCTGAAGGGTTTAGAGACACTGGTAAGCTGCTGCGAGAGCAACCAAACGCTGATATTGTCGTGTCTACCGCTGAAGGCGAGTTTAACGAGCTCGGAAGTGCGTCTTTTTACGTCGTCCCCACAGGCAATGTCATCCAGTATAAGGAGGGTTTGCGTATTCTTGGGGAATTGTCGATGCCAAAACTTAAGATGGCTGGATAACTCGTTAGGATCTAAGATATCTACGAAGAAGTCGTCGTCTTTCACTCCTATGCCCGTCCAGGTGCGGTTATTCACGTAGGTGGGGCAAAGCAGTACGATGTAGTCGAAGCGGTATCTAAAGGGTCCTAATAGCTGCTCTACCACGAACTGCGTTTTGCCGCAGCCGGTGGGTCCTACTATCAGAGCGTTACAAGGCATGTGATTTGGGTTCATATATAGATGGAGCCAGTGGAAGCAGTGCAAAGAATTGTCGCCGACGCAAAAGATAAAAGAGACACCATAGAAATGCAAAGGGAGGAGATAGACCGGTTAAAAGAGCGCGTGCAGGAATTGTACGATGAAATGTGCGGTCTGAAGCGTGCAGAACGGTTTGGCGCGCTTTTGACGATGGCCGGTTGGGCAAAAGAGTCCGTTAAGGACTTCATGCGATATCCCCCGTAGAATGTTAACAATAAGGTTAAATCTTTGTTAAGGGACGTGCTATTTAAAAAAGTGTTTTAGAATGTTAACAATAAGGTTAAATCTTCGTTAAGTATATATGGAAAGCCCGTAATGGTTAGTAGGCGGCTTAAAATAGTAAAGTAGGGTTTGCGCAAAGAGTCTCAAATCCCATCCTTATTTTTATTTATTATTATTAAGAATAATGAATAATAATAAATAAAAATAAGGGCCCCTTTTAAGGGCGCTTGCATAATCTAATAATAATAAATAAAAATAAGGACCCCTTTTAAAGGTATATGCTAGCCTACGCAGCTGCCTTTCTGGGAGGCATTCTAATTACCCTTTCAATATATGGACTGTATTACTTGCGAACTACCTGCCGACTGCATTACCCCTCGTAAGCCACCGATACCCAAACCGCGTAAAAAATACACCTGCTTTCATTGCGACAGGGTAGTTCCGCGTAGTTGCTAAGGACACGACAGATGACGTCATAATCGTTGCTAACCATGGTCAGGTAACCATTCGCGTCATACTGCGAAATTATCTTGCGTTGGTCTGCGGAGAGTATGCCATTTCCTTTCGGCGTCTTTAATTCGATGCAAAGTCCTTCATACCTTAAATGCGCGTTCAGTATTAAGAGGTCGGGTTGACCCCTTTGATAACCCTTCTGCCAGCATTTTATGCGTTTGCTGTCAGAATCCTGCAATTCCCCTAAGCCGGGCGCTATGAGCATCTGTGGGTAGAAGCGGCGTATGTAGTCCACGACTTTCTTATGCAGGTCGAACTCATTTTCCATTTTGAAGACTAACTTGTTATGACTATCGAACCGCCTTTCTATTTCATACTTACCTGTCTTTCTCAATGCGGGAAGAACGTCCTCGAGGACCCAATCCTGGAATGTCTCTGCCGTTGGCATCTTAGAGCTAAATATTAGTTGATACAACCCAGATTCGGTTACGTACAGGGAATTAGGCTTTGAATACGAGGGGAGGCGATTCACCTCCACTCTAAGTTCGCTAAGCTTTACCTTATACTTTTCACGAACATGCACCTTAATTGCATCTTTTGGGCGTTCGTAACCCAACGCCAGCGCCACTTCCTTTGCTTTGAAGTATAGTTTATCGCCTTGCACTATGCATTGCAGTTTGGTTTCGTTGTTTTCGAATACGCGAAGCATTATATACCAACGATATTTTTTTATCAAAAGGATGAGCGAGTGGATCAATAGGCAACGCTCTTTAGCTGATTCATTTCTACGCTCAGTTGCGCGTCAGACACGACGAAGACGTAGCAGTTTATTTTGTCGCCGTCGCCGGCATCGGTGTTCTTGGTGCGCTTGATCTCCAAAGTGATGCCGTCCTGCGTATTTACTAGACGTAAACCCTGACCATGTAGGTCTTCGTCGTTAATGGTGCGCATGTCAATCCACAGCGCATACTTATCCTTAAAGAATTCCTCGGGGCTAATTTGGTCGCCAAACTTGCGCATGGCCTCTCTGTACACGTCTGCGGGCTTTATCCCCTGGGAGTAGACCTTGTTTGGAACGCCGTTTATGTTGATCCCTACGTTAGTAATGTTAGGGTTGTGAAAGGCTTCGGAGTCACGCTTACCGGCCTCGTAGGGTTTGGCAAACACCAACATCAACCCCGTGAGACTTCTTCGGGGGAGGTTAATACTTTGGTTAATAACCTCATCCGTCTTATCCAGGAAGCTAAACGTCTTATACATCACTACGTGGTCGTAAAGGAATGCCTTTCCGGAGCTGTATTCCATGCCAGCGCTACGGGCCAGCTCTTCGCTGTATACCGTTTCGTACTGCAGCTCTAAGTTGGTAATAGAGTATGGGGTTGTTGTGGTAAGTGCAGTGCTTAGCCCACCAATGATGTTATTAGCATCTGCTAAAGTTACTTCAAACTGTAGCTCGGATAACTGTCTTGGGTAATACACACCGTGATTCGTGATTACTTCAAAGTCCAGCGGTATGACATACTTGCTACCATAGGCGGTCTTTATTCGCTTTGCGTCTGCCACTGCGGTTTCTCCGCTGCCGTCAGTAGGTTGCGTTTTCGTAGGTGTGCGAACCTTACGTAGAATGACACTACCAATTCCTTGTTCTATCCTTTGCGCGCGGTCAAATGCCGTTAACCATAAGTCTTTGTACGTGGTATACAGATCGTACCTATTTAAGTCCAGCAAGGATTCCCCGGCGAACTTTACGCGCATCTTAGAAACGATGTTGCGACCCACGTTGTTAACGATAATCCTTTCATCTGTGGGGCTTGACTGCACCGCTAGGTCAAACCTCAAAGCCAAGGTGCCAGGAACTAAGACTAGGTTATCCGTTAGGCGGGGCACGCCTACGTACAGGGTTTCCCCTGGCTTAGCGCTGCTGGGGGTAAAGGTGACCCGGTGAAAGGTGCGTTCTGCTTTCAGTCCGCCAACCTGCTTAGGTAATACGTTGGGGTTTAACTTTGAGCTTATCATATATAATGGAAGTAGAAGGAACGGATTTTGATCCCCTTACCGAAGAAGGTCAAGTCGATATTAACGACGATGAGTATGATGCTTTGCTTCCCGACGACAACGTGACCAAACAGGGTCTCTTTAGTAAGTTACTCGACAGGTATGGCAGTAGATTCCGCGATGCTATGCGCTCCTTAAGGGAAAAGTATAAGTCTAAGAATCCATACAAGCCTATTCCGGAATACCTACAAATGGACGACCTAGTTCCTGAAGCCCCCGACTCCCAATGGCTTCAAAGAGTCCAAGAACAAATGGACGAATCCATAGGCAAAGACCAGCCGGACGACTTCGATAGGCTAAGGGAGTTATTGCCTGATTGGGATCCTAAAAAAGCAATAATGGTGTTTGATGAAGATGAGGAATATGGTAAAGAAATCATCCTTGGTAGGCTTCCGAAAAGCGGCTCTAAGATTTATTTAATTAGAGATGAGCGGGGGAATTTCTTTCCCGACCCCAAGATTCCTAAAACGTTAAGGCGGGCCATTGGAAGTCCTAACTTAGCAATACAGGAGGAAATGTCTGAGGAGCGGATAAACATTGGTAGGCAAAGATTCTTTAGCGCCCTTGCAAATCTACCACCTGAAGCAGGTGGAAAGAGCGAAGACCAAAAAGTCATGCAACTTCGAAATGCAAGGGAAGAAATCCAAAGCCTAACTGCGGAAATAGAAAGGCAAAACGAGGAAATCTCTGACCTGGAGCAGGGAAAGATAGCAGAAGTAGCCTCCCTTAAAAGGGAAAAGGACGCTGAAATAGCAAGGCTTGTGGACAGAATTAAGGACTTAACATATGACCGCGGGGGAGACCCACGAGAATTAACTAGGGAATTACAAGCCGTAAAAGAGGAAAGGGACGTAATGAATGGAAGATATGCGGCCCTCATGGAAAGGCTCGACGAAGCTAAGGCAGACCGAAGGGGAACATTTCAGGCCCTTCAGGACGCCATAAGAGGCTTAGATGAAAGGGACGAAGAACTCATGGAGTCCTCCAACACCCTGCTTAGAGTCGAGCAACACAGAATGCAGTTGTTGGATGAAGTCGCCCATAAAGATGAGCAAATCCGACAATTAAGTGGCGCCGTCGAAGACTTAGAGCACCACGCCAACACACAACGGGAAATAATAGCTGAGCAAGCGCGCCCCGAAGAAGAGCGGGTAGCTGCGCAAAGGGAATTGGAGGAAACCCTGGAAAGGATTGAGGAGGCAAGGACGAGGCTTGCTACCGCAGAGCGGGAGCGAGGGGCTACCACCACTAAGCAAAAAGTAAAGACGGTAATGAAGTACCTCTTAAAAATTGGTGTGCCGTTGGCATTTGCGGGTGGTATTGCTGGTGCGGTGGTTGCTATTATGGATGCAATTAGCGCCGTAGGTGCGAAGGCAAAGGCGCTGGGTAAAAAAATAGGCGGCGACCTAGCCAAGGTGGGTAAGGAAATGGGTGCAGGGCTGGCTAAGGTAACTACGGGACTTGCGGCAGGGTTAACGGCGCTGGGTAAAAAAATGGCAGCAAGCATTCCAGGCTTGCTTGGTAGCACCTTAGGTTTGGTACTGAAGACGGGCGGTGAACTGTTGAAGTTCGTGGGCAACAACATTTGGATCTTGGTCGTCGCTATTGGGGTGGTACTCCTGAAGAAGATTCAGGGTTAATCTTATCTGGGTACGTTACTGGGGGCTTATCGTCGTCAGGCATCCGGGGTGTTCTCGACTTGGGATAAGTAAAGATAGTATTCGCACCGCCTTGATAATGTGGAACTAGCGGCAGCACACTCATGGTGCTAATGGTCTTATGATTCCAAACAGCGTCCACCACGTCACCCTTAAACGTCGCGGCATTAAATACGACGAAGCCTTTATACTTATCACCTCCTGCGGTGTCGCTGGGGCGAAGTTGAAGCTTCGCGTATTGACAATTAACTATCATATGAAAAGTCACCGGCGACTGATTTTCCCTACTACTTGAAGCCTCATACGTAAAGTGTGATGGGTGCCTGTTATTTACTTTTTTTCTATATGGAAATAGTGGAGTGTTGGTCTCATCTACTATCCTAAACCCAAGATTACAGCTATTGCGTAGGTTAACGTCAAGGGTGTATATTAGTAATCCTAAACCCCCAACCTTTACCCAAATTCCGGTATCAAACCACTCATCCCCTTGGTAATAAATCTCCCCTAAATAGTAATGAAAGCCTTCTTCCTTTACGTGTGGGTTCATATATCTATAGACTCATTACCGTAAGGGTGCTAATGGTAGCGTGATTATAGGCTGAATCCCTTTGATTTTCTATGCTATTTACCGTAACCTTTCCCGTATCGTCTACTCTTATCTGCAGCTTTACCTTCCCATGGCAATCGGCGACCATATGAAAAGTCCAAACCGATAGATTTTCGGCGCTGGTTGGGTTGGGCTCTATGGAGAAATGCGCAGGCTCCCTGTTGTTTGTCTTATTTCTCATAGGCTGCAGTACGCCATTCTCATCCAGGAACCTAAAGCCGACGTTGGCATGGCTGCTCGTGCCAATGCAAATACTACAAAGGATTAACTTCTTTCCTGAGTAGTTCAAATTCACGGACATGCCCGTGACATCAACCCAAGACGCCTGGGTGTATTTTTTCTCGCCTGTGTAAGTCGTATAGACACAATCTACTCCAGCTACGTAGGGGTTGTTCATCGCCATATATAATAGCTCAGACCAATGCTTGCGGCGGCTAAGCCGGCTTTTAGTAAGTTATGGTCATATTCCTCAGGTATCGCAGGCATAACCTTCTTTGATGGTTTCTTAACTACGGGTAGCTTCGTTTCGTGTGACTTTTTTGGCTTCTCTACGAAGTGAGGAATGTTCCTAAGAGTGTCAGAGTTCACGTCGTTCACCCCAAACTTCATATCCTTAGTAGCTCGCTGCAGTTTATTGTTGTATCCTACTACAGAGCCAGTATTTATAGATAAATTACTGGGCATTAACCAACAACCCGGGGCTACTGCGTAGTCCAACCTCGCCTTAGAATTTTGTATGGCTAGTTGGTAACGCTGTACGCCCTTGCTAATGTCGCCCTCCAAGATTGAACTTTCGAATAGAATCAAAGCTTCGGCTCGCGTTTCTTCTGCGGCACCCGTATTCCCAATTATACTTGATCGGGTATTTACTTGGGCTCCAAGGATAGAATACACGTAAGCTTCTATGCTGCGGTTCAAACGGGCAAGGCCGGCTTTGGTTAGTCCTTTACCTTCTGGGGGTATGAAATTAAAGTATTGCTTCGTTTGCTCGTCGTTGGTAATTTTGATAATCAGCGGGTTAGCTCCACCATACTTACCGCCCTCGTCTTTGAACAGAGGTCCGTCTCTGACTTCCTTAGTGGTTTTGGCATTTGGTTCAAAGAAGGTGCTACTGTCGTGAGTTTCCTTATGATATCCCGTGTTCCACCGTAGCCGCAATGCATGAACTTCCTTATCGCTTAGCTCGTGTCCACCAATCCCCCAATAAGCCCAAATGTGCCCTAGACCATTGTTAGCACCGACAGTGCATCGGAAATCCTTCCCTACAACACCAAACTCCTTACATAGTCTATCATAAGCCGGCACGCTGTATTCGTTATCTCTTGGATAAAACGTGGCATCTCCCGGCAGCGCAATAACACCCATCTCATGCAGTATTCTTCTAACCGTGAAGTGAAAGTGAAACATAAATATCGAATTCTTCATCAACTTCGCACTTACACCGCAGCCGCTGGTGGCACACCAAACCGCAAAGTTTAGTTGCTGCGGCCAATAACGCATGTTAGGACCACTTAACCATTCATGAGATTCCTTAGCGGTGGTATGAACAATGGGCACGTTTTTGAAGATATCTCGCACCTTTAACGAAAAGGAATGGTTGTTAGAGATCCGCATGTTCAGCGTTAGGTCCAAGCTTGGATGTTCATTAAACGTAACTGCGGGTATCGGATAAGTACTGGTACCAAGCAATAATTCCTTTGACCAACCTTGCACGGGCTTGTGTTCAACATATGTTGGCGTTGGCTTAGACTTATGTTCAACATAACCAGAATTCTTCAGTTGATTGTCTATCTGATTAACCAGCGTAGGTTTCAAATCCTCATTACTGTACATCCTAGAACCGTTATAATAAATCCCATCGGGTCTCCTTTCGAACTTACTAGGGTCTGCATGCGGAAACATCTTCCTAAAGGCCCTCCAGTTCCAGTAATCCCGGTTGTCGTGATGCGGCTGCTCCTGTATATCATTCCCAAAAGCGTCGTACATTAGTATATATAATGGATGTTATACCATCAGCACCTAAGTTGTACCCAGATGTTCCCTATACTACACCTAACGAACTAAACGCCGAAAACTTTCGTCTGAATAAAGCGAACTTAATCCTGGCTTACTTGGAAGGGCAGACAAAACACTACGAAAAAGTTAGGAAGAAATACGTCAGAGCCCGGAGTACGCTACATAAGATTGCGATAACTTCAGGATCCATATCTGTTGTGTTAACGGGCTCCGGCGTTGCTACTTCGCTTACTGGACCGGGAATAATTGTTGGAGTTCCTTTGGCCGGCGTTGGGGCAGCTTGTGGTATTATTTCTGCTGTTGCTACGGGTATTATGAAAAAGCTATCCACGAAAATATCCAAGCATGACACGACAATAGCTCTGTCAAGGGCTAAAGTAAATACAATTACCGATCTTGTCTCAAAGGCTTTGCGTGACAGAAAGATAGACGACGTAGAATTCTCGCTTATTCTGGCCGAAGAGGAAAAGTACGAGAAATTAAAGACGGACATAAGGAATAAAAAAACAGTCGTAAAAGATCTTTCCGAGGAATCTCGCAAAAAGATCTACCAGGAGGCAAAAGAAGAGCTTCAAAGAAAGCTTGCTCAGTAAACATCTGCTTCGAAAAGAGCGTGACGGGATTCTATTTACATATCGAACGCCGGCTGTCTGGTTCATATGCAAATTAAATATAATAATTTTCACATACATAAGCGTCCAGATGTGTCTGGCGTTCGCTTGTGATCGTGGACTTTGGGGCTGGGGAGGCCTAAAGTCCCGAGTTCGAGCCTCGCTGTAGATGCATTTGGACCGGTTGCTGTGAGTGAAAAAAAAGCCTCCCCCACTCACAGCAACCGTGGGGGGAGGGGTAGAAAGTGCGATTCAACCCGATTGGAAAAGTCAGGGGGTGTCTCGGGACGCTGTCCGGAGTTCACCCTCTGGTGGGTCGTAAGAAAGATATATGTGTATGTACTAGAGGGCCTCTGGCGCGGGATGAAATAAGCCCCGTAAGCCCAAAATGCAAAAAACCCCACTGGGGATAGCTTGGTGTTCTGCGCGATGCATTCCCCAGTGGGGTTTCTGGCAACGCCAGTTTTGCATTTTTATTTTCTCGGAATCCATCCTAACAGGGGGTGGTTGGGGTCTATTTTGTAAAATATTTCGTAAATTACGTCAGGATAATAAGGAATATCCTTATTCAGCCGACAAAACATCCACTCGGCTTTTGTCATATCAGAAACCTCAGGAATAGACTTACCGGTAATTTCAGACAAAAGATAGGGAATAGCTTTGTAATATTTCCCTAGCTTTAATTTTTTCAACGTTTTCCGTAGACTTTGTGGGGTTGGCTCTTCTAAATGGTCTATGATTTTCTTCTTTACTTCGTCGCTTAAATATATCGGATGTAAACCTTGGATATGACTCATCCAGTCCCTGAAGTATTTTATTCTCTTATATGGCGTTTTCTTACGACCTCCATTGGCGTAATACTGCTCTCTGGTAGCATTTGGTACGGCATTACGAATATTCTTACCACATTCGTAACACTGTGCTGACGTGTCGTCTTCTATTTGCATTTTCTTACCACAACAAATATACTTATTTGGCTTAGTAGGTACAAACTTGGGTTTCAAGCACTTTACACAGAAATCATAAACAAACTCTTTACAATCTTCGCACTCCATATATAGACTAACATATTTAACTACATAAACACGGGATGCGGGTAATCGCGGTACGAATCGAGGAATTCACTTTAGACGGGTAATCCTCCGGTGGTCGTTGCGCTGGAACCCCCATCCCCTATACTACTCCCGATTACATAGTCGACTAGACTATTTCCGTTGTATCGAAAACAAGTCTTTTTGCCCGTCAAGTCACCAACAAGCCTACCGTTAAAGATTCGCAAATTGCAAGTCGTGCAAATATCTATTAGGCATTTACCCGGCCCTTTATCGACGTTTTCTTTGTCTTTAGAGCAACTTTTCATTTGCTTCTCGATGAGATAATCATCAGGTAAATTAAGTTACTTACTGTCATCATCATTTATGTATTCCTGGATTTCCCCAGTTCGTGCATTAAAGTCGCCTTGTAGAATGACTTCACCTTTCGTTGAAAACTTTATTATATCTGGTTCTATATCCTGCAATATATCTTCATTATTCTCTTTAACATAATTATTTGGGCTTAGGTAAATTGTGCCTACGTATATGTCATTTGTTAGATGGAAAAAGTCTTTACTTATTCTACATCAAATAACATTTTGATTAGACGTCGGTATATAGGAAACGCCCTTGCTGATTCTATTGTTTATATATAGTGCTATTCCTCCAGCATGGCGGTTTCCTGTTTTGTCACGATATTTTGTATAGTATTTATAAGGCCTATTTACACGGCACGATTTGCCGCGCGCGACTTGACGTATACGGCAAATTTTGGTACCATTTACACGAGCACAACTTGTCGCACACGGCACGAAAAAAACGCGAGCAATTTACTCGTCAAATTACATGACTATTTCTCATTAAAGCAAATGTTTCTTGTAAAATCCAACCATACACAGTTGAGAAGTGCAGTAAATAATCATGTCTACCTTGTTATTGTGATGAGATCATTCAGAATTTTTGCACTTCGTGTTTAATTACCGGTAAAGACGTTTTCATGGAAATCTGCCATTTTGTTTTGGAATCAACTAGTTCCATAGCCAATCTCGCTCAAAAACGTCATTTTTACGTCATTTTCCTACGGCATGTCGTAGGGTTTTAAGCCAAAGCTTAAAATGCTACGACAAGTCTTGAGGCCGCGTACGTCTGTCGTAGGACCATTTACACGACCCGATTTTGAGCTGATTTTGCCGTATACATCAAGTCGCGCGCGGCAAATCGTGCCGTGTAAATAGGCCTATAGTCTTCTAATTTCAAGTCAGAATCAAGGCTGGCGTGTGTTTCTACAATGCCAAAAATGTCATGACTATTAATTATATTGTTAACTTCTTTTAGCTTCAATTTGTTTTCCAAGATTTTTGCTGTAATGCCCATGCAAATTCCAGAGGCATTTGAAACAAATTTAAGCAAAAATTCTACGCTTTAAATTCTATAGGAAAAAAAAAAAAAAAAAATATATATATATATATATATATATATATATATATTGTATATTGAGTATATATATAGGATTTTATCGTAAGGACTGTGATTTTGCGAATTTATTTTGCTAATAAAAGCCGACAATGGAACCAGAAGAGGAAACAAACTTTGAATTTAATCTTGCTGATAGTCTTGCCGACGAATATTTAGTTCTGGAGGCAGAAAAGATAGAGGAAGACGTGTAAAATTCATCTCGCTTTGCAACTTGCGAAGAAAAAGACTTGAATGAGCTTGTGTCAAAAGCTAACGCGAAGGGCACAAAAAGAAGCACCAAATGGGTATTAAAACTGTTGCAAGGTAGGTCAGCTCACTTTTTTCAAGAAAATATGCGTTAAAACCTAGCTAATATTGAAAAGGATAAAGAAATCTACAGAAATAATCTTACTTTCACTTTTAGTTACTTACGAGTTGTTGATGCAATTTTCAGAATGGTGCCATGAGCGAAAAATTTGCAAGCCCTTGTTGGATCTAACAGAGGCCGAGCTAAATGACATCCTGAGGAGGTTTTATGCAGAGGCCAGAAACCAGAAAGGTGAAGAGTATAGCCGCTCCTCGCTGCTTGGGTTCAGGAATGCTGTTGAACGCCATTTTGCAGTCAATGGTAAAGCAATGAAGCTCACTAACAACCCAGCATTTTACAGCTCTAACAAGATACTGGAGAGCAAGCTGAAGGTCAACAAAAGAGAACAGAAACAAAATACCAAACACAAACCAGTCATTGAGCCAGCCGATGTGAGTAAAGTCAAGAAAAATCCTTTTTTGAGCCACGAGAATCCTTACGGCCTCCTTCGGCGAGTGTGGTTCATAGTGACCCTGTATTGGTGCCGCCGTGGTTGTGAGGGCCAAAGACAGCTCCGCCGAGAAAGCTTTACTTTTGATCTTGACGGTGAAGGAAAGGAATATGCAACCATGACTCACGAGGAGCAGACCAAAAACCATCAGGGTGGCTTTTGTGACAAGCAGAGTTATGAAAACGAAACACGGTTGTATTCAACAGGTGAAACTGGCGATTCGCTGTGGTGCCTGAAGTACTATCTTTCCAAACTTAACCCCAAACAACAAGCGTTCTTTCAAAGACCAGTGCCAATCTTTACACCAGAGGACCCAGTGCGGTATGAAAACAAGCCTCTCGGTGTCAACAAGTTGGGTGATATGATGAAGTCAATCTCTATCGGAGCCGGCTTGTCAAAAGTCTACACGAACCACAGCGCCAGAGCAACAGCTATCACCATGTGGTCAAATGCTGCAATCCCGACTCGTCACATAATGAGCATCTCTGGACATACCAATGAACAGAGTATTCTATCTTATAACAGAAGACCATAGGTCCAGCAACTAAAGACCTGCTCGGACGTGATTTCCAGTGCATTGACCGATTCAGAGGGCGAGAGTAGAAGGCTTGATCGAGATCCCAGGGCTGTTTCGCCTGCTTCCACTTCTGTACAGGTTGTACAGTCTGAGATGGCCATTAACTCCATTCCAGAGTCGATCTTCAACGGCTGCTCCATCCAGAACGTGAATGTCTATGTTGTCAAGCGAAATTGACATTGCTTTTCTTAGCTGAACTTATTAGTAAGCTTCGTTTTTTAGAACCTTTGAGTTCTGACTCAAACTCTTTTCGACTTAGCTAAAAAAGCCATTTATAAGTAAATGTCAAAAGTTTTGACCAATAGCAAGCGTTCTTTCACAGTGGCTGTCAAAGAACTGTCAAAATTAGCCAATCACAGCGTAGGAAGTTTGGTTGTGAAATGTTGACGTGTTTTATGAAAAAAACTTTTGTAAGTCATAAAATAACCTTTGAAGTTTTCAAAAGTAAATAACCGAAAAACCTTCGTCTTACTTCTGTACTCTGCCCTCTAATGATCATGAAAACTAACTATCTTAGCGAAAATATTCAAAAGCTCACAATAATCGGAGCTGTTTGGTCTATCGCCTCGCTTTCCTTGAATGACAAATTTTCGAAAAACTTTTCGCTTATCTTATTTTGTAAACATTTCGCAGTTTGTTGTAAAAAAACAGATCGCACATAGATTTCCATTGTCTGTCCTCTTATTGATCATAATCGCTGCGCTCGTGGTTCCACTTTAGTTTTGAACATTTTAAGACGTCATCTATGATCAATAAGAGGACAGACAATGGAAATCTATGTGCGATTTGTTAAATCAATAAGTAAATAAATTACTAAACCTGACCCTGCACCAACTGTGCTATGACCTGCAGAAAGTTCTTTATAAATTCATCATTCTTTTCAGAGGTTGGCTTCTGGATTAACTCTATAGGTTTCGTGATGTCCCATGGTGACGGTACCTAAGGCTGGGAATCTTAAAGGTGAACTCTAGTGCTTTGTTGCTCTTGTGTGCGTCTGCAGCTATATAAAATGTTTCTTTTCTTGAGGCCCAAATTAAATTTTAAGTTGCTGACGAGCTTTCTAACTTCAATCTGGTTGTTAAGATGTATATGGTCATAGAAGACTTCTGCATTCAGTGTCCCGTCTCGATTGCAAGCGACTCTAGTGTTGTCAATATATATCACATCATCTGAATTATCGTTTATAAAGCTCTGTATTTATGTTAAAAATCTCAATGTTTTTCTGTTCATCCGCCATGGGGTATATATGATACTTGAGAGCTCAATTTTACTTGAAGGCCATAAACTTTGTACTTGTGATATGGCAGTACTTAGATTTTCTATTACATTTTCATTGTACAGCTTCCCAATGTCATTTGTTCCTGTATGGATGATTATGAACTCGTAGTTGGTGTTATCTTCTATGTTGGTCAAATGTCTCAGAAGCTCTCTTGTTCTGCCTGCGATGTACTGCTTATTAACATATCTATTTGGCGCAAACCTGTCTTGCCTTACTCCTCTAAGCATGGAATCACTTAGGATAAGGATCGGTCCTTTTTCATCTTGTTGTGGATGCGAATCTTGTTTACTTTGTTCTGCTATTCGTGATTACGATAAAGGCATTGAGAGGGGGGAGGGGGGGGATTACATGAAAATATCATTAAAGCTGAAAATTTCTCAGCATTTTTGACCATGATTGTCTGAAAGATGTTTTTTGTAATTAACAGAAATGGGAAATAATTTCAAAGGAATTTATGCATCAAGCATAAGTAATAGACTAAAAATTCTAGAAACTGTCATTTCTTAATTATTTAATTTTAATGAAGTCATAAATGCAGAAGACAATATGACGTCCCACGAATTTGACATCGATAGAAGTCAGAAAAATGGCATTTAGCAAAGCTATTAGTTTAGGATGGAAAACGTTCGCTATCTACTTTTTTCACAAAAAGCCAACAAATTAATAGATATTGCAAAGAATGTCAATATTTCTCTAGAATCGGTATATACTTAAATAACTTACAGTATCAAAGGCTCTAAAAGTAAAGAAAAGACAAAGTGCCTGTTAGACCCAGAAAATATACCCAACGGATGGAAAGACAACTCAATGTGAATTTAAATCATTATACAAAAGAGAAATCCGAATTGTTGTTAAAATTACTGATAAAAAAAAACAACATATTAACAAATAGAAAATTGTACATATCACGCATTTCCAAACATTTTACAGAGATTAGCATTCATACTTATACTTCCGGTTTCATTACAGTTTCACTTCGCTCTAAGTCGCTCTTATGACCAAAGAAGTACATTTTCTCGCTTGTTTTCAAGCAGAAACACATAAAGTAAGTATAACATTTGAGAAAAACTTAAAACCTTTAAGAAACAATGGTTTACAACAAAATTGCATTGATTTTGCAACGGTTTACAACGGTTAACATTCAATTCACGATAAAAGTAATTTGAACCTCATTCTTTGTAAGGTATTTTATTCCAACCGACAAAAATATATTGAGTAACTGTAGTTTAACTGTTGTAGAAAAAATATATTCAAAAATTACAGTAACATTTACGTTCTTGCTTTGATGGAAACATCTGCAAGTTAGGTTGGCTGCATGTTATTTGATCAGTATCGGACCTCATTGGGTCAAATTCATTGCTTTCTTCATTGGATGGTTCTGAGAGTGATTATTCTTTGGATTCGTGCTCCTTGAAAATCTTCTCATTCAATCAAAAGTCTATGGTTAAGGATTAAACATATATGCTTATAAAAAAAAACCCCAGGTGTATTGAATGTTGCTGCCATTTGTTAGTCTGGGGATGCCGACTTCTTACTTAGTATTAGATCAGTACGAAGGCAAAGTTAAGAAGAAATTAGGTGATCCATAATCGACTCTCTCTCACCGGTAACTTATACTAATATCCAAGATTACCACGAAAAGGAAAGAAAACGTTAGCTGTGAGCAGCGTTACTGGACATCTCTCAACTCCCCACACCATGTCTTTGAATACAACGGTTCTCCTTGCTAATGCGACTTTTTCCGATTTCGTGCCAGAAACTCTTCCTACCAAGATCATTAAGGTAATGGTGTACTGCATTCTATTTGTAGTGTCATTCGCTGGTAACCTGTTTATTGTATGGGCAACAAGCAGAGACATTCGACTAAGAAGTACTACCAATATTCTGATTGCCAACATGGCGGTCAGTGACCTTCTCGTTCCATTATTCTCGATGCCAAGACATATCTCCGATATCATCTTTCATCCAGGAATATGGCTGATTAATGGGAATTTTGGACTAGCTCTTTGTAAGCTCGCACCTTACCTGCAAGACGTTTCTTTAGGTGTTTCGATTTACAGCTGTGTGTTTATCGCTCTCGATCGCTTCTACGCTGTAGTACATCCACTCAGAGGAGGTTTGAGCAGAAGAAAACTCAAGTACATCATTGTAGGGATCTGGATGTTTTCTCTGTCCATGTTTTCCACATATTTCTTCACTGTGACGCTTGTGAAGACAGGAGATTCGACAAAATGCATCATGCATTTAGCGCGGATTGGTGTTACAACAATCCTACACTTGAGGATTTATCATTTTGTAATATTTGCGCTAAATGTTGGAATCCCATTACCTATCATCTCTATCCTCTACTTACGCATCGTTCTCAAGCTCCGACGAACTGCAGTACCAGGACTTGCAGGGAACATTTCCTCTGTGAGGGAGCGTCAAAACAAGAATGCCCTCAAAATGTCCGCCGTTATTGTCAGCCTTTACTTCCTAAGTTTTTTACCTCTTACGGTGGTTATTTTCCTTTTACATTTTGGAAAACTTGATAGCTTGTCACCGGCTGCATGGAACAATATACATTTCTCAGTGACATTCATAGCCGAATCGAGTTGCTGCTACAACTTTTTTGTCTATTTGGTTTTCACTGAATTTTATCGACAGAATTTTAAAAACTTGTTTTTAAAATGTACCTGTGTCATTCCTTTTTCAGGAAGATTTCGCACCAATTCTTTTGCTCTTGAAAATTTTGCATCAATTGGACAGGGATAAGTCAACTGAATGCCATTAGTGACCTAAATTAAGCGGAATATTTTTATATATTATAAGAAGAAAAATATTGTTTGGTGTGAAATGTGATCGTCCGAGTGAGTGCAGTCTTGAGAAAAAACTGTTGTTGGTGGTGACTGACGTTTCGACAAATTTTCTCATTTTCTCACGGGACTCTCGAGAGGACTTCCACTCAGGTTGTCGAAACATCAGTCACCACCAACAACAGTCTATCTCAAGACTAAACTCACCCGAACGACCACATTTCACACCAAACTTCAACACCTGGGTTCAAACCATTAAGAGCGAAGGACCACTAATATCGCGGATCGAGCGTCGGCCGGTCAAATTTTGGTATTATCGAGTAAACAAACGTGGTGTAGTTAGTTTTTCAAAAAACCGCTAAAAATCTGAGAAATCCTAGAAAATCTGTTGGCCCAGCGGCGATCTCAAAAGTATGCAAATGTTCAGTTGATTCAAACAGGTCCAAAAACAACTAACGCATACAGAATAGGAAAAAGATATGAAAACTATATGTTTATAAATTCGTGATAGAAGAGATGTTTGAGACTTGATTGGGGTATAAAATAACGGTTTTAGCTGTTTATTGAAAGCGGTCAGATGATATTTAGAATTGAGTGCTTATTCCTACGCCATAAAAAGATTAATCAAGTGCGCCACTTCTTTTCTCAATGAAATTCACGTCATGAACTATTTAGATGTTCTTCTAGAACATATCCAAAAATCAGTTTGGGTTATTGTATTTAGGGTTCATACGGAGGCCGTTAACATTGGGTATTTTCGACATATACTGTTACTGAAATCGACAAGTGTTTTGTTGTTTCTGGTAGCTATTTTCTCATTGGTTTCTATTTTTATCCGGAATTTAAGCTCGAAAATGCATTTCCTTTAAAATAATACCTTTTACTAGTAATTTACATTATTTTAGCAGTTACAACATTCGTTTAGGTAGATTCGGATTTCGGGAAAATCCCGGTATTTTATTTTTTCTTTTGCTATTCGGCGACTTTTTGTAAACTTTTGTACATTTTCATTTAGCTATGAAAGAGGGGTGAGCCTTCGTCGCGAAGTGGATCTTATTAAAATAGGCAATGGGGAATGACCGTGATTGTGGAATCGGAATGGAGACTGAGACGAGCAGTCTCCTTTATTAACCACCCTCGCCTGAGGAGAAAGTAAAAAGGAGACTCTGCTCGAAGGGTACACTTCAAAGTGTCATGAAGTCTTTTTTCGGGTTTAAATTCCGGATGAAAATAGAAACCAATGAGAAAATAGCGACCAGAAACAACAAACACTTGTCGATTTCAGTCACGGTATATCACCAGAAAAATCTGTTAACATTTGGTCAGCTACGATTTCAAGCTCACGCCCCCTCATGTAAGCTCATACAAATTATGTCTCAAAAACACGGTTTTTGGATCTTTTCTCAAAATAATGACTATCTAGGCAAAAAACAGAAGTGGATTCAGTTAATTCAACTATTCACGGACTGTATTATATGGTTTAGATTGAATTCTATTGAAAAAACCACCGTACTTTTTGAGTTGAATGTACGCTATTGGACGTATTTTACAAGAGAAAATGTATGACATAACCGGGGTCAAGCTTGAAAATCGTCTCTCCTTGAAATAAAACAGAACCTGTCAAAAAAACAGAAGTGGATTTGAAAACCCCGGGCTTTCCTGAACATTTTGGTATATAATTCATAGGAATTTGTTAAAATTTAGAACCGTATTTTTGCTGAGTTTATAAGCTCATACTATCCGTTGGCCTATACATTCGCCTCTTATGGTTTCTTAGGTTTCGCAGCCTCGAAAAAACGGTAACTACTAGTTAGCGAAAGAACAGAAGATCATTTAGAGGGTCGTTTAGGATGTTTTGTCACGCAGTTTACTTGTGCTATATAACTTTACTTTTAAGAACAACCTTTTGCTTTGGAAAAAGAGGATAAAGACCGAAAAGAGCAAATATTCCAAATGTATGGGCAATTTTTTCCAATGCGAAAATACCCAATGTTCACGGCCTCCGTATGAACCCTAAATACAATAACCCAAACTGATTTTTGGATATGTTCTAGAAGAACATCTAAATAGTTCATGACGTGAGTTTCATTGAGAAAAAAAGTGGCGCACTTGATTAATCTTTTTTTGCCGTAGCAAGGGTCAGATCTATTTGTGAATACCACTCAATTCTAAATATCATCTGACCGCTTTCAATAAACAGCTAAAACCGTTATTTTATACCCCAATCAAGTCTCAAACATCTCTTCTATCACGAATTTATAAACATATAGTTTTCATATCTTTTTCCTATTCTGTATGCGTTAGTTGTTTTTGGACCTGTTTGAATCAACTGAACATTTGCATACTTTTGAGATCGCCGCTGGGCCAACAGATTTTCTCGGATTTCTCAGATTTTTAGCGGTTTTTTGAAAAACTAACTACAACACGTTTGTTTACTCGGTAATTTTTTCCAGAAAACCAAAAATGAGCAAAATCGAAATTTTTAACTGTGACCGCGAATTCTCGATTTTGCTCGATATTAGTGGACATCTGCTCTTAACTCTTGTAAGAAAAATATTATCTTCTGCGCATCTTCTGTCTTAGATACCCTCAATCATGATATTTTGATTAAAAGGTTATATCATTATGGAATTAGAGGAATAACCAGAAACTGTTTTTTTCTTGCTTGTGCAATAGGAAACAATATGTCTCCATTGGTAGTTTAGTCTCTAAGTTACTTAATACAAACTGTGGTGTTCCACAAAGCTCTGTGCTATGCCCTTTTTATTTTTATTCTACATCCATGTTTTTAGCATGTTAGCATGTCTATTGAGATGTTGGAATTTCATTTATTTGCAGACGATTCTAATATTTTTTGTTCCCACGAAAGCGTACAAGCCCTGGAATCACTGATTATTGATAATTTAATCGAAATAAGTAATTGGTTATCTTTAGGTACACCTCACTTTAAAAAAATTTTTCTCCAAAATTTGGATAGGACGAGCTGTAGGAATTTCACTACCATCGAGATAAAGCTCTGGTCTATTGATGTAAGAAGTTTGAAGAAAAAACTTGGAGCCGTTTTGAAGAAAACGGCGAAAATGTCATTTTTAGCAAAACTCTCATTTTTGAGGTTTACAACGACAATTAGTATAAAAACATTTATTCGATGAGTTTTTAAGATTTGATGCTGATTTTTCGTAAGGCTCATGCGGAATACTTGGAAAAAAATATGTGAATTCGAAAACTTCAAGGCAATTAATCCAGTCAATGGTAATGTTTCTGCAGCGCGATGTTTCATATGCTTCAAATTTTGGATCGAATTTTCAAGCGGCGTCATAACTTTTTTTCTGCCCAAGACTTTCCATCCAAATTCATACACAGGCTGCAATAGTACTAGATGATAAGATTCAGAAAAATCGTACCAGAGGATGAGGGGAAAAAAGCGAAAAACTAAAATAGCACTGTTTGATTTTGGGCCGTAATAGGCTAAACATTTAAAAAAACCTTAAAATATAATACACTGTTAGAATCTAGGATTATCCAAGCATTATATGAGAAATCCAGTTAAATTGACGTAATAGTTTTGCGAAGGGAGCGAGAATAAGATTATCCAAAATTCGCTCTGAATTAGTTTGGTTCCACCTCAAGAAAAAATGGTAAACCATCGAGTTTATTTTTCATGGCTTGGCTGACGTCACTTCCGTCCGTCCGTCCGTCCGTACAAACGTCCGTGTACACAACACAGGAATTCCACTTGATGTCAAAGCAAAACTACTCCCAAATGCGGCTCTCAAATGCACAGAAAAAAAAAGCTTTAGTACAAATTATAGACCAACAGCAAATAAAAACAACTTCCATGTAGTCAAAGATGGATTAAGAAGTGTTCTTCAAGAATTCAGGTGTGCTTTTTAAGCAAACAGTGCGTATATTATTATTTTTTATGACAAGCATTTTTTTCGACGAATCGACAAATCAAAGACTTTCACTCAAAACTTTTAATGTTTTTATAGCTTAATTTTTTTAAGCTTAATTTTTTAATGCTGGATGAGATATAACACGAAGAGCATATTACAATATTACAACAAATATTCGTCCTTCTAAATCATTAATAATTCAGTTGTTTTTAACCAACTATCGTATGTTTTTCGTTCAAAGCAAAACAGTATATAGCGATTGATGAAGTACCAACCAAGCAAAATGGTGATTAAACAAGGATTTTGGACAAGAGGACCCTCATTCATTCCTAAATTTATATTTTGCAGTGAGTAAAAATCGTGGGGGAGGATTGGGTGGGGGGAGGGGGGGGGGGGGGGGGGGGGGAGTCTGGGGCCTGGCTCCGCCGGCTCCGAATCTCGTGGGGGATGGGTGGTAGCCTGGCTCCGCCGGCTCCTCGCTCCTCATGGCGTAGAACTCTTAGTTTATATCTACTCCTGTCGCGGGTCGCATCAGCTAAACAAAGCTGAAGAATTTCATTCAATAATTTTATATCTTTCTACAGATAATTTATTTATATATTGAATGAAATTTAAAATTTCACTAGATATTCAACTGTTTATGAAGGTGTTCGAGGTAGTATGATTATATGAAATAATAAAGACCGTGTCTTTCACTTTAAGAAGCTAAAAATTATTCAAAAACATTTACAAATGCCAATTACTGACAAAGAAATTAGTCATTTTGTATTTTGCATTATTTTCTATTTTGTCTCAGTTGTTCTTGTCAAGTTTAATAACTGAATATAATGAACTTTGTTGAACTTTGAACTTTTGTCGTTCGTGATTTCGTATCTTTTTCACACATGAAAACAGATGAAAACTGATAAAATCAAATCTCAAAATCTAGTAAGTTTAGTAATAGTAATTAACTAAGGCTTATATAAAAGTAATAAAATTATTTTAATGAAGTATTAGGATATTAAGAAAGCCTTTTTAACTGATCACACATTTGGTTTTAACGTTCAGGGCCTTCATTTCTCGAGTTTAGTTAGTTGATGATCTCAATTTTCTCTCTGATGCTACCAAAGCATTTGTTTTTTATTTTCATTGCGGTAAAAATACATTTAATATAAAAACATCAAATTCCTATGGAAAACCAAACATCGTTATGTAAAAAAAGTAAGTAAGCTTTTTTTTTTTGCTCACCTTAACCAGTTTTCTAGTCTGTTTTATAGTCTTGATTTGGTCCTCTCAAAAATTTCGATTTAAATGAAAGACATCCAAGGTAAATTTCATTAAACCTGATATTGTATTGGATTATCTGTAGTTATATTTCGTTTTTTTTTTTAAGTAAAAAAGATTCAAAGCCTAAAAATGTCGGTCATGGAAAACTTGAATCTTCAAAGAACAAAACTAGCCCCTTCGGGAGGGGGTGAGTTGTGCACAAAATTCCTGAGTGGGAGAGTATAATCGCACAACGAAAACAATGTAGTGCATGGTTTTTATTATTGGATCTTCATCTCGAATAATATATATATTCAGGCACTGCCTAAAAGCGGAGCTCCCGATACGGAAGTCACAGGGAGAACAATTTGAATGAAACTGAAAGGTAAAAATAAGATTGGGGAAAAAATCTTCAATTCTTTTTTATTCGAGATGAAGATAATTTCTCCCATAATAAAAACCATGCAGTGGAATCGAATCGAAATGCACTACATTGTTTTCTTTGCGCGAGTATACTCTCCCACTTAGAAATCATTGTACACAACTCACCCCCACCCCCAGGGGCTAGTTTTGTTCTTGGAAGATTCTTCGACAAAGTTTTCCAAGGCCGACAGTTTAGAATATCTTTTACTTAAAAAAACGAAAGATAACTACAGATAATCCAATACAATATCAAGTTTAGTGAAATTTACCTCGGATGTCTTTCACTGAAATCGAAAATCTGGAGATCAAGACCAAAAAACAGACTTGAAAACTGGTTAAGGTAAGCAGAAAATAAGCTTGCTTACTTACGTGTTTTACAGAACGAGACGACGTTTACATTCAGTTAAACTTGACAAGAACAACTGAGACAAAATAGAAAATAATGCAAAAGGCAATGAAAAATACAAAATGATGAATTTCTTGTCAGTAAATTGGCGTTTGTAAATGTTTTTGAATATTTTTTTAGCTTTTTAAAGTCAAAGTCTAGGTCTATGCAATAACATCTCTCAACAAAACAAATTTAAGCTCATTTTTATAATCATACTTGCTCGAACTGCTAAATCAAAGTTGAATATTTGGAGTAAATTTATATTTCATTCAATAATTAAATAAATTATCCGTGGAAAGATATAAAATTATTGAATGAAAGTCTTCTTTGTTTTGCCGATGGGACCCCGCGATAGGAGGCGAACAAAGCTGCATTTTTCTTGAACAAAAAACATTGAATAGTTTGTTAAAAACAACCGAATTGTTAAATATTTACAAAGCTAAATAAAGGAAGAAAATTTGTTGTCGTAATATGCTCTCCGTCGTGCTATTTTTCCTCCAGCATTAAAATAAATTTAGCTTATCTATAGAAATATAAAAAGTTTTGAGAGAAAGTCTTTGATTTGTCGATTCGTCGAGAAAAATGCTTGTCAAAAAATAATAATATACGATTGTTTGCTAAAAAACACACACATGAATTCTTGGAAAACATTTCTTGATACATCTTTGACCACATGAAAGTTTTTTTAATTGTTTTTGTTCTATAACTTGTCCTATAAAGCAATTTTTTTCTGTGCATTTGAGAGTCGCATATGAGAGTAGTTTTGCTTTGACATCAAGTGGAATTCCTGTGTTGTGTACACGGACGTTTGTACGTACGGACGGACGGACGGAAATGACGTCAGCCAAGCCATGAAAAATAAACTCGATGGTTTACCATTTTTTCTTGAGGTGGAACCAAACTAATTCAGAGCGAATTTTGGATAATCTTATTCTCGCTCCCTTCGCAAAACTATTACGTCAATTTAAGTATGGTACTCCACGCGCCATGAAAAATCGAAGAGCTCCGCTAAAAACAATTGAAGATTTTTTCCATATCTTATTTTTATCTTTCAGATTCATTCAATTTTGGACTCCCTGGCTCCCTAATTTCGTATCGGGAGCTCCGCTTTTAGGCAGTGCCTAAATATATATATTACCTTTCGCTATAGGGATCATATCCTTGAAAACGTTCGGCTGTACTAGTATCTAGGTCTAACCTTAAGTGATTTCGGGAATTTCTCGACTGCACAACAAGAACTTAAAAAATCAGCCTGTAAAGCTTTCCTTAGACTGAAAAAAGATATTGGATGTTTTTTAACCACGATCCTACATTAACACTAAAACATGTTATTTGTTTCTTTAGTAAAGCCGATCCTTATTTACGGTAGTGAAGTCTGGGGCATAGACAATATGAAAACTGGCAATCCAATTGAGTTAGTTCATATAGAATTTTGCAAAATGTTACTTGGGGTTGGAAGAAAGGCTACCAATTCGGCTTGTCTAGCCGAATTAGGCCAACTTCCCATCAGTTTAGATGCAAAATTAAGATCAGTTAAGTTTAAATGGCTAAACTTGTCATCGCCAAAGACGATAGGCGATAGCCATTCCGACATGGAAATGGTTTCGTTCAATACAAAGACTATTGAATCAGTCTCAATACTAAGATTCATGTTCTTGACTAGAATAGGAAGCAGAAACACAAGTCATTCCAGCTATTCTTGGATCTTGAAATGACCTATCTCCTATTGCTTTTCGCCTATCGCCTATTGCCTCCAGTGTCGCCTTTGGCGATGTCAACCGTTATTAAAATAGGTGTATATAGAGAGTCATTAGTAATAAACAACAATGACTGGTCTAGTAAGATCTCTGTTAGACCGAAGCGGCTTAGGGAATGTCTGGCTTGAAATAAACTACAATCATCGTTCAAGTCAGAATCCATTCAAAATAATTAAAACTAGATTAACGGATATAGAAATTCAAGTCTGGCGAGGGGAACTCTTCAACGATAAGAAAACTAGAAGAGGCCCCTCAGGCCAAAAAAATAAACTAAGGACATATCGTCTGGTAAAAACAGATTACTCGTTTGAAAGTTATTTAATCGAAGTTAAGAATTTTGAACACAGAAGAGCATTAACTAAATTGAGAATTAGCATTCACGACCTTGAAATCGAAAAGGGAAGACATTCAAGGGAATGCAAAAAAAAAAAAAAAAAAAAAAAAAAAAAGAAAAGGAAAACAACAGAAGATAGGAGGTGCTTCCATTGCCAAGATAGTGTAGAAGATGAGAAGCACTTCCTTCTTCACTGTATATTATATTCAAATCTAAGGGAAGAACTCTTCAAGGACATAAAAAAACATAACTAATGATTCTCTTTTGTTAAATGAGAACGAGTTGTTTCTGCTATTTATGAGTCCGCCCAAAATGTCCACAACTGCTTTATAAAAAGATCACATACAATACAGAATTAATATAGCATGTGGTCTTCTTACCCAAACTAGGCACTAAATAGTAGAGTGCAAGCAATATAACCGTGAAACTTTAGTAATACTAAATAGCACAATTTCCGCATGCAAATCCATTGTTTTCTATTGTTTAGTCCGCACTATTTTGCACTATTTAGTAATTAGTGTTTCACGGATTAATTGTTTGCATTCTAACAATACTAAATAGGTTGAATACGTCAATCTATTATAACACAACAGAAATTACTATAAATCAACAATTATAGCCTTCATACGTACGTTTATTGGGGTAAAATGTCTGTGTATATTCTAATACTCCATACCGAATAAAAGAGTCTGTCTGCCATGAAAATATCATTAAAGATAGATATTTCTCAACATTTTTGACAATAATTGTAGATAAAATATTCTGTTTTGTCTTCTAATGTTTTTCTTGTTCTTTTTCTGTTTCTTTTTCTAATTTTCCCCATTGGTGCATGGAGTGCCTCAGGGGACATGTTTGGGCACTTCAACCATTTCTACTGGTAATTACCTATATAATCATTATTCGTCGGGTATTCATACTTCACTCATATAAATATATATGCTTATAAAAAACCCAGGTGTACCGGACGTTGCTGTCCGTTTGTTAGTCTGGGGATGCCATTAGATCAGTACGAAGGCAAAGTTAAGAACAAATTAGGTGATCCATAATCGACTCTCTCTCACCGGTAGCTTTTACTAATATATGTATGCGGTATGCTTATAAAAAACCCAGGTGTACCGGACGTTGCTGTCCGTTTGTTAGTCTGGGGATGCCATTAGATCAGTACGAAGGCAAAGTTAAGAACAAATTAGGTGATCCATAATCGACTCTCTCTCACCGGTAGCTTTTACTAATATCCAAGATTACCACGAAAAGAAAAGAAAACGTCACCTGTGAGCAGCGTTACTGGACATCTCTCAACTCCCCACACCATGTCTTTGAATACAACAGTTCTCCTTGCTAATGCGACTTTTTCCGATTTCGTGCCAGAAACTCTTCCTACCAAGATCATTAAGGTAATGGTGTACTGCATTCTATTTGTAGTGTCATTCGCTGGTAACCTGTTTATTGTATGGGCAACAAGCAGAGACATTCGACTAAGAAGTACTACCAATATTCTGATTGCCAACATGGCGGTCAGTGACCTTCTCGTTCCATTATTCTCGATGCCAAGACATATCTCCGATATCATCTTTCATCCAGGAATATGGCTGATTAATGGGAATTTTGGACTAGCTCTTTGTAAGCTCGCACCTTACCTGCAAGACGTTTCTTTAGGTGTTTCGATTTACAGCTGTGTGTTTATCGCTCTCGATCGCTTCTACGCTGTAGTACATCCACTCAGAGGAGGTTTGAGCAGAAGAAAACTCAAGTACATCATTGTAGGGATCTGGATGTTTTCTCTGTCCATGTTTTCCACATATTTCTTCACTGTGACGCTTGTGAAGACAGGAGATTCGACAAAATGCATCATGCATTTAGCGCGGATTGGTGTTACAACAATCCTACACTTGAGGATTTATCATTTTGTAATATTTGCGCTAAATGTTGGAATCCCATTACCTATCATCTCTATCCTCTACTTACGCATCGTTCTCAAGCTCCGACGAACTGCAGTACCAGGACTTGCAGGGAACATTTCCTCTGTGAGGGAGCGTCAAAACAAGAATGCCCTCAAAATGTCCGCCGTTATTGTCAGCCTTTACTTCCTAAGTTTTTTACCTCTTACGGTGGTTATTTTCCTTTTACATTTTGGAAAACTTGATAGCTTGTCACCGGCTGCATGGAACAATATACATTTCTCAGTGACATTCATAGCCGAATCGAGTTGCTGCTACAACTTTTTTGTCTATTTGGTTTTCACTGAATTTTATCGACAGAATTTTAAAAACTTGTTTTTAAAATGTACCTGTGTCATTCCTTTTTCAGGAAGATTTCGCACCAATTCTTTTGCTCTTCAGAGTGTGGCACCAGTCGCGGAACAGGGACAAGTCAACGTGATAGGAATAGCTGACTTTAATTAAATATTTGCGCTAAATGTTGGAATTCCATTACCTATCATCTTTTTCCTCTACTTACGTATCGTTCTCAAGCTCCGACGAACTACAGTACTAGGACAAGCAGGGAACACTTCATCTGTGAGGGAGCGTCAAAACAAGAATGCCCTCAAAATGTCTGCCGTTATTGTCAGCCTTTTCTTCTTAAGCTTTGTACCAATAGTAACTAAATTAAATTGGATACTGCATATGAAACTTTCTAAGGTTTGCGGTATATAGGGATAAAGTTATAACAAGGTCGGAGAAGTACGATTAGGCTAAGGTCAAACGTCGTCGACCTTCACTTGAGCCGTACCTAAGTGAACGAACAATAACAGTGAAACTTTTTTTCGGTTTTGCAGACAGAAAATGCATTTCTGCATAACTGAAAGCTCGCTATTTTCTGAATATTTCATTCTAGATTAGAACTAGACCATTGTTCCAGTGTTGGGCATTTGTTTTGTGCTGGGGGCTGCAGAGGGGTTAAGGCCGGCATAGGAGTGTCTGAGCAAGGGCGCTAGGGCAAAAAATGGTGGTTTTTTAGCCGTTAGACTCCGTTATATTGGTGTTTTTTAGCCGTTAGAAACTGTTTAAACTGTTACTCATCTGTTCTGTTATGTGCTGGCTTGATTTTTTTAGTTTTCCCGTCTATATACGCCAAAAATACTGCTGTGACCAACGGTCCAATCGTACGTAACGAACTACTGTATCCTATACCTGTCTCGTGACCGCTTACGCTAGCGTACGCGTCGGTTAATAAGTTAATAAGTTAATCCAAATCCCCTAGAATAACCAAAAATGAACAGGGGTAGGAAAAGAAAGGCCAATCTATTGTTCTCTCGTCTGCTCGAGTAATAGGATTAAAGTGAAAGGTACGGTGGCAATTTGTTTACTCAGCGATGACAGATGTGTAACCAACGAAACCTAACGAACCAACTTCGGATCTAACCGAACTGGCCTCGCCGAAACTCGAACCCCGACTCGTGGCCCAAACGATCTTATCCGATGACAGCCCCCGGCCGTGACCTTTTACAACGTTCACGTGTTGTGTTTAATAGATGGTACCTCTAATCCTCGTAAATGATATTTGGGTTCCCAGGACGTTCTTGATAATTTTGAACGATTACCAATAATAAAATAAAACTTACAAATGCATTTCGAAAGTTATTTCTAAGACATTCTTTGTATCGAAAAGATTCCAGACATATGGTACTAATTTTGAAATAGGATCCACACATTGCCGCAAACAAAGTACAAGCGCTAATCCAATATCTGTTTGGAAATCCCAACCGCAGGCAGAATCCATTCGCTCAAGATAATACTAAAGAAGCTACAATTGTTTAATGATTCGTGGATTTTTTGGATGTCAGTTTGAATGGAACTGGTTTTTTAAAACTGTTTCTAATTTACAGCCATAGCAAAACCGTAAGTTGACAAGTAAGTCGGGGTTCGAGTTTCGGTTAGATCCGAAGTTGGTTCGTTAGGTTTCGTTGGTTACACATCTGTCATCGCTGAGTAAACAAATTGCCACCGTACCTTTCACTTTAATCCTATTACTCGAGCAGACGAGAGAACAATAGATTGGCCTTTCTTTTCCTACCCCTGTTCATTTTTGGTTATTCTAGGGGATTTGGATTAACTTATTAACTTATTAACCGACGCGTACGCTAGCGTAAGCGGTCACGAGACAGGTATAGGATACAGTAGTTCGTTACGTACGATTGGACCGTTGGTCACAGCAGTATTTTTGGCGTATATAGACGGGAAAACTAAAAAAATCAAGCCAGCACATAACAGAACAGATGAGTAACAGTTTAAACAGTTTCTAACGGCTAAAAAACACCAATATAACGGAGTCTAACGGCTAAAAAACCACCATTTTTTGCCCTAGCGCCCTTGGTCTGAGAGAAAAATCACTCAAATATGAAACAAGTAACGGAAACAAGAACACGGAAACAAGGAAATGAAGTATTAGGAAATAAATAGTGTGAGAACACTAGATCACTAACATGTGTGATACAGTAGATAAACACGATTATATTCTTTTCTTCGAGTCTACTTGACTATTTCATATTGATTATTAGGGGTTTCACATCTTTTGTTTTCACTTTGAATTGTAAGTGTTGGTGGAGAGTGCAAGGGAATGGAAATGAAATCTTTAAAGATCACTGAACATTGGAAAATAACTTACTCTACTTCAAAGACAAAGCTAAAAAGCTTTATTTAACATTATTGTTATAACGGCGTCAAAACAAGAATGCCATCAAAATGTCCGCCGTTTTTGTCAGCTTTTTCTTCCTTAGCAATTTACTTTTAGTTTTAGTCATTATTCTGACACTTTTTGGAAAACTTGATAGCTTATCATCGCCTGCAAGGAATGATTTACTTTTCTCGGCGTCATTCATGGCCGAACCCAGTTGCTGCTACAACTTCTTCATCTAACGTATATCGTTTTTCACTAACGTATAAGGAAATAATTTCAAAAACTTGCTTTCAAAATGAACGTTTCAATACTTGTTCAGGAAGATTGCACACCAAATCTTTTGCTCTTGAGAATGTGGCACCAGTCACGGATGGAACAGGTACTTGTTAAGGTGATGCTTAGTATTGTTCCTTTGTTTTACTCTACCGCTTTTAAAGTCAGTGATATGCAAATACGCCAATATATTTCTTGGGACTCCTTAAGGTTGATCATATTTCTTCAGGTTAAGAATCTCTTAACTAGTTGTCTATTACGGAAAATTAACTTTATTTGAATGATGCTGTAATGGTCTTTAAATGAATTAATAATCAATTAGTTCCTAATAATATTGCCAATAAGGCTAAGGTCAAAAATCGAACTTCACATGTGAACCGAGCCTAATGACTTAAAAGAAGACCGCCATGTTATCCATTGTCTCATGTGAAGCTCAACGTTTGACCCGACGCCTAAGTTTGTTCAGTACGCTCACTATGTCATAAGGAATTCACTGACGCATAAAATACGCCAAGTCCTCAGATAGAATCAATACCATCAAGGGACACTGCTGACCATAGAACTCGTGGAGGCAGCCAAGTGAAGGAGAATTGTCCCTGTTCTGCACTATATACTGAATGTTTATATCAGTCTTTCGACATTGGATACATTTTGAACCAATGGTTTCCTACATGCATAAAATTATCTAACTCAGTTTTACTGGTCAAAATCAGATTATTCTACCACAAAAACCGAACTACAATATTAAGTCAAATTATCAGCTAATGGTGTAGTTGACAAACGTGTTTTGACCCTACAAAACAATATTGACTGGCCGAAAGATGTACCCATAATGTTTTCAAAGTCAATAGTAAAGTATCCAAGAATTAAATCCTACTTGCATTTTTTCAGTATTTAGATAAAAATAATATGTAAATAATAAATGGTAACAAGATGAGATCGATTTACAATGCGACGCGCCTAACGAGTTAGACAATCAGACAGCGAGAATTTGTGCATTTTCAGGTAAAGTCACTTAACGTGACCGAAAATATTCAAAATGAATTCGTACTCTTTGCAACAAAAACTTAAATAAAAGGCTAGAAATATGCCTAGATGATACCTATTTTTGTCCCTTCGCTGGCGAACACTTAAGTCTTTCGTAACAAGTCTTTTAAATTGAAACACTTGGCGGAAAAGGATTCAACGGCATTGGTAAAAAATAAGTTGGGTGGCCACGTTTAGGCGCGTCGCACTGTAATTTATAGACCTTGGACTACTTCGATGATACGGCGGCCATCTTGTCGTGGGGCAAAACAATCTTTGTCTTTCTTTCATGGGTAAAGGTGATCGATGTGCCGTCTTAATTCATCACTTGTTTTTAAGCTATAAATAACAATCGACGTCATTACTGTAACAAAGCTTTATTTGCCCTCTGGACGCCCCATAACTGATGCCCTACGATCCAAGATGGCCGCCGTATCGTTGAAGAAGTCCATTCTTTTTTCACAATGATTCAAAATTTTGTAAGATGTCTTAAATTTGAAATAGGTCTCAAATAATTTGCAAAGTATTAAAACATCTTGTGAAATGAGTTTTGAGTAATCATGACATTTCTATAATAGGTTTACTATTTACAGCGGGAGAATTTGAGATGTCAAGCAATGTTCCGGGAAATGTTGTCCTAGCATTCCTAGAATCAACTTAATGCTAAGCTCTCTTTTTATTTTACTTATGAACTCGTCAAAGGATGACTTTTTTGTGTCCTTCTCAAACTCAAATACATCTGAATACGGCAGAAAGAACGGATTCAAGTAGCAATTGTCAGCAAAATGCAACAAAAATTGAAAGATTTTTGCTGTAATCACGGATGGATGAATGTCACTTGATCGTTTCTTCATTTCGAGCATTGCATAAAAGGTGCAATTTTTCAACATGTAGCTTTTGATCACGTGTGAAGGATTGACTGGAAGAGGTTTCTTCTCATCAAATTTCCTTTGGTGTTGCAGTAGATTTGTCCATTGGTTGATGGGTTCAAATTCTATCTCAGGGCATACCTCTTTCCCTTTCATGATTTTTGCTAGGGCATAAGCACGCCGAAAGACAGGTGGGAGAGATTTCATGAGAGAGATTTCTGCCGGTGCAGCAGATACCCGCAACATTCTTCTCAAGGCTTTGTTTTGATCGCTGTTGCATGTAAAGCTGATATTGTTATCCATTGATTGTCCCTTTTCGTAGTCAAATTCGTATGACCGCGATTGTAAAATTAGGATGCATCCAGAATGTTTGATTTCGTCTGTCATCAAGGGAATTTGGTCTACGTTTATATTTGCTGGCCACCATCCTTTCTTGTACACTGCGGGAACTAAGTCGATGCTGATTTTAAGTTGTTTGTAAACTGACCCTATCCAGTACACATCAAAATTGAAGACGGGTTTACCCCTAATAACAACCATTTTATCCTCATAGTTGTAGTATAAATTGCCACTTCTCCAAAGCGTGTTTTCGTTTAAAGCCCTTTCCAAATATTTCTTTAACAGCTGTAGATAGGGGAAAGCAAGAAAATAACCTTCACTATCGCAAAAGGACATAAACTCTTCCGGAACTGGATCTTTCGTAAATTTGAGACACGCAAATCCTGCTTCAATACACTCTTTGATGAGGACGGGCTTTGTTATTTCGTTCAAGTGGTCTATGCAAAGAACGAAATCGAATTCGTCTGGTCTGCCTACTTTAGTGCCCTCAGCAGAACTACCTGTGGGAAATACAGACATCTTGAATCTGTGGTCATACCCAGCAACTGTTGTACAGATTTCCTGCACAAGTGCATTCACCTCCTCTACTATACGATCCACTTCTTTTGCGTTTTCTTGAGATCTGTCATAGTATGTTTCTAAAAGAAAATCCCACAAATTTTGGCGATTTTCAGGAAGCATCATTGTTTTTTGTATATCCATGTATGTTTTCACACTGGACGATTTAATGCTTTTAGGCAATCCAAGAAGAACTTCGTCAAACGACCTAACTCTGCCGTATAACTCTTCAAATCCCTCGGCCCTTTTGAGGATGGTATAACAGCGGTAACTACAGTGTCGTTTGACTGTATCTAAAGGTCGGTCTTGCAACATGTCTTTTGCATCCTTATTCGCTCCTAGATCTAATAAAATCTCAAGTTGTTCATGATAATTGTGGTATGCCGCAAAATGGAGTGGCGTCGACCCGTAGGCGTCAGTGGCATTAACATCTGCCTCTCCTTCCAGAATCATCCTGGTCAAAAGTTCAGGAATTGGTCTATGCTTCATGATCGACATCAGCGGTGTACGACCCCATCTGTCTCGTGCGTTGAAATTAATTTTATGCTTATGAAAAATTTCAAAAACGGGGTCCAAAAACAACACGAACGCGGGGGTTTCATCATAAACGTTTTGTGAGAGTAAACTAGACTCGCTCGTAATTAACGATTCTAGTACATCTGTAAGAACACAGGAAGCAGACACACCTGCTAATCTGTGTATAGCCGTATTTCCCAAATTGTCGGGTTCGCTTACTGACACTCCGTAAGACATCATAATTCTGACTGTTTCATTGTCGATATTTGAAGTATCGATCATGTAAGCCCATGGTGGCCGCCCGGAAACATCGCCACCGCTTAGCAGTTCTTTTACAATCGTCGGTGAGTAAAGTTTTGCTATGAACTCTAATGTTTCTGTTATATCTTCAAATAATTCCGATCTACAGTAAACATGAAGAAAATTTTCTCTTAATAGAGTTTTTTGGGTCAATTCAATGGCTTGGTATTTCTCCATCAGATGTTTTATGAGAGGAGTATTGTCATTTCTTGCTGCTACAAAATGAAGAATCCCTAGACCAAACTTTGTCTGGGCGTTCAAGGAAGCGCCAGCGCGAATGAGTGCTTCTGCTATTTTGATAAAGTTAGCGTTCAAGTCCAAATCGTAGCTTATACTCTCTAAATATGGCCCCGGTGTACGACCAAAGTCAACACTGAAGCAACAATGTAAAGGAGTATAACCATTGATATCAGATGCATTAATGTCAATATTTGGTTCCCCTAACAGTCTTTTTACATTGTCTACAGATTTCACAGTTACGGCGTAATGTAAAGGCGTCTGTCCCCATTTATTTTTTGCATTGACATCTGCTCCAGCCTCAAGCAAAACTTCAATAAGGTTTACACCAACATGTGTTATCCATCTTACGGCCAAATGAAGAGGTGTGTCTCCTCTGAGATTACCTTCATTCACTTTACATCTCTGAGCTTCCTGGCGACAAGCCTCTGGGTTTCCAGTCAAAACTGCCTCATGGATCTGGTTGTTACCGCTTTTGGCTCTGCCCTCTACCTCGATATCATCAACCCAGACTTTTGCAAGCATCTGAAGTAGTTCGACTATGGAC
Source organism: Actinia equina (assembly GCA_011057435.1). Classification (NCBI taxonomy): domain Eukaryota; kingdom Metazoa; phylum Cnidaria; class Anthozoa; order Actiniaria; family Actiniidae; genus Actinia; species Actinia equina. The sequence continues at coordinate 79,683 of WHPX01000516.1, read as the reverse complement.
GTGTCGGCCATTCTGTTGTCCTGGTATAAGTGTTTTGTTCTCTGAAAACAGCATAAGAATGAATAGTTAGAGACGTTTTGGAATTACTGCATGGTTAAAAAGACGGGTCAAGAGAAATCGCGATTACTGTTTTAAGGCCGCACCATTTAATTGAATTCACCTTTTCGGCGATAGCCGTCACGTGGTGTAAATTGTGTTGGATTGTGTTACGTTCACCAAAAAGTTCGGAAATCGTTCTCGGATTTCCATACAAATGTACTGACTTTAAATGAACTATTTGCTTGGTTTGTTTAGTTACAGTGTAGTTCTCTAAATACAAGTAAAAAATCATTTTTCTAACTTGATTGAAGCTTTTCTCATTGCTGTTAAGAGAGCTAACTAAAGAAATCTATCTAAATTTTCTCTTTAAACTCAGTGAATTTGTATGGGAATCCGAGAACGATGTCCGAACTTTTTGTTGATCGTAACACAATCCAACAAAGGGTTTACGACGTGACGGCTATCGCCGAAAAGGTGAATTATTTTGGCACAACGAATCAATATAAAAAATACCAGATAACTGAGTCAAAAGTAGATTTATGTACCAGACTTTTCGGAAGACATCACTCTACGTTTATTCGGTGGCGATATGTTATTGATGAGCAAAAAGAACACGCATTAATTAATTGGAGAACAAATGTTTAAAAGCAAATCCAGATCACTAAATTTGAACAGAGAATGTCCGCATTCTGGCTAAAGAGAAACATTGAAAAAAAGAGAAAGACCAGAGAAGCCATAAAAATAAGAAGAATTAAGCCTAAATTAAACAATGAAGAAGAACAAACAAAAAACAAAAACAAAAACAAAACAAAAAACAAAAAAACAAAACAAAACCAAAACAAAACCAAAAACGACAAAACAAAAACAAAACAAAACAAGACAAAGCAAAACAAAAACAAAACAAAACAAACAAAACAAGAAAAGAAAAAAAAAAGAAAAAAAACCAAACAAACAAACAAACAAACAAAACAAAAACAAAAACAAAACTAAACAAATAAAAAACAAAAACAAAAAACATGGTCTAGATGGCCTGACTTTGTACAGATACGAGATTTTGTGGGTTTAAAATTGCCGGGTACTCAAAGCTACCTTTTACCAAGGTAAACCATATGTTGCGAAAGTTTTAACTCTTTGATGTATTATGGAAACACCTCATTTAAGTAGCTGTGTTAGAGTGTATGCCATGAAAACAGATGAAGCATATAATGAACCATTTATGATCTTATAAGATACCCGCCTTGTTGCTCATTGTCAAGTCCAGTAAAAATCATGTTCGGTGATATCTCAAAGCAGATTTTATATTGATCCATTTACAGTCAAACTATAAGAAAACCGTGAACACCTGAAAATAGTCTGGAATGTGGGAAGTATTGTGTTCTGACCATTCGCATGCAAGAATGAATTTATTCCTAATTAATTAAATGTCGCATGTGATTGGTCAGAATAAGATGTTTAACATTCCAGACATATTTTCTTTAGCTTCCTACGCAAACGTTCTTACTGTCTGTCACGCTTTCTTAGTAGTATAGGGGATGGGGGTTCCAGCGCAACGACCACCGGAGGATTACCCGTCTAAAGTGAATTTCTCGATTCGTACCGCGATTACCCGCATCCCGTGTTTATGTAGTTAAATATGTTAGTCTATATATGGAGTGCGAAGATTGTAAGAGAACTTTTAAGAAAGAAGCGGACTTGAAGAAGCATTTGAAGATGAAGACGAAATGTATGAGCAGCTATGATTGTGGATGTGGTAAGAAGTTTGAGACTAAGGTTAAATTGTTTTGGCATTGTCAGGATTGTGAGTATGACTACGACGATCTGAAAAGGGTCTGGAATTAGGTATAAGATATTTCCTATTATATAGATGGAATCCCAAAGCAATTTCGAAACGGTGTCAATACCCGGTAACGGTGAGATTGACGTTAGACAGTTTTGGCGTCAGTCAGAAAGGAAGGTCAAGAGAACGCTTCGAAAAGGTATAGAAGAATTAGGAGCCCTGAAAGCGAGTATAATGGTAGAAGTAAGTTTATCAAAAGATGAGGTAACGACGACAGCAATGCTTCGATCAAAGTCACTGGTTATATTAGAGTCCACGAATCTGGATAGGTCACTCAGCGAAGCCTTAGAAGCAATAATGGAGTCGCTGTCTAACTACACGAAAGAAGGATCAGGTTGGACAGTGGAGGAGGTAGAAGGTATGGAGGTTAGCATGGCAAGGTACGTGCCAATACGAGGAGGAAGTTACGTACCCCTGCCGGTGTGGGTAGAAAGGAAGAAGGCAATCGTTAACGTAAAGAATGACGACAACCGCTGCTTTATGTGGGCAATACGATCCGCACTGTATCCAGTAGATAAGGATCCATGTAGACCAAGCAAGTACCCAACAGATGATTTGGAGTGGGACGGCGTGGAGTTCCCAATGCAGTTGATAGACATACCGATATTCGAGCAGGAAAATGACCTAGCCATTAACGTTTACGGAGTCAGAGACCAAACGATAGTGCCACTAGTGCTGTCAAAGAGTAAAGGAGAACGAATACACCTCTTCTACCACGGCGGGCATTATTCGTGGGTCAAACATGTTAGCAGACTATTTTACAGACACACCAAACACAAAGGCAAGAAATACTTCTGCGACTGTTGTTTGTTATCCTTTACCAGCGTTAAAGCTCTAAAGGATCACGACGAAATATGTCGCGGAGTCGAAGAAGTGGCGCAACGGATCCAGATGCCCACAGATAAGAACCTATCGTACTCAGACCATCAAAAGCAGATGCAGGTGCCTTACGTGATATATGCAGACTTTGAAGCGTTGATAACTAAGGAAGAGCAGAAAAGTGGTGCCACGAATAAGGTGGGATTACACGAGATCTGCTCCTTTGGTTACATAGTAGTCAGATCAGATGGTAAGGCCGACCCTCCTGTAATTTACCGAGGTAAGAACGCAGCTAATGAGTTTCTAGAAGCATTGCGAGAAGAGGAGGGAGAGATAAGAGAACAATTAAGACGCCCAAAGAAGATGGTATTTACCAAAGAGAACCAGGAGGCTTTTTCCAAGGCAAAGAAATGCCACATTTGCCAACATACGCTTCTCCAGTTTGGAAGACGGGCCAAGAAAGCGTGGGACGAAGATGGAAAGTATCTAGGAGAAGCTCATTTCAAATGTGGCAGGTATGCAAGGAAGGGGGAAAAGCCCAACAAGCCTTCCACCCACTGCATTCATTGTCATAAAGCATTCGTTGAGGATTTCTATGTGGATAAGGTTAGAGATCACTGCCACATCACGGGTAAATACAGAGGAGCGGCTCATTGGAAATGCAATATAAACTTCAAAGTAGACCCAGAAATGGAAATACCCGTATTCTTTCACAATTTAAGGGGTTACGACAGTCACTTACTCTTACAAGGAACAGACGGCTCCGAAGTAAAGTGCATACCCAACAACAAAGAAAGGTACATGTCCGTAACTGTGGGCAAGCTGAAGTTCTTAGACTCGCAGCAGTTCATGGCGGACTCCTTAGCAAACTTGGTTAAATACAACACGGAGTTCCCCATTTCCAGCCAATACGGCGCGGAAAGGAAAGGAGTGTACCCATACGAATACATGGACTCCTGGGATCGATTCAAAGAACCCCTACCACCCAAAGAGAGATTCTACAGCACCCTAAACGAGTCCGGTATAAAGGACGAGGAGTACCAGCATGCGTTAGATGTGTGGGAAAAGTACTCCTGTGAGAATATGGGAGAATACCACGACATCTACCTACGTTCAGACGTAGTGCTGCTCGCAGATGTTTTCCAAAGCTTTCGAAAGATGGCAATGGAATACTACGGGTTGGATCCAGCGAACTTCTACACGGCTCCTGGACTTAGTTGGAGTGCGCTTCTAAAGAAGACAAACGCGCAACTGGATCTCCTAACGGAATACGACATGTACCGCTTTATGGAAGACGGTATCCGCGGCGGTGTTTGCGGACCCAGCAGACGTTACGCCCGCGCAAACAATCCCACGGTGGAGTACGACCCGGAGAAGCCAACCACATACATCTTCTACTTAGACGCAAACAACCTCTACGGACAACATAAAGCCCATAGAGTTTTACCTAAATGTAGGTAAAGAAGACGACAAAGGTTACGTGCTGGAGGTGGACCTGGAGTACCCAGAGCATTTGCACGACGCACACGATGAGTTCCCGTTAGCACCAGAAGCGATAGAGATACCATTTAAGCAGCTGAGTCCGCTGCAGAAGGAAATGTGTCCTGGTTACAAACCGTACAGGAAACTAACTATGAACCTGATGGACAAGAAGAAGTACGTGGTGCATTACCGCAACCTGCAGTTCTATGTGCGCCACGGCTTACGCGTGAAGAAGATCCACCGCGTTTTGAAGTTCACGCAGGAACCATGGATGCGCTCCTACATTGACTTTAACACACAAAAGCGTACGCAGGCAAAGAATGACTTCGAAAAGAACCTGTTTAAACTAATGAACAATAGCGTATTTGGTAAGACAATGGAGAACATCCGCAAGCGCGTAAGCATAAAGATAGCCAGCACCAGAGAGGAAGCAGAAGCATACGTGTCACAGCCTGGATTCGTTAGATACGTAGAAATGTTAAACTTCTACGTGATTCACATGAAGAAAGCGAATCTATTCCTGAATAAACCCGTATACACGGGGTTTACAGTGTTAGACCTATCAAAGCTGCTCATGTATGAGTTTTACTACGACAAGCTAAAACCGAAATACGGTGATAAATGCCGCCTCTTATACACCGACACCGATTCCTTGATACTAGAGGTGCAGACGGAAGACATTTACGAAGACTGTGTTCCCGACATCGATGAATACGACACCAGCGATTACCCACGCGACCACTTTCTTTACTCCCCTAAAAACAAGAAAGTAATCGGGAAAATGAAGGATGAGATGAAAGGAAAACCCATCGTGGAATACGTGGGCCTGAAACCCAAGATGTACAGCGTGCTAAAGCTGGACGGTGTAGAAAAGAAAGCTAAAGGCGTAAAAAAATACGTGGTTAAGAAGGACATAACCCACGATTCCTACTTAAAGGTCCTGCGTACGCGTAAGGAACAGCGACATAAAATGAACAGCCTGCGCAGCTACGGACATCAAATACACAACGTTACACAGGAGAAGGTGTCACTGTCTGCATTTGACGGTAAGAGGTGGATGTGTGGTGATGGTATCCATACGATAGCATTCGGACATCACACGATAAGCAGTTCTTCTTTGACGAACCCACGCGTGGGACCATCATGAAGATAATACAAGATGGGCTGACCCTTCTTAGCTATCGCACTTCGGATCTGGTAAGTTTCCAAAGACCAATTAGGATCCGTAGCTCTTTTGGATCCTCCTTCTAATTCACCCGGCTCATAGAGATATCGAACCGTGACATCGCCTAATCTTTTTTCCTGGGGGAAGACCGCCCTCGAACTTCTGACGAAGGACTTGTGTTCCACGTGTTTCTTTTTTATGGCATCCCTGGGTTTTATTCCCGTAGCCCTGGCCGCCTCGTTGTTCAAAGCCGCGACGACCTGGGGGAGCCTCTGAGTCCATTCCCTGTTGCGTTTGGAGGGATCTTTCAGCTCTTTCCAATACTGGTATCCAAAGAGACGCTCGGCCAGGGTTTTATTGAATCTTTCGACGATGCTCTGACCCCTGTGGTACTCAGCTTCGGCTCTCCTAATCTTAGTGTCGTGGTCTTTCAGGGTCTTAGTAACGACGCCCATGAACTCCGTCCCCGCATCCACTTGCAGCAGCTTAGGCCATTTCAAGACGCGCTTATAAATCCTACCTAGGGCTTCTGCGACTTCCCCAGAATCCTTGCTGGTTATGGGTTCGGCGTCCTTGTATCTGCTTGCGATATCGACTACGGTCAAAGCGTATCTATAAGTCTTCTTTCTCACCTTGTCGTGCGGTAAGAAGAGCAAATCCGCCTGATGAACTTCATTGGGGACATTTACGGTGAAGCTGGGCCTGGGAATGTACTTAGGCACGGGAAGATAGACCTGCCAGAGGGTTTGTTTTCTTAACCAGTTCTTAGCCGTTTCTTCTGATACCCTGGCCGCGGTCGCGAGTTTCTTGATAGCCGACGCTCCTCTCCAATAGCCTTCGGGCCCATAGTAAATCCTTTTGAGTTTGTCCTCTACGCGGCCCATTATATGAATTCCAAAACAAGATTGATATTGCGTCCGTTGAAATCCACCGTCTTTCCGTCCACTTTAATGGTAATGTTTATGCTTTCTACCAAATGAGATAAGTCATAGCTCAAAGAAATGGGAGTGTATTCTACTGGGTCAAATGGATTACCTTTGGGCAGAAACTTGGACATAAGAGAAGACTTTTCTCCATTGTTGTAACTATTGACCAAGTCGCAATAGACTTCGTAAGAGGATGCGACTTTCCATTTTACGTCATATGTACTGCCGCTATTTATCGTGGTACTAGTAAGGCCCAGGAGTTCTACCAATGGACTGCCCTTTAAATTAGCGCTTCCACTATTTTTCTTGAATTTCATTTCATGGGGTAATCCTGTGGTAAGAGTATATCCATGCTTTGCTAGCTCCTTAGCCAGTGTTATAGGGGTGTAATGGGAATCTGGCAACTTTGGTTTGGTGGAAGTCACGACGACAAAGCCGCCAATCAAATTATACCAAGAATTGTACAAAGAGCAACTAACCAACCGAACCTTACAGGCTTTGATGGGGGGATTCAGATAAGTAGTAAAGTTATTCTTGTCGCTTTCCAAAAAGACGATCATTATATTCTAGGCACCAAAGGCGCCACTAGAGGCTAAGCTTAGCTTAGACTAAATACGCCAAAGCTACGCCTCCTGCCAGCCCTGCGACTCCTACAAAGACCAATTCATTGTCTTTTTGTTTCTTAGAAGGCTGGTAGTAATTCTTGAACTGAGGCTTTCTTAACCCCGTTAATGCCGCGGGGTGCGCTTGCGCATAAAGTTTAAAGGCGTAGTCGGTGTTTTCGAAGTTCTTATCCGCCTGCATTTTGTCTTGGTAATTCTTGTCCAACCAATCCCTGTAAGCTTGTCTTTTTTCATTCCAAGCCGCCACGTCCCTTTGATATTTCTCCAGCGCTAAGTCGTGTCTCTTCCTTTCGGCGGCTAAATCTCCGCTTTTGTCGCCTCTGACTAATCTATCCAAATACTGACCACCATAATTAGCTCCAGTGAATGCTAAAGCTGCAATAACTCCACCTGCGACTAAACTAGCCATTTATACATTAGGTAGGTACTTTTCCTTCCGTAGGTAATCCTTTACCATGATAGCCCCGCCTACGGCAGCGGTCATTTTAGCAAAATTAGCGAAGCTCTTGCTTGGGTCTTCAGTAAAGTCTTCTTTGAGCACTTTCTTACCTACCCAACCAATACCCGCAACGATGGAAGTAATAATAGCTGCTTCTTCAACAGTTTTCAATAACGCGGTTGACATTATATTACAAAGCGAGAAGGTTATTACTCCATTTCAGGGATCTTACTTTTTCTAACAGCTGGTTCCACAGGTGCGTGCACGGGCGCGTGATATGTTGGTGGTTCTACCTTTTTCGTTGCCCGCCATTGTAAGTAAAGGCTGCCTGCTGCTATAGCGACTCCTAACGCGCCGATGACGTACCCAGGATTAATGAAGGGTTCCTCTTCTTTTTCCTCCACCTTTTCTTCTTTCTTTGCTTTGTTCTTCCTGTTCATCTCCGCGAGCTTCTTTCCGGCAGCGACTCTGCCTGGAGATTTAGCCTTGGTAATCTTCTGCTCCTCTTGGGGCTGCTCTACCTTCGACTCTGGTTCACTCATTTATATCTAAGGACTTGAAGGACTTGATAAGTACTTGAGAATGACTTAAGGACGACTTGGAAATAACCTGGGCGCGACCTGACCAAGTACTTAGGGATGACTTAACTAAGTACTTGAGGCGACTTGATCAGGTACCTCAGCAAGTGCTGCCTGGAAGACCTTTTCGACTTCTCTGTCCTTCTTGAAGTCCTTCCAAGATGTTCCGAAGGAACCTAGTACCTCCTTCAAGTCGACGTGCTGAGCTACGTGAAGTGCCGCAGAGGCGACTGCCATTAACTTACCGCACTTCAAAGACAACCACCCGCAGGTTATCTTAAGTTCTTGGGCGATGACATAGTCCTCGCTGATGTCCTTCCGCAGTTGCTCCACGTCGTCTATGGGCAGCGCAAGTCCAAGTAATTTAGTTGCAAGTCGGATAGCGGAGTCTGCGACGGCGTCCGTGGTCTTACTTGCAAGGGCAGCCTCATACCTTTTATGGAACTTCTTGACTTCCTCTTCCGACAGCTTATTAACCTGCTCATGGGTAAGTTCCTTGCCTATCATTTCTTTACACTTCCCCGAAGACACAAGGATGTTGAGTTGTTCCTTGAGGTTACTTTCGTCTAACTGCGTGGGGACTTCATCTAAGAGCTGCTCAATATCCATATACATTAGGAGTTAAAGATCTGAGATCTTTATTAAATACGGAAACCTCAAAGAGAAGATCATCTTGGAATGTTGGTGCGTCTTTAAATGCCGCATGTATTCATGCAACTGTTCCTTGCTCATTTCACCGCCGTAGTCGCTTAAGATGGTTTCCAGGTCAGACTTACTGGGTGTATAAAATACTACGAGAGAGCCTATGTTTTCCCTGAAGGGTTTAGAGACACTGGTAAGCTGCTGGGAAAGCAACCAAACGCTGATATTGTCATGCCTACCGCTGAAGGCGAGTTTAACGAGCTCGGAAGTGCGTCTTTTTACGTCGTCCCCACAGGCAATGTCATCCAATATGAGGAGCGTCTGTGTATCTTTAGGGAATTGCTTGTGCCAGAACTTAAGATGGCTGGATAACTCGTTGGGGTCTAAGATATCTACAAAGAAGTCGTCATCTTTCACTCCTATGCCCGTCCAGGTGCGGTTATTCACGTAGGTGGGGCAGAGTAGCACGATATAATCGAAGCGGTATCTAAAGGGTCCTAATAGCTGTTCTACCACGAACTGGGTCTTTCCGCAGCCGGTGGGTCCTACTATCAGAGCGTTACAAGGCATGTGATCTGGGTTCATATATATGGAGTCTGTGGAAGCAGTAAGAAGGATTGCCGCCGACGCAAAGGATAAAAAAGACACCATAGAAATGCAAAGGGAGGAGATAGACCGGTTGAAAGAGCGCGTGCAGGAATTGTACGATGAAATGTGCGGTCTGAAGCGTGCAGAACGGTTTGGCGCGCTGATAACGATGGCAACGTGGGCTAAGGAGTCCGTCGTGGACTTCATGCGATATCCGCCATAAATATATGCTAGCCTACGCAGCCGCCTTTCTGGGAGGCTTTTTAATTACCCTTTCAATATATGGACTGTATTACATGCGAACTACCAGCCGACTGCATTACGACTCCCAAACCGCGTAAAAAATACACCTGCCTTCATTGCAACAGGGTATTCCCCGAAGGATCCTTTGTGGGGCATTGGTGCTCCGCGGATCCTAAAGCGCAGCGGGCGCTTAACTACAAAGAGGAGATGGAGTAACTTATGCAAGGTGGTTTCAAGGACGCCCCTAATGTTTCTTGTTAAATTGTTAAAAGTAAGATAGGACTTCCTAAAAAGAGTCTTAATAATTATTGTTATTTTGTTAAAATGGTACTAGTAGGGGATTTTAACAATTTAACAAGAAACATTAAGGTATATATAATGAACTGTGTGCAATGTGAGAAGACGTTTAGCAGCAAGCAAAGACTCCAATACCATGTTTCCAGGAAGGTGTGCAGCAAGGCACCCACCACTCTTTGCAACCACTGCGACAAAGACCTAAGCAGCCCTCAGGCGCTGGATTACCACCTCAAACATCGTGTCTGCCTCCGCAACATATGCATACGCTGCGACGAAGACTACAAGAGCGACTGGCATGTACATCGTTGCCGGCCTTACCACCTCCAGGGAGTTGCCTGCATGGAGCATGGCGACGTAGCCGCACGGTGTTGCCCCGTCGAAACCGCCAGGCGTCTCACAGAGCGTAAGAAGGAAATCGACGTCGGGTTCGTAAACTTTGACTATTACGAGGGCATTCCTTGGGAGAACCAGGAACACTGGGAGGCAACTTGCGACCACTGCGGCTGTCAACGAAGCGGCCGACATATCTGGGAATGCCTGTACGACGCAGAGGAACATAGGAGCTTTGAGCAATACATGCAGGTAGTCCACGAAGCTAAAAAAGAAACCCTACAACATCGCATTAATATATGTTTGCAGCAGCAGCAGCTTTCGTAGGTGGCGCCTTGATAGCCGCATCCGCTTATTCAATAAGAGAAAAAATGAGGTCCGCCGCAGCAGACCAATACTTATCTAATCACACAGAGGATTGGCATCCACCCTTCTTTCAACGTCGAACTTCCATCGACCGTTAACCTTACCATGGCTGCGTATGTGCGTGTACTCTTCACCTTGAATGACGTACCGCACGCAGTCAGGCGCCCATAAGGAGCACTCTTTACCGTCGTGTTCGAGGACCAACCTTAAACGGCTGATGTCTTCGAAGACGACATAATTTTTTATTTTGTATGTGATGCCTTGGACTAATTCACGCCAGTGTGTCTGTTCAATGATCATTATATCTATGAAATATTCTTTGGTGGGTCTGCAGTGTCTCCTGCGTCTTAAAAGCCTTAACGCACCAAGGACAAGGCACACGAATACCCTCCGCGTAATAGTTAATCTCCCTGCAGATGAGGTCGTAATCGTTGCACACCATAGTTAGATAACCATTTGCCTCGTATTGCGCTATTAACGCCTCTTGTTTAGGGGATAGGACGCCATTACCTTTAGGTGTTTTCAGCTCCAGACATAACCCATTGTATTTTTTGTGTGCATTAAGTATCAGAATGTCAGGCTGACCTGCCTGGTAACCTTTCTGCCAACATATTATCCTTTTGGAGCTAGAGTCCTGTAGTTCTCCCAAGCCGGGTGCTATGAGCATCTGTGGGTGGAACCGACGTACGTAGTCCACGACTTTCTTATGCAGGTCAAACTCGTTTTCGATCTTAAAGATTAATTTGTTAGGACTATCGAACCGCCTTTCTATTTCATACTTACCTGTTTTCCTTAGCGTAGGCAGCACCTCTTCAAACACCCAATCACGAAACTCCACGGCTTTGGGTAGCTTAGAGCTAAATATCAGTTCGTACAAACCAGGTTCGGAGATAAACACGGCATTTGGTTGTGAGGAACGATTCGTTCCTCCTTTTAGATCTTCCCACCTTTTCTGGTACTTTTCAGAAACGTGATCTCTAATCGCCTTCCTGGTGTTTTCATATTCTAACGCCAGCGCAACCTCCTTTGCTTTGAAATAAAGTTTATCGCCTTGCACTATGCATTGCAGTTTGGTTTCGTTGTTTTCGAATACGCGAAGCATATTATACGTAAGGGATATTTTTTTATCAATAGGCAACGCTCTTTAGCTGATTCATTTCTACGCTCAGTTGCGCGTCAGACACGACGAAGATATACGCGTTTATCTTAGTAGTGTCGCTAGCATGTTTGGTGCGCTTGATCTCCAACGTAATGCCGTCCTGGGTATTTACCAGGCGTAAACCCTGGCCATGTAGGTCTTCGTCGTTCGTCGTGCGCATGTCGATCCACAGCGCATACTTATCCTTAAAGAATTCCTTTGGGCCAATTTGGTCGCCAAACTTACGCGCGACTTCCCGGTACATGTCCTCGGGCTTTATCCCTTGTGAGTAAACCTTATTAGGCACTCCGTTAATGCTAACGCCTACGTTAGTGATGTTAGGATTAAAGAATGCCTCAGAGTCACGCAATCCTGCCGTGTATGTCTTTGCGAACAGCAACATTATCCCTGTAAGGCTGCGCCTGGGAAGGTTAATGCTTTGGTTGATGACCTCTTCGACGTTGTTCGTAAAGCTGAACGTCTTGTACATCACGACGTGATCGTAAAGGAAAGCCTTCCCGGCACTGTATTCCATGCCAGCGCTACGAGCCAGCTCTTCGCTGTATACCGTCTCGTACTGCAGCTCCAAGTTCTTGATGAAATAAGGATCCACGGCTGATGAACTTACATCTTTTCCTTGCAGGATGTTCGTAGTGTCTGCTAGGGTCACTTCGAACTGCAGTTCGCTTAGCTGCCTTGGGTAGTATGCACCGTGGTTCGTGATAATTTCGAAATCTAATGGAATAACATATTTAGTACCGTAGGCCGCCTTTATTTCGTCTTCTCCTGATGCGCTAGAGGTTGCGCTCCTTACCTTGCGTATGGCATCACTGGCGATTCCCTGCTCTATCCTTTGCGCGCGGTCAAATGCAGTCAACCATAAGTCTTTGTACGTGGTATACAAATCATACCTGTTTAAGTCCAAGAGGGATTCCCCGGCGAACTTTACACGCATTTTGGAAACGAGGTTTCTACCCGCATTATTGACGACGTAACGCGCGTCTGCGGTATCTGGCTGTATTGCTAGGTTAAACCTTAGCGCTAGGGTGCCAGGAACCAACACTAGGTTATCCGTTAGGCGGGGCACGCCTACGTACAGGGTTTCCCCTGGCTTAGCGCTGCTGGGGGTAAAGGTAACCCGGTGAAAGGTGCGTTCTGCTTTCAGTCCGCCAACCTGCTTAGGTAATACGTTGGGGTTTAACTTTGAGCTTATCATATATAATGGAAGTAGAAGGAACGGATTTTGATCCCACCACCGAAGAAGGTCAAGTCGACATTAACGACGATGAATACGAGTCTTTACTACCTAAAACCAACGACCCCACGGAATTCCGAGGTAACATGGTGCGTCGGTTTGGAAAAAGAGCCCGCGCCGGCTGGATGGCTTTCCTAGACAAATACCGCACTAAGAACCCAGGCAAACCCATACCAGAATACATAAAGCTCGATAACATCGACTTTGGTAGTAAGACGATGATGAAACCTCCTAGGAGCAAAACCGCTGAAACCAGCTTTGGTCCGGACGGCAACATCCCCGAAGCCCCCGGCGCTGCATGGCTTAGTAGGGTTCAGGAACAAATGAACGAATCCATGGAAGAAACCCCGGACGACTTTGATAGGATCAAGGAAGAATTCCCAAACTGGGATCCAAACAAAGTCCAAGTAATGTTTGACGCGGATAACGAATGGGGCAGGGAAGTCGTAGTAGCAAGGTTAAATAGGTCTAATGCTCATCCATATGTCATCAGGGACATAAATGGTAAATACTACGCAGATAAAAATATTCCTCCAACCCTTAGAAAGGCATTAGGAGAACCCAACTTACCCGAAAGAATGAGAGAAAATAGTGAGAATATTGACGAAGCCGTCGAAAGAGTTAAGACCATAATGCAGCGGCAACAAAAAGGTCTTGAGGCGATAAGGGAAGTAGAAGAGCTAAAGCAAGCGATGGAGGAAAGGGAAGCAGATTACATGCGGCAAAACCGACTACTCCTTGATGCTCAAAAGAGAGAACTTGACGACAAGAATCAACGCATATTAGAACTTAGAGAACAAAGAGACATTTCTCTTCGCGATAGGAACCAAGCCCAAAAGGCCTTCGAGCTCGCCCTGCAAGACCTGGATATGAGCAAGGAAGAAGCTAAAAACTTGCATATCACCATAACCGGCTCTTTGGAGGAACGGCGGCAGTTGGTTGCCGAAATCAACACTAAGGAAGAACAAATCCGGCAAAGAGATCAGGCCATCGAAGACCTGGAGGGGCAAATAGAGCGGCAACAAGAAGTAGTTGCGGACCAAACTCGCTCCGAAGAGGAAAGGGAGGCAGCCCAAAAGGAAGTGGAGGCTCTCGAGGCACGCCTTGCGGAATTACAAGCGCAAAAGGACAACCTGGAAAAAGAGCTGGGGCTTACCACCAAGGAAAAAATAAAAAGAGCTCTGGTGAAGTATGGTATTCCGCTGGCATTTGCGGTTGCTATTTCGAGCGTAGTAGGAGTTATCCTATCCACGCTTAAGGCTACAGGCGCGGGCGTAAAGAAATTAGGCAGTGGGCTGACGGACTTGGGAAAAAAGATGGCAGCCGGTCTTCCTGGGCTGCTGGGTTCGGTTGTTTCCTTGGCACTTAGGGCCGGCGGAGAACTGTTGAAGTTTGTGGGGAACAACATTTGGATCTTGGTCGTCGCTATTGGGGTGGTACTCCTGAAGAAGATGAAGGGTTAATCTTATCCTTGTGTATTACTGGTGGCTTATCGTCGTTGGGCGCACGAGGCGTCCTCAACTGGGGATAAGTAAAGATAGTATTCGCGCCGCCTTGATAATGCGGAACTAGCGGTATGGCAGTCATAGTGCTAATGGGTTTATGATTCCAAATCGCGTCTGTACTGATGGCATGGTTTATCAGCGCATTACCATCGTGGGCGATAATTTGTAGCTTGACATGTCGGCAATTGACTATCATGTGAAAAGTAACCGGCGTTAAGTCTTCTCCACTCACTGCAGGGGGCTCCAACGAAAAATGGACCGGGGTTCTATTATTATCACTTTTCCTATAAGGTAGTAGTGGGTGGTCATTCTCGTCAACGAGCCTAAACCCTACGTTCGCACCATATAAAGCGCCAATGCTAATGGTACACATTATCAAGCCCAAGCCCCCAACTTCAACCCACATTCCAACGTCAGACCACCCACCCCCTTCTCTATACTCCTTTTGGCCTAAATAGTAAACATTGCGTGTTTCTATTAAGTGTGGATTCATATAATTTAAGAATCACAGATTCTCACAGGCTAAGCACCGTCAAAGTGCTAATGGTTGCGTGATTGTAATCATTATCCCTTTGATCGTATATACTATTCACGGTAGCCGTCCCGCCGTCATCTACGCGCATTTGCAGCTTTACCTTTCCGTGACAATCGGCGATCATGTGAAAAGTCCAAACCGATAAATTTTCAAAGCTGTTAGCGTTTGGTTCTGTGGAAAAATGAACTGGCTCCCTGTTGTTTGTTTTCGTACGCATAGGCTGCAGTACGCCATTCTCATCCAGGAACCTAAAGCCCACGTTTACATGACTGTTTGTACCCATTCAAATACTACAAAGGATTAACTTCTTTCCCGAGTAGTTCAAATTCACGGACATGCCCGTGACATCGACCCAAGATGGTAGGGTATATTTTTTCTCGCCTGTGTAAGTCGTATAGACACAATCTACTCCAGCTACGTAGGGGTTGTTCATCGCCATATATAATAGCTCAAACCAACACCCGCGACTGCTAGGCCGGCTTTTAGTAAGTTATGGTCATATTCCTCTTCTTTTTTAGGCGCTCGGTATACTTCTTTTGTTAGCTGCACTTTCTTAGGTGGTCGCGTATGGTGCACTTTTTTAGGCTGTTCAACAAAGTGCCTTCTAAGAGTGTCAGAGTTCACGTCATTCACCCCAAACTTCATATCCTTAGTAGCTCGTTGAAGTTTGTTGTTGTATCCTACTACAGAACCAGTATTTATAGATAAATTACTAGGCATTAACCAACAACCCGGGGCTACTGCATAGTCCAACCTTGCCTTAGAATTTTGTATAGCTAGTTGGTAACGCTGTACGCCCTTGCTAATGTCGCCCTCCAAGATTGAACTTTCGAATAAGATCAAGGCTTCGGCTCGCGTCTCTTCTGCGGCGCCCGTATTCCCCACTATGCTCGATCGGGTGTTTACCTGAGCTCCAAGGATAGAATACACGTAAGCTTCTATGCTGCGATTCAAACGGGCAAGGCCGGCTTTGGTTAGTCATTTGCCTTCTGGGGGTATGAAATTAAGATATTGCTTTGTTTGCTCGTCGTTGGTAATATTAATAATCAATGGATTGGTCCCTGCATACTTACCACCCTCGTCTTTAAACAGAGGTCCGTCTCTAACTTCCTTAGTGGTCTTAGCATTTGGTTCAAAGAAGGTGCTACTGTCGTGAGTTTCTTTGTGATACCCAGTGTTCCATCGTAGATTCAACGCATGAACTTCTTTATCGCTTAGCACATGTCCACCAATCCCCCAATAAGCCCAAATATGCCCCAAGCCATTGTTAGCACCGGCAGTACATCTAAAATCCTTCCCTACGACACCAAACTCCTTACAAAGTCTGTCATAGGCCGGAACGTCGTATTTGTTATCTCTTGGATAAAACGCGGCATCTCCCGGCAGCGCAATAACACCCATCTCATGTAGTATTCTTCTAACCGTGAAGTGAAAGTGAAACATAAATATCGAATTCTTCATCAAGTTTGCGCTTACCCCACAACCGCCGGTGGCACACCAAACCGCAAAGTTTAGTTGCTGCGGCCAATAACGCATGTTAGGACCGCTTAACCATTCATGAGATTCCTTAGCGGTGGTATGAACAATGGGAACTTCTTTGAAGATATCTCGCACCTTTAACGGAAAGGAATGGTTGTTAGAGATCCGCATGTTCAGCGTTAGGTCCAAGCTTGGATGTTCATTAAACGTAACAGCGGGTATCGGATAAGTACTGGTACCCAGCAATAATTCCTTTGACCAACCGGGTTCAACATGCGTCGGCGTGGGTTTTGGTTTAACGTAACCAGGATTCTTCAACTGATTGTCTATTTGATTAACCAGCGTAGGTTTCAAATCCTCATTGCTGTACATTCTTTCGCCGTTGAAGTAAATCCCATCGGGCCTTCTTTCAAACTTACTAGGGTCTGCATGCGGAAACATCTTCCTAAAGGCCCTCCAGTTCCAGTAATCCCTGTTGTCATGATGTGGCTGCTCCTCTATGTTATTCCCAAAAGCGTCGTACATTAGTATATATAATGGATGTTATACCATCAGCACCTCAGTTGTACCCAGATGTTCCCTATACTACACCTAACGAACTAAACGCTGAAAACTTTCGTCTGAATAAAGCAAACTTAATCCTGGCTTACTTGGAAGGGCAAACAAAACACTATGAAAAAGTTAGAAAAAAGTACGTCAGAGCCCGGAGTACGCTACATAAGATTGCGATAACTTCAGGGTCCATATCCGTTGTGTTAACGGGCTCCGGCGTTGCTACTTCGCTTACCGGACCGGGAATAATCGTTGGAGTTCCTTTGGCCAGCGTTGGAGCCGTCTGCGGCATTGTTTCCGCTGTTACGACAGGCATTATGAAACAGTTGTCAAGCAAAATATCAAAACACGACACGACAATAGCTCTGTCAAGGGCTAAAGTAAATACGATCACTGACCTTGTCTCAAAGGCTTTGCGTGACAGAAAGATAGACGACGTAGAATTCTCGCTTATTCTGGCCGAAGAGGAAAAGTACGAGAAATTAAAGTCGGACATAAGGAATAAAAAAACAGTCGTAAAAGATCTTTCCGAGGAATCTCGCAAAAAGATCTACCAAGAAGCGAAAGAAGAGCTTCAAAGAAAGCTTGCTCAGTAAACATCTACTTTGAAAAGAGCGTGACGGGATTCTATTTACATATCGAACGTCAGTCTAGAAAATATGCAAATTAGAGTGTAAGACATAAATATAATAATTTTCACATACATAAGCGTCCAGATGTGTCTGGCGTTCGCTTGTGATCGTGGACTTTGGAGCTGGGGAGGCCTAAAGTCCCGAGTTCGAGCCTCGCTGTAGATGCATTTGGACCGGTTGCTGTGAGTGAAAAAAAAGCCTCCCCCACTCACAGCAACCGTGGGGGAGGGGTGGAAAAGATAGAAAATGCGATTCAACCCCGCGATGGGGGGTTTCGTGAGGAAAAGTTGGAAAAGTCGGGGGGTGTCTCGGGACGCTATCCGGAGTTCACCCTCTGGTGGGTCGTAAGAAAGATATATGTGTACGTACTAGAGGGCCGCTGGCGCGGGATGAAATAAGCCCCGTAAGCCCAAAATGCAAAAAACCCCACTGGGGATAGCTTGGTGTTCTGCGCGATGCATTCCCCAGTGGGGTTTCTGGCAAAATAAACGCCAGTTTTGCATTTTTATTTTCTCGGAATCCATCCTAACAGGGGGTGGTTGGGGTCTATTTTGTAAAATATTTCGTAAATTACGTTAGGATAATAAGGAATATCCTTATCCAGCCGACAAAACATCCACTCGGCTCTGCTCATATCAGAAACCTCGGGAATAGACTTACCGGTAATTTCAGACAAAAGATAAGGAATAGCTTTGTAATATTTCCCTAGTTTTAATTTTTTCAGCGTTTTCCGTAGGCTTTGTGGGGTTGGCTCTTCTAAATGGGCTATGATTTTCTGCCTTACTTCATCGTCTAAATATACCGGTCGATAACCTTGGATATGACTCATCCAGTCCCTAAAGTATTTTATTCTTTTGTATGGGGTCTTCTTACGACCTCCATTGGCGTAATATTGCTCTTTGGTAGCATTTGGTACGGCATTACGAATATTCTTACCACACTCGTAACACTGTGCTGACGTGTCGTCTTCTATTTGCATTTTCTTACCACAACAAATATACTTATTTGGCTTAGTAGGTACAAACTTGGGTTTCAAGCACTTTACACAGAAATCATAAGCAAACTCTTTACAAACTTCGCACTCCATATATAGACTAACATATTTAACTACATAAACACGGGATGCGGGTAATCGCGGTACGAATCGAGGAATTCACTTTAGACGGGTAATCCTCCGGTGGTCGTTGCGCTGGAACCCCCATCCCCTATACTACTTTTCTTATATTAGTTGACTGTAAAATTTATTCATTTTTTTATTTTGAATTAGATGCTTTATAATAATGCAAAAAGATTATCATATTATCATAGCCTTTTTAGAATAATGTTCCTTGTACAAAGTTAACGTTATAGAAAATATATTCTGCGTTATTTCGAAAAACCAACGATTATCATTGTGACCTCGGAAAAGCTATTATTAAACTACAATGAAATAGAGTAGTGTCGTCAATAGAAGGTGCCGTGATACCGTGAATATTTGATTGCGAAGCTGAAATCAAGCTGAATATATTCAGGGTTAGAGAATATTTTATGATGAAAGACTCGCGGCTCGGTAGAAAGACTCGAAGATTCGCGTATCGGTAAATATTCTACCTTCGGAGAATAATTGCTAAATATTAATGCGATGTAAAATCTCAGACATTACACGCCAGGGAACATTATATTATTAAAAAAAAGCCCACAATAAAAAGGCGAAAAGCTCGATTCAGTATCAAATAAGTGAAAGAGAAATCTATTTCGAAGTCTTTCCTTTACTTCATAATGCCATATTTATCGTGGTTGAAAGATACTGTTGGATAAACACTTGCAAGACTGAAGAAAACCGACAAATTTATAATAGCTAGACACCCTTAACATTTCGGTTAAGAATCTAGATTCACGACGTCCTAGAACAATTGTTCTAGTGCTCACAGATGGTTTTACACGCTGTAAATCTTGTAATTTTACTAAGGATATTCGTGGTTTTAGGCTTAAAATAAATTAAACTACAACGGTAATGTATCTACTAAGAACGTAAACAAGTAAACTAACCTTCTCGCGTTCCCGGTGCAACTAACATCAGTAACATGTCTTCCCTTCGAACTCCAAATTCAACAGAAAATCGGCCAGAATTTAATCGAAATCCAACAAAAAAGATCTTTTCTTCAAAGACTAAGCCAATTATTCTCAGTAAAAGGTCTCATTTTGTTTAAAATAACAGGTATAAATAAAGAAAAAGGTCACTCTTCGCTTCCCTCGAACCGTGACGCTAGTTTGCTATGGCTAACAGACGTTCTTGGCTTGCTCATCAGAAATGCGTTGTTGTGATCACCAAGGAAAAACGTTTGCGCATGCGTGCACTTCAGCACTTTTTCGAAGAATTCAATCTCGTACCCAGAGCCTGCGTTTCTTTCGGCCTGCGGCGAAAAACGAGGTCTCTGGCAAAATCCATTTTTTGAGACTGGGATTTCTTGGACTTCCGGTATAAGAGCGAATACGTTAAAGACTTGCCAAATATAAAAAAATATGTTCCCAATTTCTAATTCTTATTTTGATCGGAAGTAGACTCGGAACTCTGTTTGAAAGCAGGTTTGAAAGCATGATTTTCATTGATTATGTTTCACTTCCGGAAAACTGCGCATGCCCCAAAAATGGATTATGCCAGAGCCCTCGTTCTTCGCCGCAGGCCGAAAGAAACGCAGGCTCTGGGTACGAGATTGCTAGAGCCCTCGTTCTTTGCCGCAGGCCGAAAGAAACGCAGGCTTTGGGTACGAGATTGCTGAGAATTTTGAAGAGTTTGAGTGGGAAAATAAATGTTTGTTTCCTCCAAGTATACAAAAAAGTTCGAGAGTATACTTTTGTCAGACCAAGATACTGTATTAACAAACACAATATGAAAAGAATTAGTCTTAAGTTTCAAGCATGGACACTAAGTTTTGGCATTTTGTGAAGTCCAATTTTTTAGGCATGTTTGAAAGCCAAAGTTACTTATGTTTTGACTAATTCGCATACGGATTTAGAGCATGCGCAGACGTTTTTTACTCCTGTCGTTGTTGTGTCCAAGTGTGAAAAAGGTTTGCGCATGCTCTAAATCGGTATGCAAATTAGTCGCTGATAAATGAATTTCACAAAATGCAAAAACTTAATGTCGGTACTTGAAACTTAAGGCTAAGTCTTTCATATTGTCATTATTAATACAATATCTTGTTCTCACAAAAGAATACTCGCAAAATGTTTTGTATGCTCGGAGAAAACGAACTTTTATTTTCTCACTCAAACTCTTCGTGCAATCTCGTACCCAGAGCCCTTATTTCTTACTGCGCATGCTCGACGAAATGATTGGGCTCTGGAAAACTCCAATATTTCCTGTGCTGTGATTGGTTCCCGAGAACAAAGGAAGATACCCGAAGTAAAAATTACAGTACTAGGGAAAATAAAGAAGATGGCGTCTCGAATTAAGTACACCAAAAAAGCCTGTAGGGCCGGATTTTTCAAAGTTTTGCCGGTTTTGTAATGGAAATTGTATTGATGTCCATAGGCAATAGATATTTTTGGAGTTAATTTAACTGAAAACCATCTTCAAAACCTAATTTTCCAAGCGCAAATTCACATGCTCGTTGAACATCGTCCGCCATTTTGAATTTACCTAGTCTGTCATAATGCGCATGTGCGAGAAACCCAGAATCTGGGTCTTCCGGTTTGGAGTTTTCCAGAGCCCAATTATTTCGTCGAGCATGCGCAGTAAGAAATAAGGGCTCTGGGTACGAGATAGACTCTTCGTGCTGAAAGGCGCGCATGCGCGACCGTTTTTCTTTATATAGATATTTATAAATTCAATATATACATGCGTATAGGTCATGTATGTTTGGGCCGGGTTTTGGCGTCGATTTTCGCATGTGCTGAGCCCAATGCAATTGAACTTTTTTTGCTCGTTTGCGTTGGACTCGGGGTATGTGGGGGTCGACGTCCAAGGCCTGGCCTTGGCATTATTTTTTAGTATTATGAGTTAGCGTTATATTTCATATTTTAATAGCATAGTACTAGTACCATATTTTAGTATTTTACTTAAATTATATCTATTATTGTATGTATTTTATCAGGGCTCCTATTGATAACAGTTATGTTATGTAACTGAAAGGGCTACCCTGTATAAATAAAGGTTCTTTCATTTTTTAGTGTCAGTACTGGGAAGGTCTTGGTTGAAAGTTTAGAATCGTTTATGTTTAATACACGGCAACAACGGTGTACGAACTTATCTGTCTCATGCATTGAAATTATTTTTATCTTATTTTGCGGTTTTCCTACCCTGAGAGCAGAGTCTCCTTTTACCTCCTCTAAGGGCGAGAAAAGGAAAGGAGACTGCGTGCAGGCTACAGTTTTCGATATTCTGCGAACACGGTACGAGCTGCACGCTGAAATTTGGTTTTTCGCTGCCTTCAATAAAAAATAATGAGTCGGTACCTTCTATGTTCTTGAATGGGGGCAGTAAAAATCGATTTTACAACAAGCCGTTGGAATGTCTGAGTTCACAGAATATGATGGAAAACCGCAGTAAAGAAATTGAAAATTTGGAATCCAAAAACAAAACAGACGCTGAGGCGTCTCATTGTAAATATTTTGTGTACGCAAACTAGGATCGCTCGTAATCCGACAACAACTCTAGTGCATCTTGTGTACTGAACCTACTACGGATCTCACCGAACTGTGGCGGCACGTCAAAAATTTGTTTCGCTACCACACCCTAATTCGTATACTGACAAAGTAGGCGTGTCAGTAGACGAATTAGGGTGTGGTAGCGAGACAAATTTTTGACGTGTCGCCACAGTTCGGTGAGATCCGTAGTAAGATGCAGATACGGCTGCTACTGATGTATAAAAAGCAATAAAAAGCAAAAAACAACAACAACAACAAAAGACAAAAAAGACAAAACAAAACAAAACAAACAAAAAAAAAAAAGTATAAATAAATAAACAAAAACGAAAAACAAAACAAAACAAAAAACAAAACAAAACAAAACAAAACATGTTGGTCAGTTGCTTTTTTCTTTGCTTCTACTTTTCAAAATTTTATTTTTCGAAAAGCGTTTCTGTCATCGGAAATTATTTAGCCTCGATTTCGCGTACACTTCGTGTAGACTAATCTCAGTGACAATTTCGAAAGGGATTTTTATTTTGAGGTCATGTGAGAAAATTTTGAATTTGACAAAAACATTTGTAATTACAAAATAGACAGCTAGCTGACTAGCTTGGTGTAGCCCGTACAGGTCATAATTCCAGTCAACTTACACCTTTATATACTAAACTATATGCTAGAGTACAAACACTATAGGTGTGTAACATAAATACCACTATATACTGACAAATTATGCTAATTCCATTGTTTTCTATTGTTTAATTAGCACTATTTACTACTAAATAGTGCAAAGTGTTGCACACTTTTAGTGTTTGTACTCTATCGTATATTCTAACGTATTACTTTGTAAAGGTACCAAATAAAAAAGTGGCATTGTACTGTTTAGATTTCGAAAAATAATTTCCAACTTCAATATTATAGATAATTACCGAATTCAGAAATTTATATCCCAATTAGGAAAATAATCTTTAAATCCGGAAAATAGTTTTTATATCTAGAAAATAATTTAAAAATTCAGAAAAATAATTTCATAATACGGAAAATAATTTAAAAATTCAGAAATCCTGAAATGTAATTTCAGTTTGGCCATGTGGTACACTGATCCTTCTGTTATGCAGCAATTTATTATTTAGGAATGATATAATTGTATTTATTTATAATTTATTTTCTGTTTTCTTTCTTCCCTTGCAATGATTCCAGAAATATCACTGGAACACCGCTAAAACCATTTCGCAAAGTCCATTATTTTTAACCCCATGCCCACTGTGATGTTTTCAAAAGAGACTTCACACAATCAACAAATCCTATTTCCTTTGACGTCAACGCTACTGAAGTAGGCGAGTATGACACGATAGTGTGTTGCTATTCTTATCATTCGTTAAGTTACAGTAACGTTTTTGCCTAAACTATCCTTATGCATTCGTAATACATTTGCATCATATTAATGTGTCCCTATATTCAAATCAATTTGAAATCGGAGTTATTATTTTTTAGCACCTGTCAATGTATCCTTTTCGAATCGTACGCTTCTAAATATTCACGAATACCAACAATGTACCACTTCAAAAATACAAACACTTTGATATTCCACGGATACGTCACTCCAAAAAAATCTAGGCTAACCCTACAAAAAGGAATCGGTAGTCAACTAACACAGCGGTTTACGAATTCAAAAAAGGTCTGCCTATTCCGCAGTGTGATATTAGAACCGCTGACAATTACAGACAGACAGTTTATATTATTGCTCTTAATTGTACATGAAGTAGGTTCCAAATATATAAATATTATGAAGGTTTTATTGTAAAACAGCTGATCAGGAAGGCCCAAGTCTTATAAAATCAGTTGTTATTGTTACTAGTTCACCTATGTTTTCTTCGTCTAAATCTACATATAATTTTTTTGAATATAATATGATGAAATGTACCAAAGTATTAGGTATATTACATGAGTTAACTCGATAAATTATTGATTTTTATAAGCTTTTATAATTTTTACAATTCAAAGCAAAGCAATTATTCATGAGAACTTTTTCTCACACTGCTATATTTAGATTGTCTATATGAATATCAAAAACAGTTGGTCTTCCGAAATGAAAACTTGATCATGTTGTTTTATTTTCTAAAAATTCACACCTAAGCCTGGAGTAAATAAGATATTTTACAAGGATAATTGTTAGAGGGGAAGGTGTGGAGAGAGGAAGAAAACCCTTGCTTCCCATTCTCATTAGTTTAGCGGAAAAAAGCCAAGAGCCGCACTCTGTGGAAGCACCAATGAAATCCATCATCACCTACTTTTTCTACTTTTATTATGTTTCATATATAATACCGTTCGACAGAGTTAATTTAATTTCTTCGATATAAGAATACCTTTGTTTCAACCATAGTATATACATCTATTTCTAAAAACGTCCGTTAGAGATCTGAAATTTGAATGATCTAAGATTGGGTAGCAAGAGTTAATTTAATTTCTTCGATATAAGAATACCTTTGTTTCAACCATAGTATATACATCTATTTCTAAAAACGTCCGTTAGAGATCTGAAATCTGAATGATCTAAGATTGGGTAGCAAGGTGCAAATTGTAATGCATTCACAGCCAAACGATGACTTAGTTTCCTTTTAGATTCGAGTATGAGGCATGAGCTTTGAGTCAGAAATGTGACTTTTCTTTTCCAGAAAACTTAAAAGCACAAAAACTTCCTTATACTCAGATTTCCCATTTCAGATCGCTTACCGAAAACGTTTTTTGAGGTGCTTCATGTTGTTATAAAATACTTCTATAACAATGCAAATCATTCACTGGTGCTTCTTACTCTGCCATCAAGGCTAGCTGTCTGAAAAAATATATGAGATGTGTATTTACATATGTATATTTTTTGAAGAAAGGGTCAAAGTTCTGGATATGGTCGCATATGCTGATAATATATATGACATAAATTGATGCTGTAGCTACAGCAAATATATATTCTCGTTTGCAACGCTTTTAAATCAGCGGTTATAACTCACGCAAGAAGATAATTAACTACGCATCTAAAGCCGACGACACTGAAAACAAATTATTCCCCATAGCCTGTCTCAGATCCATTGTTTCTTCAAACAATTTTTCTTCTGTTTTCTTTTACCTGCAAATAGCCAAGAGGACGAGAACGATCTTGTACAATAGAATGACGTCTATTCATCATCTTCCCACTAGATTTCTTTAAGCATTTGGCGCGCTGCTGACGAAAAATTGCCTCGAGCTTGTTGTTGATAGGTCTTTATTTTGATAAAAATTTTTGCGGCTCTTTCCGTTTGACGTATATCAGGCAATAAATAAAGCAATATTTAAAGTATGAAAATACCATTTCCGTTGGTACGGCGTATCAGGAATTAAAGACAAGTTCGTAGTGGAACCCACTCAGTAAAGTGTTTGGTTTTCAAGTGTGAGGTTCTCTAAGACAGCTGAGCTTGTTTCAACAAAACCCTTTTGATTCTTCACCCGACTAGACCTCTCGCTGGCATACGGGCTGTCATTGTTTGTTTGGAGAGAAAATACAGGCTGTTTGGTCCAATAAGATTCTTCTTGTGAGATTATAATGTCTTGTGCATAAGAAAGCTTGTTGTCATTAGTGCGCCCTAGAAAAAAAAATACACTAATAGTTCTCATAAAGAAATAGTAATGAGAAACGCACCGAGCTTTATCGGGGAATTTCCTTCGAAAAACAAACCGAAAAGATGCTCTACACCTCCATCGGAACTGCCAATAGAAAAGGAGGCGAACTTGAGAGAGAAGAAAAAGAAGATACTGCAAAGATTGAAGAAGAATGTTGACCCAGGTGATGTAATCGAGGTAGCTCGGCCGCTCGAGAAAGTGCCAGAAAAAGTTATCTTTTCACCTCGAACTTCGAAAAGATTTTACGAAGTCACACAACACCTTGCTGAATCCTCCTCAAGCAGTGAGATTATGAGATTAGATCGAGCTAAAAATCCGTTAATAGTTCTGCAAAAACCAGAAAAAGAAATAGTAGGAGACGAAGAGAAGACAAAGCGTTTCCACGGATACTCCAACAGAAATACTTCACGTAAGTTAGATTCGTCAGGAGAGTTAAGGAATGAAGACAACTGTGTGTCTGCTTACTTCCCTTCCTTCGCAGAAAAACCAAAAAGAAACTTAGCAGAAAGTATTTCTTGTGAACCAAAGCAAGACAAAGTTACAGAACCTTTAAATCCCACAAGAAATACTCCTGACTTGAAAGTTTCGAGCTATAAAAAGGAAAAAGAATCGAATAGTATACCTCGACAAGGGAACCTAGAAGTGCCTCTTATTGTAACAGAGAAAGACATAACTAATAACGAGTTTTCATTCAGTGATGACGATAACAATTTTGACTCTTACACGGGTTCTACATTCCGAAGAAGTGCTAGCTTCCACAGCTTGAAGGACAGACACCAAGAACAAAGCCGACAAATCCGAACAAGTGCTGGAAAACGAAGACAATTTTTAAAAGTTGACGATCATAACTTTACGAAAGCTTCCAGTATCTCTTCACTTCAGGACAACCCTTCGACGACGCTACTCTCTGAAAACCAAGGCAAACTTTCAACTTCTTCTACCAGTTTCGCTAAACAACATCAACAGAAACTAGAAGAGGATTTTCACCGAGTCGAAGAAGATCTAAACCGAGCATTTTCAGAGCTGCGAAAATATCTTAGAACAAGTTAAATACTATAGGCAGACACTTAAAATTCGCTTCAATTTAAGTGATGAACTTCAACATATTAATCTTAGCAATAATAGAATGGTGAAGAATTCAAGTAGTCTTGATGATAGGTTTGTGGTCTGAATGTTTGATTATTTATTGGATTCAAGTGGTTTTTCCATTCATGTGAGCTGGCGCAGTTCCAATATATCTGGAATGATTTTGGAAAATATCGTAAACTAATATAGAAATTATTTAGAAAATAAAAGAAAGCAATGATGGGTTTGTGATCGATGTTATACGGGCTTGGACTGCAGTTCGTAGATATTTATAACTCAATGCATATATATAGCATAGATGTTATAAATTTTTTATTTTGTTTTGGAGAACACACTACGCGAAGTAAGTTCCATTCGTTCACATACTCAGGTGCTGAAGACATGAGAAAGCTTGGTATAAATGTGGCAAACGCTCCTAGTACAAATCTAAGGCTAATATTCAATATGTTTTAAGAAAGAATTCTTTTCTTATTCAAGCGGCGAGCGCCAAAAACTATTTTCTTGAAGAAAGGCTGTTGTACAAGGCTAAAATCTTGTTATTCAGAAAGTTTAATTAACTTGTTTGGAAGTGGAGATGACCGATGAAAGTGGAATCAAAGTGTTAACCTAAAGCAAACATTTTATTCGAAAATGAGGTTTAGGCCTTCATTTGTTTATTTCGCATATATTTTCTATAAAAAAGCCTGACAAAGCAACATTCCAACACAAATGCAATAAAACATCTTTGTACAATTGTAAATATCGCTTCAAACAGGCATTTTATCATAGTACATCAGTTTCTAACTGTTTAAAACAGGTTTTGACTGTTAACCCCAAAACAGACCCTTTCTCATAGTACATTATTTTCTAACTTTTTAATTAAAAAAGGTTTGGAGTGCATGTTAACCCAAAACGAAAATTGAGATCAAAACTCATACGAAAGTCTAGTTTTTGGCGCTTTTTGCCATTATTGGGCTCATTATTGAAAAACAAAATCCTCTTAATACAAAAGCTTTCGTTACTAATCTGTAACAAGTAGGCAGAAGATTATAGAAACTCCAAATGAGTAGAATTATGAAACGTAACGCATACTATAATTATTGAAGTACCGGGGCTTTGTGGTATTAGCAACCACTGAAACAAAAGAGTTATGTTTACATTCAACCTCAGATGGTTTATCTCTGTCTAGCCTTGTGAGATTAATTAAGTACTCGATAGATGATTTTTTGAAGTGCCATCAGACAGGTTTATTCGTGTCTATTTGTTAGTCATATATGCATCCATGGACTGGTCAACAAGACATAGAAATAGTGGAAATAAGTTTATGGCTTGGTAGAATTTGGATGAAGTGCTTTTTACCGCAACCAAGAATCTGTAAGAAGGGGGTGGGGGGGGGGGGGGGGGGGGAGAGAAAAAGGAGTGATTATACTGATTGAAGAATTAAAGCGAATCAATTGAAAATTGTTGACGCTTGGGCGCAATGTTTTTCCATTTCAGATAGTCACGTGTCGATTCCGAAGAGTACCAATACAACTAACAGCAAAGAATCTTATTCTCAAGGGAAAGACGATCCGAGGTCTGATATGAGAAAATTACGCCCAAGCTAAAAGGGCCTTTTGAAGAGATGTTTGAATAATGTCTACTAAAGCATCATAAGATATCGAGAAGTGATATTAGAATCCTGTATTACAAGAAACCAAGTGGTTGTGCGTACAGCATTACCATGCACATGCGGTAAAAGCCTCGCAGCAATGATAATTAATGATAATGATAATGTTTTATGATTTATATAGCGCCCTTTCTATATGTGACGAATTGCTGGTTTTCAATCACTCCCAAGAGAATGAAATAACAAAAGACACGGCGGCCATGTTGGATGATATAACAAAAGACGAATACATTGACAATTCTTCTGTTGAATTCCACCAAGGTGGCGGCTATGATGTCGACAGTTTACGCTGTTTCACGAAATCAGTTTTTAGTTCTACCATAGTTAATAGTTAGTTAATAGTTAGTTAATAGTTAGTTAATAGTTAGTTAATAGTTAGTTAATAGTTAGTTAATAGTTAGTTGATAGTTAGTTGATAGTTAGTTAATAGTTAGTTAATAGTTAGTTAATAGTTAGTTAATAGTTAGTTAATAGTTAGTTAATAGTTAGTTAATAGTTAGTTAATAGTTAGTTAATAGTTAGTTAATAGTTAGTTAATAGTTGGTTAATACTTAATAGTTCAAAAGTCTACACCGGATATCGTATGACTGTGAAACGTCATGGCAAGCGCCACAGGCACTGCACGGCACATCACGGAATAGAAGACATCCTTTGAATCAATCACGGCGCTCGAAATCATTGTATATCCAATCAGAAGTTCGGACTGGCACATCACAGCTGCACGGCGGGATCCCACGGCACGTTCTTTCTGTAGTTTTTTTACACAGTCATAAGAAATATGTGATTAAACTAGCTGCGATAGGTACTCACCCTGTCTCGGAATCCGTGTTAGACATAAGATAAGTGTACCGTCAGTCTTTTCCTATTCGGTAGATATTTTTTATGACTAAAGACTCATGCACAGGTTTAGTCTCGTTTCAGAGCAAATTATTTGCATAAGTCTATAGGACTTTTCACAGTTCCCTGCGCCATCTTGAATGGTAGCCGTGCCTTTGCCTCGAAGCGAGACGAACAGTGAGCTTGCATTGATAGAGACATGTGAATAATTGTTCAAGGTGTTAAAAAAGGTTTCTAACATTCCAAGCTCACTGTTCGTCTCACTTCGATGCAAAGAAACAACTACCTTTCAAGATGGCGCAGGGAACTGTGAAGGTGACTATTGTAATGTAAAGAATGTATAGGTGGTACACCAAGTCATATCCCACTTGTTACTTTGAGTGTATTTTCCTTGTGTACACAAAAACCTTTAGGCCAGTGTCTATACAAAATACAAATGACAAGTGGGATGTTCCATGATGTGCCACGAGAAAGCATTGTATAACCATTTTATCACCGCAGATGATAAAAATGCGTAGATTGAACGCGCAGCGCACGATGGGAAGGAAGAGAGAAATTATAACAACGAGTGGATTCCCATGCAGCCATTATGTATGTATTTATTGTATATAACGTGTTTGTGTGTGTGTGGCAATGGCAAAGCTAAATAAATAAATACAACAGCTTTCCTGCATTCTGATTGCTCTTATTGGAATAAAAAATATAATACGTGCTCTTCAAAAACAGCTGTTTTCATCGCTCAAATGCGAAACTGGTGTATTGTGAAATTTCTATGAATAAATACAGTACTGAATTATATTTGTGAGGTTCGTTCAATCAAGTTTGATTAGATTTTCTGAGAGACTTTTTATTATAAAAAAAGCTAAAAAAAAAATTTCGAAAAACAAAGACAAAACAAACATGGGTGAAACTAAAAAAACCCAGCTACTTAAGAATATGTGATATGATGACACAATTAACCAAAGTACATTCATTTGCCAGGTGAATCACACACGGTCTGAAACTGGTGAAAAACCCTTGACTGAAATAAAATAATGGTCTTCTTATATGTTTTTATCAGTATCATCTAAAAAATCATTTTAATATGATACGTTAGTAACACGTTATCAATATCAATACAAGTGAGTTTTATATCATTTTCAGCAATGAACAGTCACGCCATAATTGATTAAATTATCAAGTATGTTGTTGACGCAATATTTGAACCAAATATTTTTCGCTTTTATTTAGTCGCATTTATTATCTTACTATAGTGGTTATCTTTGTTTTATGGGTGTGTTGAAGTTATATATGGTAATAACTGAGGTAAAAATAATGAATATCGACGTGCTTTTGTCAAGCATTGAATGAAGTGTTGCAGGTGTTCGCATTGCGGTATACCCATATTAAGTCTTTAGAAAAACTGAAAAAAAATCATGCCATTTTTCAAATTAAATTATCCAATAAGCCAGGGTATTTCGTCTTTAGCACACACATACTATTATGAACAAAAATAAAAATAATAAAGCTTTAAGCAATCGATATTTGAATTACCCTCACTGCATTGAAACATACACTTGGCGAGAAAGAACTTCACAGGGGCCTGTGCTGCTACATTAATATTCGGGTTTCTATTTTTCTTTGCTCTTAGCTCCCAGTAGTCGGTCCATATAAAAGGAAAATTGTTTAGATGTAAGGTGGAAAATTCTAGTCTGATAACGTAATCACAGAAATATTATACGAAACATTTTACTTTTAAACGGGAAAAGAGCTACAGAAACCTGTTCAATGTTATAGCACTTGTCTTGGTTTAGCACGACTAAGAAGAGCTCAAAAAAGAACGCAGAAAAGGCGGCTCTCAAAGGGAAAACATCTTGGACAAAAAGGTGGGAGCCAGTAGTCTAAAGCCTTGGTTTGTCCTTGCTCTTGAATTATCGCATTCAATCAAAAAGAAAAATATCTTTCAACAAATTCAGACATCTGTCTATACTTGGTATAATATGAACTACATTTAGCGGAGAGATCTGATAGACATATCGTTTTTCTTTTTCTCGAAATAATTGAAAAATATTCCATTGCGTACAAGGGAAAGTTTACGGTTTTGCGAATGTAAACTGTTACTTTGGCTCGCTGCTGGTGATCGTCCATAAAACAAGAGAATAATTCTAAGATATTGAAAAAAAGACTCATTAGATAGCGAGAAGAATTGCATGTTCAAAAACATCTTGGGCAGTAACTTATAACGCCGTTAATTGATGACAAATTTTCAAGAGTTGCAACTATTCCAAGTAGATAAGAAAAGCCGATAAAAAAAAAAAAACACGATTGTTTCCTTGTTACCATGACAAACAGACTTCAAGAAGATAGTTTGCCTCCAAGTCGAAGACACGCTAGTTCATTTTCGTCAGTGGATACTAGATCAACGCTTATGTTGCCTCGTGGTTTGTACAGAACAGAATCAGTACCTTTGTACAGAAACTATGTACCTTCTTTGTACAAAAATCCCGATCCTGAAATCACGAGAAAATTGGAAGCATTTCTCCTCAAACCACCTTTGAATTCGCCCGAGAATGCTGGAACAACAAGAAGCACGAGTAAAGAAAGTTCCGAAAAGAGAGTTTTCAAGAAACGTTTGTCGTACGAATGCGAGGTGGCGGATCGTTTCAAGCATCTTTTACCAGAGAAAAGGACAGTGCATCAGCTGATGTTACCACCAATTATGGAAGGATGTCGGGAAAACTTTAACCATTTTTACAAAAACCCATCGAATGAGGAAGAAGTTTTGAATGAAGATCTTTCGGAACAATTTATGCGGCTAAAGTACTGTAGGTACCTCAGACATGGACCAAGTTCTGAAAACAAGAGATCCACAGAAAAAATATAGAGCGCCGCATATCGGGAAAAGAGCTTTTATAAAGTTTTAAATTACTAAAACAACTAAAATAGTTACCATAACTGGAAAGAGCATGTTAATATTAAACAGTGAAGTCTGATGGGAATAAGCAGAAAACTCGCGAAGATATGACTTTTGAAAACGTGAGAATTTTGCAAGAAAACGTTTGCTGGAGATGCCTTCATCGAATGTTTTCATACAAAAACTAGATTTTTAAAATTCATATCTTCGCGATTTTTGAACCCATTTCCTTAAGACTTCAATTCTACTAATTTATACATGCTCTCTCCAGCTACTATGGTAAGTAATCTTTACTCCTGTGAGTTTTGGAATAACATGATAAAAGCTTATTTAGCACCAGCGATATCGGTACTTTCAAACAGGGACCCAGGTTGGTGGGGTTACAAGTGAACAAACGTCCACAAAAAAACATGTTCAAAGATCGAAAACGTTGTGCCACTTTTTCAGTTGTAAAGTTTTTTAGATTCAGAGTGAAACTTCGGACTTTAGTTTTTTGTTTAGAAGTTCCAGTTCCTGGCCACTGAGTTCCAACAGCATCAAGTCAGCTAGCCGGGACATTAAAAAAAGCAATAACGAATGAGAACAATGGATACTTTCAAGAATCTACTACCCTGAGTGTATAAAACTCACGTATCTTCCTAAGTAGTTATCGTTTAAAAAGACCATTAAAGAAATAGATAAAGCGCGCGCGTGCTGTGTGCAGTCATAAAGTACGCGTGGAATTGCAGAAAACGTGAGAAGTGTTCGGAGAAGCGTTCTCAGCACTTCTCGATTGATCTACTAATACGAAAGTGCTTTATAACTACAAACAGCACAGCATGTAAGTTTTTCTCTCTTTTGTAAAATACAAATTAAAGTAACCGTTATTTTGAATATACGAATGACTAATTAGAACGCGAAAATAAATAAATCTAAACGCTAGATTAATCGAGAACGGCTTTCCATTCCCTTGGGCGAGAACGCTGCTATGGCCACAGGTAGCACAAGCTTGGTTTCTGTGGGGTCCTGCTATAAGGAAATGTATGGAGATTCATCAAAAATGTCAATACAATCATTGAAACGTGAAATAAAGCCTCGAAATTTTACCCGATCATTGAGAAATAGCACTTCTTTCGCTCTGCGTGGTTATTTTTTGAATTTAGCCCGTTTTAAGATTTTCTCCCCCACTAAATTAAAAAAATAACCACGCAGTTCAAAAGAAGTGCTATTTCTCAATGATCGGGTAAAATATCGAGGCTTTATTTCACGTTCCAATGATTTTATTGAAATTTTTGATGAATCTCCATACATTTCCTTATAGCAGGACACCACAGAAACCAAGCTTGGGCTACCTGTGCTATGGCCGCCATTTTGATGACATAAACATGAGAAACTAATAAAGAATGCTTTCTTATTTGGCACCAATACAAACCTAAGAATAACCAGACCAAGGAAATGATAAATCGAGATAGTGGTACTAGTCGTACGTTGCGGGTAATGGGCTCCTGATCTTTCGACTGATAAAAGAAAGATGTTTACATGAATAGATCCAAAACAACGAACAACATGAGCCAGCTTTTCGATATTTTATTCTAACCGATATCTGATATAAGCTTCCTCAACGCGCATCTCGCTTTATGGTTTTCATTTTTTTCTTCTTCTGGTATTCCTGTTGCAAGCGAAGAGAGGAAAACTAGTACTGAGGAGGAGCCCTTTTTTGACAATAATCTAGTGTTGGCACAGGTCGCCCAATAAAAAAAAAAATGGAAGACAGAAAAGAGAGACGCGTGCAGAGGAAGCTAAACTGACTTAATGCAGTCTTTAATTTCTTTAAATAATTTCGATTAAAAAACTACAAAATATAATATGTTAATAATGTGAGTAACTAATATTGTCAAACATATATTGATATTCATATATTTCATTTCCCAAGTTTTTCCAAGATTTAGGAAGTCAGGAAGTGACATGAAATTTGTGTCCTGTCCCGGGGGTAAGTTAGAAGTTGGGGGCGGGTGGGTATACAGAATATTTTTATCAATGGGAAATTTGTCCAACACAGACGACAATTCGTTCAGGACCATTCATTACTTATCGGAGGGAAGGATGGACAATTGAAAACTTTAAGACCCTAACCCTCCTAACCCTTTACCCACCCCCCTCCCACAAAAACGAATGATCCTTACGTCATATATATTATAGTGGGAGCACTAGGGAAAAAATACTACATGTAGCTTTCATTGAAAGCGTTCTACAGAAATATTATTTGTGTTTAAATAATTTTTGTATACAATCATCACAAATAAATATATACTTCTTGTATCATCTACATGTGGTGTTGTGATAAAGTGATATGTTGTGCATTTAATATCAGGACTCCTAGGAATCAGACGTCAAATTGATTATAGATATCTTTTGCAACCTTTTACCTGCACTCTAAGTGCTTGCTGACAAAATCTCAATTAAAGTCAATTTAAAATCCACCGGATATTATTTTAACACTAGCTCTTCTATGAATATCCTGTCTAGTGATGGCCTTATACACAAAGGGCTATATTTCCAGGGAGTCTTGGGGTGCCTGTATTCTCATTCACACTAGCAGGGCTAAATAAACGGCTGGTCACGTCGCTAGTCATGTTGACCGACCAAATTATATCTTATATATTATTTTATTTTTTTGCCTCAACTTAACTGGTCAAACTCACCGGCAATGAAAAGATTTGACCGGATGAGTTCCAATTCTAGCCTTACAGTGCCCGATGGCCGGTAGTAATGTTTAGCCCTGCATTAGCAAGTTTTATAATACTCCAGTTTCGAGTTCTCTGTTGCTCAGGGTTAGTCTCGTCTTTGTCCAGAATATTCACGTGTTCCATTGAAGGTCCATGGAATTTAAAAGTGTTTGTATTGTTGAAGTTGTGCATTCTTCACCTTGCCGTTGGTATTTGTGAATATCAAGACAGTTACGAAGCTAAGACTGAGTTAATCAGTCTGTAATCAAGGAACACAGCGGTAATTTGGAAATTGAAAATGGTCAATTACGTGTGCGTACATGTGTTTTTGGAGCGGGGAGGATGGCTAGATGGAATTCCTGCTTACGCCCCTAGTGCCACTATGAAATATCCTACAGACGCATCACTATTATCTCGCGAACATGGGCTATCTATTCATAATCCGCCCCTTCTTGGAGTTACCCATAGAGAAAGAATTCTTTTCTGTGTTTTCTTGAATTACATTCATGCTCTTGGTCTTTTGAAGCCTGGATGTTGAAGGCAGGGATGACTTCCGATTACTTTGAGAATCATCCAAAGACTGTGATCTCTTTAAGCCGTTGAAGAGCCCGCGTGTAGGATTAAACAGAAGTCCAGCGGTGGCACTTACTAAGCTACTTGGTGGAGTTTGATTGGTTGATTCGCTTACAGTTTTAGCTTGATTTGTCTCGGTTATTACGCCGCTTTTAGGTCGTTTACGATTGCGCTTCTTTTTAACATCCAGCAGAGGGAAAAACTCTTCCTGGAAACGGTAAATGAAGCTAATTGAGATGAAGCTATCTGAAATGATGGTGATGAGATGGTGGTGATGGTGATGAGAGTGATGGTGATAAGATGTTGTGATAAGGTGATGTTGATGAGATGATGGTGATGAGATGATGGGGATAAGCTGATGGTGATGAGATGGTGGTGATGGTGATGAGATGGTGGTGGTTGGTGATGGTGATGAGATGGTGGTGATAAGCTGATGGGGTGATGAGATGGTGGTGATGGTGATGAGATGGAGTGGTGATGGTGATGAGATGATGGTGATGTGACCTGGTGGTGAATGGGGTGATGGTGATAGAGATGGTGATGAGATGGTGGTGATGGTGGTGATGGTGATGGTGATAACGCCTGATGGTGCTGAGATGGTGGTGATAAGCTGATAGTGCTGATGGTGATGAGATGGTAGTGATGGTGATGAGATGGTGTGGTGATAGCTGATGGTGATGAGATGATGTATGTTGTGATTGAGAAGTGATAAGTGATGGTGATGATATGATTGGTGATGATGATGGTGATAAGCTGATGTTGTGATGATGGTGCTGATGGGTGATGATGAGATGGTGGTGGTGATGATGGTGATGAGATGGTGAAAGCTGATGGTGGTGATGGATGATGGTGATGAGATGGTGATGGGTGATGACTGCTGCTGCTTGGTCGATTTTGTGTGATGGTGATAAGCTGATGGTGATGAGATGATGAGATGAGATGATGATGATGATGGTGCTCGCTGATGGTGATGATGATGCTGATGGTGATGATGATGAGATGATGGTGATGAGATGATGGTGATGAGATGATGGTGATGAGATGATGGTGATGATGAGCTGATGGTGATAAGATGATGGTGATGAGATGATGGTGATAAGCTGATGGTGATAAGCTGATGGTGATGATGTTGGTGATAAGGTGATGGTGATGAGATGATGGTGATGAGATGAGGTGTGAGATGATGGTGATAAGCCTGGTGATATCTGATGTTGGTGATAAGGTGATGGTGATAAGCTGATGGTGATGAGATGTTGGTGGTGATAGATGATGGTGATGAGATTGATGGTGATGAGATGATGGTGATAAGCTGATGGTGATAAGCTGATGTTGGTGATAGGTGATGGTGATAAGCTGATGGTGATGATGGTGATAAGATGGTGGTGATCAAATGATGATAATGGTGATAAGCTGATGGTGATGATGTGGTGATGGATGATGATGATGATGGTGATAAGCTGATGTTGGTGATGATAAGTGATGGTGATGATTGGTGAGATGCTTGATGATAGTGATATGGTGATGGTGATGAGATGATGGTGATGAGATGATGGAATGGGTGATGATGACTGGAGATGATGGTGATAAGCTGATGGTGATAAGCTGATGTGGTGATAGAGGTTGATGGTGATAAGCTGATGGTGATTGAGATGGTGGTGAATAAGATGATGGTGATAAGCTGATGGTGATGGTGAATGAGATGATGGTGATAAGCTGATGGTGATGGTGATGAGATGATGGTGATAAGCTGATGGTGATGAGATGATGGTGATGAGATGATGGTGATGAGATGATGGTGATGAGATGATGGTGATAAGATGATGATGATGATGGTGATGGTGATGAGATGATGGTGATAAGATGTTGGTGAGAAGGTGATGGTGATGAGATGATGGTGATGAGATGATGGTGATGAGATGATGGTGATAAGCTGATGGTGATGAGATGTTGGTGATAAGGTGATGGTGATAAGCTGATGGTGATGAGATGGTGGTGATAAGATGATGGTGATGAGATGATGGTGATAAGATGATGGTGATGAGATGATGGTGATAAGCTGATGGTGATGAGATGATGATGATGATGGTGATGAGATGATGGTGATGAGATGATGGTGATGAGATGATGGTGATGAGATGATGGTGATGAGATGATGGTGATGAGATGATGGTGATAAGCTGATGGTGATGAGATGATGGTGATAAGGTGATGGTGATGAGATGATGGTGATGAGATGATGGGGTAAGATGAGAGTGGTGATGATGTTGATGGTGATGATGAAAACAATAAAACAGAAAGACTAACTGACCAAGGGGAAAACAGGACAGCCACGCAAGACCAGACAGAAAGACAAGACAGACACACAAGACAGACACACAAGAAAGGAACACAAAAGACAGACACACAAGACAGACAAGACAGACAGACAGACAGACAAACAGACAGACAAGACAGACACACAAGACAGACACACAAGACAGACACACAAGACAGACAAGACAGACAGACAGACAGACAGACAAACAGACAGACAAGACAGACACACAAGACAGACACACAAGACAGACAAGACAGACAGACAGACAGAAAGAAAGACAGACAAGACAGACAAGACAAAACAGGCAAAGTAGAGAGGATATAGATAACCAGACACGGAGATAAATGTAATACTGTTTGTACCTTGTGTCGATATGTTACGGGCTCCGGTAACGCACCAATTGTTTCAGGTTTACTAGGATTGAGAAAACTACGCTGAAGCTGTTCCCGACCACTCAGTTGACCTGTAGATACGATGAACACGGAAGAATTTGTAAAAGAAATATTAGTATGATAAATATGAATCATATAGAACGTGTTCACGTGACGTCACAGCGGCTGTGTTGGTGTATCAAAACAATACATTTTCTATCCTCCGGGAATATGAACCCCATTTTTATGCAAATACTGTGCAGAAAGTTTCTATTGTTTGGTACACCAATATGGCTACCTTGTCACGTGAGTGACAACGCTCTATGCAATCGTACGCGTTTACAGGGTCCTGGGACGCCTTTCATCCCCCCCCCCCCCTCCCCAATGGCATTATATTTGTAATGCGCATGGTTAAGGCGATGATTGGTTGATTCGAGTTGGTGGCCAGTCTTCTTGGTGGAAAACCCTTGGTTATGCCCATAGGAAGCCACACAAGATT
Organism: Actinia equina; assembly: GCA_011057435.1. Taxonomy (NCBI): domain Eukaryota; kingdom Metazoa; phylum Cnidaria; class Anthozoa; order Actiniaria; family Actiniidae; genus Actinia; species Actinia equina. The sequence continues at coordinate 41,025 of WHPX01000516.1, read as the reverse complement.
AGAATAGAATATCAAATTATTCATAATAGTCCCCTTCACAGTTCTCTGCGCCATCTTGAAAGGTAGCTGTGCCTTTGCATCGAAGCGAGATGAACGGTGAGCTTGCAATGATAAGGACCTGTTTTTAGCACCTTGAACAATTATTCACACGTCTCTATCATTGCAAGCTCACCGTTCGTCTCGCTTCGATGCAAAGGCACGGCTACCTTTCAAGATGGCGCAGGGAACTGTGAAGGGGACTATTCCTCACCATTCAGCATTTTTCCTAACGCTCTGTCCTCTGTATGATCGACATGATTATGTGACGTCAAGATTGTCCCGTTCATTCGGGATTCCCGAAAGATATCCCGTCTGATCCTAGCTCGGTCCCACCTTCTAAATACTATGAACAGGATCATGATAAGGATCACTTCCAGAAATAAACCAATTATGTGTCGTTCCATAACCTGGAATTAAAGACAAATGCATAAGTTACGTGTTGTGGGATACCTGTGTTACTGATTATTCCAAAATTTGTGGTGATTTGCTCAGAAATCACGATAAAAGACTCGGGGCTCGGTGAATATTCCACCGAGAATAACTGAATGACGAATGGTCTTAAATGGTAAAACGTTACCCCAATCTGTTCTTAATACTGGTAAACAAAGAAACACTACTCAAGGGAATAACGAATGGTCTTAGATAGTAAGACGTTACCCCAATCTGTTCTTAATACTGGTAAACAAAGAAACACTACTCAAGGGAATAACGAATGGTCTTAGATAGTAAGACGTTACCCCAATCTGTTCTTAATACTGGTAAACAAAGAAACACTACTCAAGGGAATAACGAATGGTCTTAGATAGTAAGACGTTACCCCAATCTGTTCTTAATACTGGTAAACAAAGAAACACTACTCAAGGGAATAACGAATGGTCTTAGATAGTAAGACGTTACCCCAATCTGTTCTTAATACTGGCAAACAAAGAAACACTACTCAAGGGAATAACGAATGGTCTTAGATGGTATAACGTTACCCCAATCTGTTCTTAATACTGGTAAACAAAGAAACACTACTCAAGGGAATAACGAATGGTCCTAGATGGTATAACGTTACCCCAATATGTTCTTAATACTGGTAAACAAAGAAACACTACTCAAGGGAATAACGAATGGTCTTAGATAGTTAAGCGTTATTCGCAACCAGAATGATTCCCTAAACAACAGCAAGATGGAAAGTTTACATTACCTGTATGTTTAAACTCTTTAATTGTTTGCTAAATTTCTTCATGTCGCGGCTAGTGTGGTCTACCTTGGATTGCAACGCCGATATTTGTTCCTTTTGACTCTTTATCTGTTGATCACAATAATAAAGGTATTAATACACAGTCATGGATGACTGACCAGACAATGTTAGGACGTTTATCACTAGGCGCCGTGTTAGTATTGCCATCCAGCTGATCTGAGAAAAAATGTTATCCAATCAGAATTGAGACTATTTGCAAAACTGAGGTGTCACTTGTGGATTTCCAGGTTACCAAATAAAACTTTACTAATAAGAGCTTGATAACAGTAACAAGGACTAATGTTATATATTTTTTATCCCAATGGTGGACAGGTTTTTATTTTTCGCTGATCAATTTTCACAGGCTTCATGACATCTCAGTTTTGCAGTGACGTAATCTTTACGTCACTATTTCAGATCAGCTGGATAAGAATGAAAAACGTTTGTATACATACACATATATCACTATATATGAATAATAGCGGTTGAATAAGAGGTTAGGAAGGGTGAATCTATTGTTACAGTCAACATGGCTGCCGCGTGATAAAGGTCCATGTCAATATCTCATCAATGCGACCCGTGTTCGAGTCCCGCCGGGTTCGGTGTTGTATGTGAGTAGAGTTGTTTGTTGGTTCTCTAATGTGCTTCGAGGGTTTCCCGGGTTCTCCGGTTTTCCTCCCTCTGCAAAAATCAACTCCTAAATTCCAAATTCGATCACGGAATGAGGGCCACAGGTTTGTTAGCCACTGGCTATTAAGTGCTACCCTCGTGAAAAAAGGACGAATATGTTAGGCTCTCTTACCACTGCTTCAGCTTTTCTTGTGGCGTTAGTCAAAAGGTTAACTTTTTTGTCCAAATTCTTCTGCATATCCTCGACAATCTTACGGTACCTGAGGAATGATATCAGATTGAAGGTAATTTAGTATTCGATAAACGAATCACTCAATCAACCGCCAAACAGCAGATGTGACCGAGTAAAGTCTTTCCGAGTCGCAGCAAAGCCTTCCTAAAGTCCCTAGCGGGAATGTATGTCTTTATGGTGTTCTGAAACCTTTAAGGAGTTTTTGGCAGAAGTCCAATGAGTTTCGAGTTTCAGTAACGAACTCAACAAGTACTTTACATGCAGTGAAAACTTCTAAAATCGTAAAATCCGGTCATAACATTCCCCCCCCCCCCTCCCCGGGTTCAAGATAAGCACTTGTACGCTAACGCAAACGGTCCTTCAAGTTATAAGCCTTCAACCCCTCTCCAGTCATAAGTCCACCTCTCAGGGTATCTCGTATCTATTTCGTTGATGCCCATAAAAAATTGGCTGGGAAGATAATGGGAATAAAATATTCAATGTTCTCTCCATTCTAAATTGATTTCCCTTCCGGTTATAAGTCCCCCCCCCCCCCAATCCTCGAATATAAGCCCTGCCGGTCACAAATACTCTCCCTCCGGAATATAAGCCCTGCCGGTTATAAGCCCGTCCCCCTTCCGGATATAACATTCCCCAGAATAAGTCCTGCCGATTATAAGCTGATGAAAAAAACCTTCCGAATGAGTGGCAACAGTATAAGCCCAGGGCTTACAACCGGCTTATAACCAAGATTCTACAAGAATCACTGTATCATTTGACATGTTTTTCTTACTTTTGGTTCAGCTTTTCCATATACAACGTACTCAGAGTAAGATTCTGTTCTAGGGCCTTTATCCTGTTGGTAAGGCGCATAAAAATAGACTCCTTCTGAGCCCCACTGCTTGCAAGTCCCTGAGCCCCTGGAGTAGCACTACTAGGGGCCTTGCTTAGTACCGACGATAAGTCATCTGAAATAGAAGCTTCGATACTACTTTGGGGAGGTGGTATGGGGAGTTTATCCACTGGGGGAGGGGATAGTCGGCTTATGGACTCAGGTGAGTCAGTAGGTTTTACATCAGGGGGGTTGGTTGGTGGCTCTGGTGGAGAATCGGGAATAACAACACTTGGTTTTGTTGGCTCAACACTGGAACTCGATACAGTCAGGTCTTCAGTTGGTGAAGCACGTGTCACATCACTAGTATTTTGAGCTGAAGAAGGTTCACTGCTGCTCTGTGAATCGGCATCCGGTTTTTCTTCCTTGGTATCCTCGATTGGTTCCTTCTCCAAAACTGGTTTATCTGGTTCAGGAACAGGTTTGTCAGGTTTAACCGGTGTATCCGTTGGTTTTTCAAGGTGTGCTGTCCCTTCCCTACCAGCGCTGTCCAGTATTTTAAACTCTAAGACATCAACGTCTTTGTTAGGTGTTTCGATACTTGGTGCTTTACACTTGGACGGTGGGGGGAGCGATGGTTTGATTATTGACATATCTAACGAATCAAGCGAAGTACATGTATCCTTTACACCTGAAGAAGATTGGTCCACTATAGAGGATGCAGAAGAGCCTTCCTCTGTTTTAGTCTCTTCATTCTTACTTGTTATAGTTTCTGTAGATTTCGTATCGATGCTTTCCTTTCCTGTATTTTCACTAATTATGACTCCGTCTTTCACATCGGGTGTAATCTTTGAAACATCATCAATAGTTGCACGGTTCTGTGATTCCGATGCTTCTTCTTTTGACTTTTCAAGAGTTTTTAAAGTAGGTTCAATATCAGAACTTGTCGTCTGGGTGGATTGAGACTCTTTGATATCACCAGAGGGGTGGGTGGTTAGTATAGAGGCAGTTTTCAATACCGGCGTGGCCTTCTTCTCAGCGCTAGCATCACATGGTTTTATGATTGGTGGTTGTACTTCACTAGGCTGGACTATTATGACTGGATCAACTACGCCATTAATGATCTTTTGTTCATTTTCTTTGCTTACTTTTTCTGCGTTCAAGTCAGAGGAGCCTTTAGTCTCTACCGAAGGTTCTTTTTGTTTTGTTTCATCTTTAGAAATAATTTCAATTCCATTCCCTTCCTTTTGTACAATAGGCTCTTTAATATTCTCATCGTATTTTTCTTTCCCCTTTTTCTTCCCTTTTTCTTCCACCTTTTCACTTTCTTTCTCTCCTTCCTTCTTTTCTTCGTTTTTCTTGGAGTCTTCCTTTCCCTTATCAGTGTTCGTCTCTGTCCTGCCATCGCTCCCAGGAGGTGCCTTTACGCTTCCTGCACTTGTCTTTTGTTTAGCAGGTGACTCCTCCCTAGGGGTAAAACCGTGATGCTTTCTCTTGGAGTACAACACTTTACCCATCATGCACCCGAAACTCGAATGACCGAGCATGCGCACAAATAATTCACAGCTTGAAAATGCAGAGGCTGTCTTTGAACCTCGGTTGCTATCCGGATCGATTTTATCATAAAAATTAGTATTATCTCGTACGTTTTCCTGTTCTGGTTTCGTAGGTTCAGTGGAACTAGTGCCATTAGTTGTTTTATTGTTTTGTTTTGTATCCTGGATTTTGTCATCTTCATCATCGCTGGGGATCAATGTCACTATACTTGGTTTATCGCCCTTTTCTTTTAATGTTGTTGAAGATACAATGCTGGATGGAGGAGCCACAGTTGATGTTCCATGACTGTCACCCGTAAGATTCTTTTCATTGTCTGTCGCACCTGTTAGCTTCTTAGCAGCGACTTTAACAATATTGAACAAAGTATCCCCAACAGTAGCAAGAATGTTTGATTTAGACTTATTTTCGTCGTTCTTGACAGATGGGTCGGAAGGTAACACTTGTGCACCATCATCATCATCACCCGCATCAGCATCATCTTGGGCATCTGCCTCGTGATCTTCGAGTTCTTCCATCATGCTTATACCAAAGACTCGGAATAAAGTCAGTGGACAGTAGTGTTCAGAGCCAAAGTGACTTAGCATCTCAACCTGATAGTGAAAGAATACAGTCAATTCAAAAAAATGTTGTCGACCAACTCAAACCTACACGACTGGACAGAAAGTAACTCTGGGTAGCAATCATTGAAGCCGAGTTGACTCCATAATTTTGTCTGACTAGTTATGCCTGGTTTACAGCACGAACCTTCGTAGGCGAGCGGGAAGTGTTGAAGGAGACGTTTTTTTAATGCCTTCATATTTTCGAAATTGTGAACTGAATCATAAATACTTTGTTTTTCTTTCCCTAAACCCAAAGACATGCATTTGATGGATTGTTTCTCGCCATTATTATCTTATTACTAGCGGGAACAATTAATTCAGAACGAATATTTAACCGCTTCAGTGATTTTTACCCATATTCCTTTCGGTCCAGTCGCGTAGGCTTGAGCTGCCGGTCGACGACAACGTTTTTTGAATTGACTGTATACGATTAATACACCATTAAAAACTCATGAACAATTTATAAAGCTTTGGTCCAATACTCCGATTCTCTCATGTACAGGTTTAGCCTCGATTTCGTGTGGCAATTATTTTCAATATTCATGCCATTCATGTTAAAGTCCGTAGAATTTTAAATTGTATGTACTGTTGAAATTGTGCATTCTTTACTTTACCGTTGGTATTTGTAAATATTTGTTTTATTTTCACCCTGTATAATTGAGTCTGCAATCAATGAAAACAGCGGCATTTGACTTATTTGAAAACGGTTTATTGAAGCGACGATATATAAAACGGAATATAAAATATGTCGGCGTGTCTATGTACCGTGATATAAACATGCCTAAAGCTGTAGAGCATATTTATATCACAGTGCAGAAACATAAGTAGCTGTTTCATATTGGCTTTAAAATAATTTTGAATGGTTTGTCTCAAGAGACAAGTCTGTCTTCTGATATAAGTTACAAGGTAACCAACCAATCAGCGTGCACCTTAGATATCAAATATTTTATAATTTTATAATCTCATATATAAATATTAATGCAATACTCCAATAATCTCATACCTTAATGTATTTAGCATAAATAGGCTCATCCAAAGGAAAACTTTGTAAATTTCTTTCATGCCTTGCTTGAAATGTACCCAGTAGAGTCCACTCCCGAGTGGGGTACCTCCCACTCACGTACACCTTAAAGCTCTCAGGCGTCGACGAGAACAACTCAAAGTTTGCAATTTCAATAGTCTTGACTTGTACGTTATCACACAACTCTACAATAAACCAGATCTTGGCACTGCAGGGATTCAACATATATAAGTCTCTGTTATCTTGAAGAATAGCAAATATATTAGAAGCTTCAGGATTTGCTTTTAGTATTTTGGCTCCACAGTCTAGTGATGCATAATTATTTGTTTTCTTTGTTTGATTTTTCGAGGCTTGTGTTTATCAATGGTTTCAGGGCCAGACCCTTTGACTTCCTTTTGCTGTTTCAGTATATTTTTCTGTTTTTCCTCTTCTTGTAGGTGTTGTCTTTTGAATTCATCAAATGATGGCATTTCTTCAGACGTGGATTTTGTTTCTTCTTCTGCCTGTTTTAGTTCAGCTGTTATACTGTCATCTTCTTTGTCCTTAGATTCATCTTCTTTGTTTTTTGTTTCCTCCTTTTTGTCTTTGTCTTTTGTATCCTCTTTAGGTTCTTCCTCTTTTTTATCTTTAAATACACTAGCAGAAGAATCAGCATCTTTCTTATCCGGTAAACCTTCAGGGGTAGGTAATGGTGTTACCACACTGCTGAACACAAAAAGGATATCAGTGATTTATGAATGAATGAATGAATGGAAGGAATAGATGTCTGGATAGATGGGAAACTACTGTTATTTTGAACCTTTTTCTTGTTTGAACTAATTGAACTCAACATAATGCAAAAACAACAATGTACCTTTGTTCTTCCTGTGGTTTTTCAGGTGCAGTTTCATCTTGAATAAGTTTCTCTTCAGCACCTTTGCTTTCTTGTATCTCAGCATTCTTTCCCTTTTCTTCACTTTTACATGTTTTTATTCCCTCAGGCTTGATGCCAGATGCCAATAAAAATTCCTGTTGGGGTGCTGGCTCTTCTACAGGCATCTTTTCTTGATGACTGGATTCAGTGACACTAACGATAACTGATGAAATTGAAGTAATGGTTTCTGTGTCAAAATGAGGAGTGGCTGGTGCAACTGTGGGAATAACTAGCTGTTCTAGTTCTGATGAAGAAATACTTCTCTTGGAAGAGAAGGTAGAGAGACTATCAGTTGATGCTTCGGCGCTTGAAGATGATGGCAATGATGATGAAAAAGATGACGAGGGTGATGAAGTGGTGTATGATGATGATGATGACGATGATGAATCTGACAACTCCCCATTAGATTTTACCTGTAATTAATAAAAATCTTTGATTTAAATTTAAATTGCTACTGGTATTTAAGTATCTGAGTGCAAACCATATATCCTTGAAGTAGTACTAACTAATTGCCCTATTTCACTATGATGTCAATGCTTGTTTATGTGGGGGACAGAATCACTAAATCCAATAGAAAATTCAACAAAATTTGCTCCTAGCGAAACAGTTTAATCTAAAATGGCCTGGTTTTCAGATACAATATGTGTTAATATGTACTAAAAAATATTGCTGGCGTTTGCTGGCTATTCTACTTCTCTTCGTGGATTGATACAGGTTTTAGAACAACTTTTGGTGAATTTGCGTTGATTTGAACCCCTCCCATGACCATGATCCTTTGCGTTTAAACAATAGATTGTTTTGATTTGACGTCATAGTGAAATAGGGCAATTAGTACAAAATAGCACCAATGAAACAATTGAAAACAAAAGAAATAGTTGTGTTTAGTGCTATTTAGTTTTTGTCCCCTTTCACAGATACATGTATATGGTTTGCACTCTGTTATATCAAACTTTCAAAAATATTTAAATTTTTCCAAGGGTTTTATTATTCAGTCTTAAGTATTAGTCTTACGAAAATGACACCATCCCTGGAAATTGTACCATATAAAACTAGACATGCAATATAGTTTACTGTCCAAATTCTCTTTCAATAAGAGACTGGGAAGATGTTGTATTTAGCGGGTAAAGTTTGGCCCTTTGAGTCCGCCATTAAGCGATAGCATTCCTGGCAATTTTCAGGGATTCAAAGGAAGTGAGGTCATTTGCGCCACGCTTCAAAATTTTCAAGACACTAAGAAAAAACAATAATTAGAATGAGACAGCCCATACATTTAATATGCTAACACATATTACAGCATTGGTCATCAAGCTGAAAAAATACTGCAATTTTTTTTCCATATTATATTAAAATTTCTGCTTGAGCACACAATGGTTTCATAGTACTGCAATGGTTTTTTTCCATATTATATTAAAATTTCTGCTTCAGCACACACGCATTTAAAGGACATGTAGCTTCCTGCAAAGCCGAATAAATAGATTTGTGCCAAAAAATACCATGCTCTTGTAAAAATAAGAGAAGCTGCAATTAAATAGACTTACAATGACAAAATCGAATTAAAGTTTCTGCTTGAACACACAGCAGACTGTTAATGCAATTCACTTAAGGCATCAAGGGATATGCAAATATACACTAGTTCACGGACGGATGATAGGTTGTCAAGCAAAGCCAATGAATAACTAAGGAGCGTTTTTCTACTTTTCAGATCAAAATCATGAAAAATGAATACTAAACATTCATATATAAACCAAAAGAGGCTGTTTGCTGGTAGTTTTGTTTATTTTAGGCTATTTGAAAAAAAATATCCCAAAAAGTCACTTAGGCCATTTTTATTTTCACCCCTTCATTTAATATGCTAACACATACTACAGCATTGGTGCATGTCACTAAAATTATGTAGTGTAGAGTAGGACGAAAATGAGTAGGAGTGTTTTATCAGGTATAAAAGCACGAGGTGTAGCCGAGTGCTTTTATACCTGATAAAACACAATCTACGAGTTTTTTGAACTGCTTAAAATACTCATGAACAATTTATAAGATTTTGGTTCAACTGGAGCCACCATACACGTCACGAACATGGATTTTTATACTTTGTTAGAGATTTGACGTCACAGGCATGCGCAACCAGATTCAACAGAAGCTCCCACACGTTGGATATTGCATGCCAAGGCAAAGACAGGCACGTTAGTCAAAGATCATTAGGGTTGACTATGACCTTGATGAAGCTCTATGTCTTCATCTAAACTTGGATGTATACTTCATCCCTGATGAAATCATCCTCATAGTATTCGAGTGGTCTTTATATAAAGATCACATGTGTCTTTATATAAAATCACTTGAATACTAATGAAGAGGACTTTATCGAGTATAAAGGTTCATGCACGTGAAGTGTATGGTGGCTGCAATTGGACCATAACCTTATGAATTATTAATGAGTGTTTTAAATTTATTTAATGATTTCAATGATATAGATATGACATGTACCAAGAGAAAACCTATGAGAATTCGTTCAACATAATCTGTGAGGAATGAATTGTAAAATTTGGCATTTTTACTTAACACATGGCAGGGAACAAGGAGCTGGGGGGCTGGGGGGCTATAGCCCCCCCAATAATTTGGTCGCCATTTTAAATTTTGCACAATATTTCCATGAATTTAGTACAAAAAATATTTTTCCAATGTCCCTCAAAATGCTGGAAATCGCATTTCCGAGAGTCGTGATTTCAAAATTTCCAAGGGGCCCCCTAGTTACTCCAGCCTTCAGTGGTCGATAGCCCCCCAAAAACATAATATGCTCCATGGTCCCTGCATGGGCTTAATATATATTGAAAAGGAAAACAGTCTGCAAGTGTGGATATAAACAAGATATGACAATTAGTCCACTTTGAATAACTAATGCATTCAGGAACAGAATTTTTATATCTCCTGCTGTTTAAAGCGATTTATTGGATGCCCAATGAGAAAAGTCACAAGCTTGATTAAAAATCCATTCAATGACTTGAGGAGCAGGTTTTGTTTAACCTTGTCAAGACTGTTTTGACAGTTATATGCAAGCTGGATAGATAATAATGCGAATATTGGGAAATCTTAATTCATTTCGTAAGTTTTTCGTATGAAATGAAATAAATAACATTAATCCACTTTTTATTTTTCAGGAACATTCTTTTGAGTAATTTGAACAAGCAATGAAAAAAACGTGTCGATCAGAATTAATGGTATATTTATTCAGAATCTATGAGTTGTAAACATGTTTTCTTTCACGCTCAGCAATCAAGAATAATAAAATCATATGTTGCCCAAAGCAGCTTATCTAATGAAATACGAATAAATTAATCAATCTAGAATAATTTCTTCCTGCAAACTGTCTCCAATAATGTCACAGAGATAAGATTTCTAACATTCATTCTTGAAAATAGTTGGTGAATGGTGACAAGTTTGTATAAGTTCGCACGAGTTTTGATTAAATGTTTGTGGACGGTTTGGGGAAATCGAGGTCCAATATTATGAGGTCCAAAGATTTAAATGAATACAGATGAAGTAGAATATTAAAATATTTATTCTTGTTGAACGTGTACAAGACATTGGATTCCTTTCTCGATAGGTTTTCATATCCAAGCAACAAGGATGAAAACTCATATACAAGAGGAAATGTTGACATTAATTTTCTTAGATTTGTTGGTTTCCACTTACCTCATTCGCTTCCTCAACGCTTAGCGAATTATTTTGGCCGTTTAAGGAAGGTTTTGACCCTGTACCTACTTCTGGGTTCTCTACATGACATATTCTGTGGATAAGAAGAGTATAAATATTATTGTAATAAGAATAAGAAACTAAAGTGTACGTACTACAGTGAACAAGTTGTACTTCCCATAACTGAATTACTCAAGACAGTAAGATAGCATTAGTACCTTAAAACGCTGAGGAAAACTGCTAAAACTAAAAGAAAACCTCTGAAATTCATAGTATGAATGAAATGAGTAATGGTTTATAATATTCGACCAATGAATTTCCGAAAGGGTTCGAAATAATTGCAATATAGTGAGCTTTTTGGTTTCATTCTGTTGCAACACAACCACCATGCCTCCATTTTGATGACGTGTTTTCTTGCCCGACCGGTAAGACTGGTGTTTAGTTACAATAAACTCACGCGAAACTACCTTAGGGGAGGGGAAGGTGGGGAGCAACATTCATATTTCCACAACCTAAAATATCGCCCTCCTCGAGACTAAAACATTTTCTCAAGACTAAACAGAAAGAATTTCCACTTTATTAAAGGAATTTCTTTATATATATTTTACATGTATTACTAGTAAAAATATTTCATTACCTTATAATTTTTATCCCGTGTAAATACTCCAGCACGTTCACCCATCGATTCGTGCCATTGGATTTATTTTCTAATTTATTTAAATAATATCAGTCTTTGGGCATAAGATACTGGTTGCATTAGTATATGTTATAGGACTCCATGCTGTCCAATTAAGAAATAATTGGACGAGGAAAATTCCGGACTGACAAAATTTGGCAGTCAAAGGAATTTTTCAAGTCTAATTATTTCTTGATTGGACAGCATGAAATCCCATTACCTATTAATTATATAGCTGCCTAATTAATCCCATATCAACAAGACCTGTCCAATTAAGAAAATAATTGGACAGTTACCTATATGGGATTAATGAGAAGCTGTATAATTATCTATGTTATATTAGTTTGGACTACTGGGTAACGTTGTTTGGAAATAATCTCCTATCTTCAATTAATTATTTCCCTATCTTGACCGTGAGAAACGAATTTCGCAAAAATTTTGTTTTTAAATTGGTATTTGTACGATAATTTTTTCACCCCAGTAAATTTCGTAGAAGTGGATTTTACTTCCAGCATCCAACCCTCAAATGGCGTCCGGTTTGAACCAATCATAATGCTAGTACAGTATCTGAAAATAGTCCAATCACAGCGCTTCAAATCAGAAGCCATTTCAAAGTTAGGCGCGAAAGGTTTCCCACTCGTATGAATCTGCCGTATTTGTCAAAACAGGATGAACCGGTAAAATATGAATATGATTTATCTAGTGATAATAATGAAGGTAAAAATTCAAATTTCCAATGCCATCATTTCTCTTCTACTCTCTCTTCTCAATAAAACCGAAGGACGTATGTTTGCCTCGTCTCCCTAAAATGCCTATACGCTCCCTTCTACTTGTCTCAAACCATGCCCACCAGTGCTTTTCGGTCGTAGGTTTCGCTATCGCGAAAGAGAAGCCGAGAAGCAGCGGAGCGATAGAGCCTCTCGACCCCAAGGTAATTATCATAGAAAGGCTGAGAAAAAGAGCCAGAACTTTACTTCAAGAGTCGCATAGAAAAAAAAAGGAATATATATATGTTAAATTTAGAGTTGTCCATGCTTTAGTATTCCGACTGAACTGGCTAGCCCAATGATTTGTTTCGTTGTACTCGTAAGCAAGAAAGTTAAATTTGCCAGCCTTTCAGCCTTTCAAGCGCTATCCATGGTTGTGCAACCTCAATCGCTCCTAAGACTTTACTGTTTTGGCATTTGTCAAAAAAGAATTTTCTTATGAGTGGGAAACATACGTTACTGCCTTACAGCACGACACTGAAATGGCTTTCCATTGTCTTCGAGTAATTCATCCAATCACATTGCGTAGTTAAGGTATATCCCCACACATAAAAAAACCGCTCTAACGATGTAAATTTGGAATATGGATAATGACAGTACAAAGAGTCGGTATATCTGGAGATATCTGGCGGGGTTGCAGCACATGATAACATTTTTGACTAAATGATCGCATTGGCGTCCATCTTTTGTAAAGTATTGACTATTCTATTTCAGACTAAAATAAATTATAACTCGAGCATCCGACTTCCACTGCAGTGTCGACAGGGTAAAAAGTTCCTTCTTCGTACAGCAGGCGACATCCATCCCCTTACAGTACCCTCCTCAGTAGGGCCTAATTGTTCAAGTAGTTGAAGAATTTGCTGTGCAGTGCCGTCCACCTGGTCGCCTTTTGAAGACTGGTAAGCCGAGTCGAGCTCATTTATTTGATCTGGGCTTTCTCGCCCACTGTCCAATGAATTGTCTAAGTTTACAGACGAGCTCTCTAGATCAGAGTTCAAAGATACTTCATTAGTGCCAATAAGAATCTGGTCGCCTTCTTGGTAGTCAGGGATGACGCGTTCGTGCTCATGTGCTAGCATTCTTTTGTTTACGATGTTGTGTAACTGATATTCTTCTTGCTTTAGGACTTGGCGTTCGTCTAGTAGCTGCTTGACTAGAGCCTGGAGTTGGATTATTTTGTTCTAGGAAGAAAAGAATGGTTGATCAGTCGAAAGCAGGGAACAACAAACGTTCCCCTCCCTCCCTATCCTTTTACTATTGTGACCATCTCGACAAGACGCTCGCTCATTATTGGTACATACTATTGCTATATATATATATTATTGATATTGATAGTGTATCATATAAAACCACATAATAACAATAACAGTTGGGAAGAGGGGGTGGGGTGGGGGAGGGATGAGGGGAGACACTGGAAAGAAAGGCCAGTAACAACAACTACTAGTGAATTTAACAGTTCATATAATGATTCATACCTGCATATCTCCTTTTTCGTTTGACAGCTGAGTAATAATCTTTTCTCGCTCATTGTAGTAAGCCTTCAAAGCAGCACGCTGAGTCTGGTACAGGGTCACATACTCCTCTGGAAAACCATAATATACCAACATATTAGACATACATCTTTCAGGCATTACACTAGAGATTACTGCATGTAGTCAATATTTGAGCAAGGTTGGAATGTTTTTGCATGACATCCCCCCCTCTAAAAACAATTATATGATAGATAAGACTGGTACCCGTGAAAAATTCACAACTAATCGAAGACTATCTTGCTCTAGAAAGCTTTCATTATGATCATCATCTTAATATTGGTCTCCCTGTGGGAAACAAACATTGTGGCGTTGCGTTGTGAACTGGTATAAATGTGCGATTTTTTCTCGAAATTCCCGAAGTGATTTTTCTCCCCAGTAAAAACAAGATTGCGCTCAGCCTCGCAGGTAATGTATAGAAATGGCGTGGATTTGGTATTTTCTAGCTTAGCCGTTTTTCCGTGATTGGTGTACAGCACTTCTCCGGCTCCTACGTCATCAGAATATAAAAGGTGCCCTACAGCATGATTGCCGTGAAAGCACTCGACACACAAGTCTTCTTGTGCCTATCAATGTTTGTAGCGCACAGCTAACACAAGCAACGTCGACGAGTTAAGGAATCATATGATTACACTGCAAGGTATCAGTGAATACCGAATACTACATTCAAACTTTGGACCCAAAAGTCAAGGTTTTTTCTCTGACCCTCTGTCCAGTAGCAAGAGAATATGGTTTGCTTACCAATCGTTTCAGTCTCGAACGACAACTGATCAGTCAAGTGCTCAAGCTCATGGACTTTTTCTTGTAAATTAACCTTTTCATCCATCAAGTTCTTGAACTTCCCCTGAAAGAAGATTATTGAAGCATGTTACCTTGGAAACACTGCTCAATTTTGTAATCGCGTTTGACAGCGCGCAACAGTAAATAAGGCGATTGCCAAGCTCTTCTTTGCGCCGACTTACAGTGGATCATCCAACCATTCACTGCAAAAAAGACTTGTTAAGCTTTATTCACTTTGATTGCAGGGACTGTGGGTAGGATGTAAAACCATAATTTAACATCTAAACAAATTTATGCCGTTTTGAATTTGGGAGTCCGGTGGTAACCTTCATTTTAATAATGTTACTCACTAACAGACTACCAAGGACGTCTCATCTTCTCGTGCTCACCTGTAGTCTGTTGAAAGAGACTTTGAGCTCCTCATAGGATATGTTCACCTCAGCCTGACCAGATACGTCTTCATTCTCAGATTGTTTTTCTATTTGGGATTTTTGTTTTTGTAGAACTTCTTGGAATAGAAGGATTTTTTGTTGCTGTTCGTGTAGAGTTTGTTGAAATTGTTCTTGAACCTGAATGTAGTTAGAAAATGATATAAATGAGCCATGTCACATGTCACGCGATCACTCTTATATTCCAGTGGTATGTCAGAGATCACGCAACAGCACATAAACGAAGATGCAATTCAGTCACGCGATTATTCTAGCACTGAAAAAACTAAAATCAAAGATTCATACATCCGCTTCATGTCTTAGACATATATATGTAATATCCGAGAAAAATGATCACATAGGTCCACATGCAGTCACAAGATACTGGCATCCGTCACGCAAGTGTATAGAGGTTTTGAACAATCATGTGTCACGCCCATAATACAGCTTGGGCTGCCTGCGGTTAGATGACAGCCTTGGGAATTAAAATATTTCTCATGTAAAACGATTGTATTGTTCTTGTCGTGTTCTAACATGGCTGCAAATGAAGTTCGTTATTACCTGTCTATACTGTTGTTGTAACTGCTGCTGCAGCTGTAGCTGCATATGTTCTTGTAGTTTCTGTAGATCCTTTTGATGAGTGTCTTTGTATGTATTGAGTAGGTTGGTCAGTTGATTACGTTCCATTTCGAGCTGTCGTATTGATACAGACAAACCCTCGATCTGCAGAACAACGTCAGTCAGAACATTATTTATCTATAATACCGTGCCTATGTTTCCATATAATTTGCACCACGATCTTGACGGTGTCGCGCACAGGGAAACCGGCTATATCTGTTTTGCTTTTTATGGGTTTCCTGTGGTTTGTGTCGCTTCAGTGTGGTTGCTTTTCGGTTTATAAGCTTAAGATGTAATTAGATCTGCGCACCACAGGAAACCTATAAAGAGCAAAGTTACTTGACTAAATATAGCTGGGTTCCCTGTGTGTCGCGAAACATAATTATAGTAAATAGTGATGTTGAACGCAGCTGTGATTGCCAGAACGGCTTACCTTACCTGATCATACGAATATTTTCATACTTTCATACGAAGTTATTGCATTATAATATTTTCAGTAGCGTTAATATAAAATTGGCCGAGTGTATGTGTGTCAGCTTTACATGCGAATTCGGATCTTTTCCGCTGGCACCGATTTTGTAATTTTTGACTCTTGCGTTATTGTTACAAATTTGTTACAAAAGTCGTTACAAATAATAATAATAATAATAATAATAATAATGATAATAATAATAATGATAATAATAATAATAATAAACCACAAAGTGCTCGTAAGAATAAAGAACTTTGTCGTATCTTGACATACCACGTCCTCTCGATTAGTGTACTTGGACATCTGAGTCGGACTTCTATCATGCGTAGGAGGAGTAATATCCATGTCTTCATCCGATGTCGTATCATCCTGTGCACCTTCATATGTGTCCCCATTGATATATGACCGCTCTAGGGGAGGGTGGATATTCGGGATTGTTGTCTTGACTTCACTGGGTGCCAGTCGTTTTATTTGAATGCCTTCCTCATCGCTGCTCACATGTTCGTCTTGGGTGTTTTCACCCGTATTCTTCCCGTCATCCTTTTCGTAATGTTCTTCAGCACCTTACAAAAAAATCAACATTAGAGTAGTTAGTTTGAGTGGGTAATGTGAATTGCTGATTCGCAAAGCTGTTATACGCCACCGTCGTATAGTACGTCAGTTCTGTCTAATAGACCTCTTTAAGTTGAGCGTAATACTTTTCCATTTTAGGACCACGTGTCATTCTCTTGAGAATCTGAATGTCTTTGTTTGAGTTGCATCCATATTCATGTATCTTGTCAGGCGCAACCATTAAACAAAGAACTCATACTCTATGGAATGACACATGATCTCAAAATGAGAAAAAAAAAATGAAATTGAAAACATTGCTCCCAAGTTGAAGAGGTTTATAATAATCAATGATTAACGTTAATACGTACTACTATCGCTGTCTTCAGACTCCCCTGACACCGTGTCGTTATGGGCATCGAGAACTGTTCGCAGTTGTTTGTTCTCTGTTATCAGCTGATTGATTGTATCCTGGAAAAAAAAAAAAATCACTACATTTAAACACGGGTCCACATGCTATGAGTTTCTTTTCTTTATTCGGCCAATACCGCTTTGTTTTATGACAACAAAGACTTGAGACTCTTCTGCACAAGCTTAGACTCACTTAACAGCAAATCATTTGCAAAAGTCAACTGTAATGTGAAGAACGTACAGCTTCAACAATACCAAGTCCCATTGACTTTGAATGGTATCTGTGAATAGCTGATTTATAAACGAGGCTAAACCTGTGCAAATGACTCTGTGGTCTTTAAAAACAGCGGTATGCATCGTATGCGAAGTTGGCGCATTCCCATTCAATCTGTGAGTTAGCCATGTAGTGATTTAGATCAGGCGACGTGTTTTGGAGTAGTTCTAGATTTACCTTGGCATTTTGTAGATGTTGATACAATGATTGTGCCTTTTGGATTTGTTGTTCGTACTGTTTGTAGTAATTGCTTAGTTGGGCCTGCCAATGAAAAACGATAGTGATGAAGATTCGTATATGTTGTCATCATCATCAACAACAGCCGTATCATCTTCTATCCCCATGTTCATTATTTACACTATCATCAGCATCATCATCAACATCATCAACAACAGCCGCATCATCTTCTATCCCCATGATCATTATCAACACTGTCATCAGCATCATCATCAACATCATCAACAACAGCCGCATCATCTTCTATCCCTATGATCATTACCAACACTGTCATCAGCATCATCCTCATCATCAACAACAGCCGCATCATCTTCTATTCCCATGATCATTATCAACACTGTCATCAGCATCATCCTCATCATCAACGACATCCGCATCATCTCCATCATCGTCATCAACAGCATCCGCATCATTTTGTATAACCGTCATCACCATCATTATCTTCACCACCACCATCATCTCCATCATCAACAGCATCCACATCATCTTGTATCACGATCATCACCATCATTATCAACACTATCATCACCACCACCATCATCTCCATCATCAACAGCATCCGCATCATCTTGTATCACCATTACACCAATATTATCAACACTATCATCACCACCACCATCATCTCCATCATCGTCATCAACAGCATGCGCATCATTTTGTATAACCGTCATCATCATCATTATCATCACCACCACCATCATCTCCATCATCGACAGCATCCGCATCATCTTGTATATCACCGTAATTTATCAATATTATCAACACTATCAACACCACCACCATCATCTCCATCATCAATAGCATCCACATCGTCTTATATAGTATCCTCACTATCATCACCATCCAACTCTAACACTATCATGACCAAGAAAAGTACCAGAAAAAGTAAAAGAATATTCTACTTTTTGCAACAAATATCCTAAGTGAGTCAAATTGAAATTTCATTGTGTTACATTCATAGTTTTGCACAAGTGACCTTCAGTATGTTCGCGAGACAAGTTGCCCCAGACCAGAAATGGTCAGGAATAACAGCGTCTCCACTAAAACATCTTAATCAAGAGAAGCAAAGACAATTGTTTCTTACCTGCTCTGAATCCAGTTTTTCAGATGTTGTTGATAGCTTTTCTCTGAGCGATGATAACTCGAAATCTTTATGAGCCAACTATATAAATCATAGAATGAAAAATATTATTCATTGTTGAAAAGTAATAAATGATACTTATTCATTTGTCTCACGATTGATGGTCATTTGTAGAGGACCGCGACGTTTCGACTGCAGTTGCAGGTCACGTCACCCTAACCCTCTTTATACGAAGCAGTTGCGTGACCTGTTATTTAGTTCAAGTGGCCTATTCTTCCCTATGGCAATGCCACTGGCGATGCAGTTACAGTCGTACGAAATCTGCCCTAAAGAATTCGTGACTAGAGCAGTCGCATTAGCATAAGATATAGAAGACCGCCATTACTGCTGGGCATTCTTTTGCGGGGAGGGGGATAAGAGGTACGTTGGCAAAGTAAATTGATACAAAAGCTATACATTCAAGGCTACCAACCTGTTCTTTCAGACGCTGTAATGACAATTCGCTTTCCGTTCGTAGCGAGTCCACTTCGGAGCTTGTGCCGTGAAGCTGTTGAGCGAAATAAAATCACAGTACGTTCATGAAGTACATTCAAAACATTGCAAAAGGTCATAATTTGATGATGGAGTAAATTTTGTAAGACTTTGAAAAGTTCACGATACGGAAGTGGCTTGCCGTGCCGTGTAGAAGCATTTCTGATTGGATAAGAAGTTGCCGTGGGCATTACGATTGGTTTATCTGATGTCGTCCAATTCCGTGCAGTGACTGTACCACAAGCGTTTCACACTCTCATGAAAACTTTCCCGAACAGTACAAAAAGACGTACAAAATGTGTTTCATTAGTAGAAATAGTACCTTTTCTTGGATGGAGTCAAGTTCGCCTGTCTTCACAGTCAACTCGCCATCACTTTTCGATAACTGAAATCAGAATCAGTAAGAAACTGATTAATATCAAATCTTTAAAAAAATTAAAAACAAGCAAACACTCATATGGTACGCCTCAACATTGTCTGCGTTTTTGACTTGTTGTTTAATAATAATCTTTTTATTTGTAGAGCAGGCTGATTATTTTGGCAGCTTTCGCTGATGTGTGCCTGCTTTCACTCACACTCACACTCACTACCACTACATTCTATATTTACAATATACAACACTCGACTCACATGTTGATTTTTACGGAGGGAGGAAAGCCGAAGAAAAATCCTCGTGGCAAGGGAGGGAGAGAACAACACATCAAACTCATGCTGACGCTCTCTACGCTCGATTCCCTAGAGAAACAGTGATTCGGAAATCCGAATTAAAATGTTGATAAAAACTGAGGGAAAATAGGTGAACATCTATTTCCACTTGTTTTGTTTTTTTTAATCGAAATTTTAATGTTCGCTGCCAATGAAACCCTCCGTTTTGATGTGTTTGAACTTCACGTCTTGTGATTGTCTCACTAAGAGCGGCTCTTCTGATACTGACCTTGTCTTTTGTTACTTCCAGTTCCACAGCAGTCTCACTCAGTTTTATCGCCAATTCTCTAGATACGTGTTTCTCGGTTTCAATCTGAGTCGCCAGCTCCATGTTGTCATTCGTCTGTCCCGAGAAAGAAAGACACAAAAAGATCACTCAGTACGAGGAAAAATACAAAAAATTGTGTTTTCAACGTTATCTTTCTGATCTTTAACTTGAAAGATCAGTCATGTAAATATTCCAGCTTAGTTCAAAATACTACGATTAGACCCTAGCAGGTACTACCCGTTAGATAGGAGGTTATTATGGAGGTTATTATGGAACAAAAGATACCCCGAACCCCTCCCCTACTGCTTGATCATGTTACTTGGAGGGGTTTTGCGGAGGGAGAAACTGGGAGAACCCGGAAAAAACCTTGAATCAAGGGAGAGATCTAACAAATAAAAAAATAAATGAGTAAAATAAATAAACAAACAAACAAACAAACAAATAAATGAATGAATAAATATATAAATAAATAAATAAATAAATAAATAAATAAATGAATGAATAAATATATAAATAATTAAATAAATAAACAAATAAATAAATAAATAAATAAATAAATAAATAAATGAATGAATGAATGAATGAATAAATAAATAAATAAATAAATGAATGAATAAGGAGGACTTGAACCCAGGTCGCATTGGTGAGAAATGAGCGCTAGATAACCGTCACGCCACCCATGCTTCCCAAATTCTCCTTACATGTGATGCTGATTCCAAAGATTAAACCCCAGACCCATTGAATGCACCACTGCTACCCCACCCTAGACTTTTGATTCCCTTGTTTCTTATCACATGCATTTCTCATCTCTGCTTTGCTTCAGACATACCAACGAATTTTTCAGTCGGCGAGATAAATCATAACGAGCAAATCTGTCAAAATTGGCGGTATTTTTGGCGCGAAACCCAAATCATGACTCTGTAGGCCGAATTTTTAAAAATTCTGTTTACTCGTTTTATCGGACAAATAAGCATAATTCGAAACTCTTAGGTTATAAGAGCCTGACAGAAACCTTCCTTCTTTCAACGCGGTATTTTGTCCTTACCAATTTTACGAATCGGTCTTCAATCTGTTCAAGTTTTTCTTTCAATTCTTTATTTTGCTTCAAAGCTCTGTGATGGAAAAATCTCAGCATTAGGACTTCAGATAAGTCTATGCACCTTCCCTTCCCTCTACATTTTCCTTCCGATTTCTGTTTTCTTTCTATTCTCTATTTTCTATCACCCTCCTCTCTCTCTATATTCTCTCCAGTACCAATATACTTATCACCCTCCCCTCCCTCTCACCTGCTTATAGTTTCTTTATCCCCCTGTACACTTTCCAGTACCAATATACTTATCATCCTCCCCTTCCTCTCACCTGCTTATAGTTTCTTTATCACCCTGTACACTTTCAAGTACCAATATACTTATCACCCTCCCCTCCCTTCTTACTTGCTTATAGTTTCTTTATCACCCTGTACACTTTCCAGTAACGATATGTTACTCACCCTCCCCTCCCTTCTAACCTGCTTATAGTTTCTTTATCACCCTGTACACTTTCCAGTGACGATATTTTACTCACCCTCCCCTCCCTTCTAACCTGCTTATAGTTTCTTTATCACCCTGTACACTCTCCAGTAATGATATGTTACTCACCCTCCTCTCGCTTCTAACCTGCTTATAGTTTCTTTATCACCCTGTACACTTTCCAGTGACGATATTTTACTCACCCTCCCCTCCCTTCTAACCTGCTTATAGTTTCTTTATCCTCCTGTACACTCTCCAATAACGTTATTCTACTCACCCTCCCCTCCCTTCTAACCTGCTTATAGTTTCTTTATCACCCTGTACACTCTCCAGTAATGATATTCTACTCACCCTCCCCTCCCTCTCACCTGCTTATAGTTTCTTTATCACCCTGTACACTTTCCAGTAACGATGCTTTATCTGCTGCATCTTCTTCCAGTCTTCTTAAATTGATTTCAAGTTCATGGATTTGATGCACATACCGATTTTCTTCCCTAAGGAAACAATCAAAAAGAACAACTTTAACATATATTAGATATAAGTGTTTTGACACAAATAAACTAAAAATCTATGCACAACAACTACAATTCTACCTCGCATTTGCATACAATCGGAGGTCACGTGAGATAGCAAGCATGCGTATCCGAGCTCAGTGCGAGTTGTTGTCCGAGCATACAGTCGCGATTTGTCTTAGAGGAGTTGAAATTGCTTCTTTTCGACGAAAATTATCCCAAGATAGTTTTAAAAATGGCTGAAAACATCAGCCTAGATTCTGAAGACGAAGGAAAGGGACCGGAAAGTCATTCCAAGAAGACCGTTGACAGTGGTGAAGGAACTTCGGAGTCGGCCATGCCGCTCGATACATCAACCGACCAACTTACCCGCTTAACATCAGCGATTAATCAACTTACAGAACATCTAATTGGAAAAGAAAACCCTACAAAATTGCAAGAAGACTCTTCAAGAACCCCTTCCGTGAAGGGAAAAGGCAAAGGGCCGACAAAACGTTCAGCGGCCCCTGAAGATCGTCCCGCCAAAAAACGGCGCCAAGATGGCCGCTCCACGAGCACGCCTGATGGCGAGGATGATCGAGACCCTGAGGAAATCATGAATGAGATCATTGGTAAAAACAATGTCTCAGATGAATCTGAACACGAACATGAATCTGGTGAGTCAGATATTGATGAAACACTAGCCGAACTCCAAAAGGAGTACGAGTCTGATGACATAACTGGGGCCAAGCTCCAACATAACCAGCTCGCTAAGCTAGTTGACAAAATGCTTCGACATCGTATGTCGGATAAAGCATTAAAAGACAAGTTAGATCGCATAGAAAGGCCGGAAAACTGTCAAAATGCAAAGCCTACTAGGGTGAATCCAGGCATCTGGCGAAGGCTCAGAGATTACACTAGAAAAACTGATGCACAAATGTACAAAATTCAACAAGCTCTAGTGAAAGGAATGATACCAGTCATGCGCATGACTGACCTGTCCATGACAGGGCACCTGAGCGGCGACCAACTTCAGCAGATGAAGAAAAAGGGCTTAGAGGCCTTATCTCTCTTCTCACATGCAAACTATGAGATAAATGTGCAGAGAAAATTGTTTATGAAGTCAGACATAGGCAAGGATTATGCCTATCTGTGCTCTTCACAGATTCCCTTCTCTGACATGCTTTTTGGAGATGACCTCCAAAAACAATTGAAAGATATTGGTGACCAGAACAAAATTGGTGCCAGAATCCAATCCAAAGACTACCGTAGCAACAATTCATATGGTAATTCGCATGGTAGCAAATACAGGAATTCAAAAAACTCCAGAGGCCAGGACTACAAACCCTGGAAAAGGAAAGAAGGTCAGAGACAGAGCACAAAACAACGACAACAGTCAAAATAGACACAAAAAGCTCTAATGACCTGGTAAGTGCATGCACTATCAACATAAATTTTAAAGCTGGTAATATAGCTAATTTTATAGACACCTGGAGGTTGCTAACATCCGATAGTACCATACTTGAGATCGTAACTGGCTATCGTATAGCCTTTGACTCAGAGCCTCATCAAACAGTAGCTCCCTGCATTCATTTCTCCAAAGGAGAGGAACAAATTATAGACAAAGAGATTGCTAAATTGCGAGATAAAAATGTTATTGTGGAAACTACTCACTGTGAAGATGAGTTCATATCAACCATATTCACAAGACCCAAAAAGGATGGATCACACAGGCTGATCCTAAACCTAAAAAGACTCAATGAACATGTAACCTATGAGCATTTTAAAATGGAGTCCTTACAATCAGCTGCCCAACTCGTTAAACAAGGGTCATGGATGGCAGTTCTTGATCTCAAGGATGCGTACTATTCAGTGCCTATAGCATTTGAACACAGAAAGTACCTCAGATTTAATTTTAAAAATACATTATATGAATTTACATGCTTACCTAATGGGCTATCTAGTGCCCCTAGGTCATTCACTAAGCTTATGAAACCAGTTTATGCTACCCTTAGAGTTAAGGGCAACCATTTAGTGGGATATATCGATGACATTCTTTTGTTAGCTGATACCCCTCAGGAACTTAATAATCAAACTAAAGATGCAACTAACTTGCTTAGCTCATTGGGCTTTACAGTCCATGACATCAAATCAATAATTACACCATCACAGCAAGTTAAATTCCTGGGATTCATTATTAACTCGACTACTATGGATATATCTATGGTTCCTGATAAAGTTGACAAGCTAAAACAATCATGTGCAAAACTATTAAAACATCAGGGACTTGTACCTATAAGAGAAGTTGCCTCTGTAGTAGGCCTTATGGTTGCCTCATTCCCTGGAGTGTACTATGGACCCCTATTTTATAGGTCCCTAGAGAATGACAAAACAAATGCACTAAAATCACATAATTGGAATCTAGATAGTGAAATGAGCATCTCACCCGTTGCTAGGAAAGATCTAGAATGGTGGATTAGGGAATGTGACCTCTTCCCTTGCCCACTAGTCTTACAACCACCTGAGCTCACCCTAAAAACTGATAGTTCACTCTCAGGCTGGGGTGGCATAATTGAAGGAACAGACTTAATAGCACGGGGAAGATGGTCACCAGAGGAATCACTTAACCACATTAATTTTCTAGAGATGAAAGCAGTGTTTTTATGCCTTAAATCTCTATGTCATCAGTTGCATGACAAGGTTATAAAAGTGCTATGTGACAATACCACAGCAGTCGCATACCTCCAGCATATGGGAGGCACTCATTCCCCACAATGTAATGAAATTACAAGGGATATTATACTATGGTGTAAAGAAAGAAGCTTAAAACTGTCTGTCTCCCACTTGCCTGGCTGTCTTAACACTGAGGCAGATGAAGCCAGCCGGAAAAATGACAGCAATACTGAGTGGTCCCTTGACCTAGACTCTTTTCAAACCTCACAAAATGTTGGGGAATGCCGGAGATAGACATGTTTGCTTCTAGACTTAACCATAAAGTCCAAAAATATGTAGCCTGGAAACCTGACCCAGGTGCCATAGCCATTGATGCATTTACAATTGACTGGGGAAAATATCAACTAATATACTGCTTTCCCCCTTTTAGCCTTATAGGGAAAGTTCTTCAGAAAATACAGTTAGACAAAGTAATGGCAATCTTGATAATTCCTCATTGGACAACACAGTTCTGGTATCCGAGGCTATTGCAAATGCTCCAAGCTCAACCAATAAAGATAACAAACAAACGAAAAACACTGATGCTGCCTCACAGCCCAGAGGAGGTACATCCACTTTACCCCAAACTGCAACTTCTTGGTTGTCTTGTATCAGGTTAGCTCTTACAAATCAAGGAGTAACAGGCAAACCTCTTGACATTATACTTCAATCCTGGAGGACAGGGACTCGTAAGCAATATCAGACATATGTTGCAGCATGGGTCAAGTTCTGCGAGGAGCATAATGTTCATAGTTTTCAGCCCAGCCTTCAAAATGTCCTTCAATTTTTGTGTCATTTATCTAAATCTATGGGTTACAGTGCAGTAGGAACAGCTAGAAGTGCTTTATCAAGCTTCATCAAAATTGATGGGGTGAAGCTGGGCAGCCATCCTGTTGTGTCCAGATTTATGTCAGGGTTGTTTAACCTCAAACCTGCATTGCCACGATATATTGCCACATGGGATCCACAGCAAGTGCTACTTCACTTGAAGAAATTCCCTACAGCCAGAGAACTACCTCTCTAACTGCTCACGCATAAGCTAGTCATGATTATGGTACTTATATCCGCTCAAAGAACACAAACACTCCAGTTACTGTCTTTAGATAACATGAATGTACAGCCAAATGAAATCTCATTCAATATAACTTCATGCCTAAAACAGACCAGAAACACTGGGGGGAAAAACAGACACTTGACTCCCATTGTCTTCAAGCGTTACACTTTAGATGAAAAACTTTGTGTGCTTACTCTGTTGAATGTTTACATTGAAAGAACTGCTTCCCTTAGGAAGGATTCTCGTCAACTGCTTATTTGTCATGCCAAGCCTCATGGACCAGCATCCAGAGACTCTATCTCTAGGTGGATTAAACAAACCATGAAAGCAGCTGGAATTGACACTAGCGTTTTTAAAAGTCATAGTACTCGGTCAGCGTCAACTTCAGCAGCTAAAGCTGCAGACGTTCCTATTGAAGACATAGTGACCACAGCTGGCTGGAGTTCAGAGTCAGTATTTGCACGATTCTATGACAGACCAGTTGTAAAGCCAAATAACTTTGCAGAAGCAGTGTTGGCTTCCTCGAACAATTAATATTCAGGCTTAGTCCTATATTGCTGTTACAAATTTATTGTTAATTGTTCTTTTACCTATGTTACAAGGTTTCATTTTGACATTATTATACATGAATCTCAGTAGAAATAAAATTCATGTAGCTATTACTGTTGTGAGGGCTAATTTTGTGAGACTTTGAGCTTTGAAATCTCACGTGACCTCCGATTGTATGCAAATGCGAGGTAGAATTGATAAATTAAACGAAACTTACCTGTAAGTTGAAGTTTGATAGAGATTCTACCGTAGCATTTGCAGAATTGAGGAGGTCACATCCCTCCCTAAAACCCATTCACCCTGGGCATTAGTGTATGCCCCCATATGTACTTTTCAAAGTCACCCAAAATTCTTTAAAGACTGAGCTCGGATACGCATGCTTGCTATCTCACGTGACCTCCTCAATTCTGCAAATGCTACGGTAGAATCTCTATCAAACTTCAACTTACAGGTAAGTTTCGTTTAATTTATCAATTCTTCCCAATCATAAATGTGAAATTGTACAATTTGCTATGTTGACAAAATGGTTCTGGTGAACGTCAATCAACGTGCTTCCATGTCAATGTTGGAAAACACAAAGGGCACATGCTTATAGAATGTCGTGGATACGCCTTGTCAATGTTGGAAAACACAAAGGGCACATGCCTATAGAATGTCGTGGATACGCCTTGTCAATGTTGGAAAACACAAAGGGCACATGCCTATGGAATGTCGTGGATACGCATTGTCAATGTTGGAAAACACAAAGGGCACATGCCTATAGAATGTCGTGGATACGCCTTGTCAATGTTGGAAAACACAAAGGGCACATGCCTATAGAATGTCGTGGATACGCCTTGTCAATGTTGGAAAACACAAAGGGCACATGCCTATAGAATGTCGTGGATACGCCTTGTCAATGTTGGAAAACACAAAGGGCACATGCCTATGGAATGTCGTGGATACGCCTTGATTGACATCCACTAAAACACACTCCATCGTGATGGAAATTAAATTGTATAGTTCATGATCATGAGTAGAGACACTAGGTATAGAAGACTTGCCTCTCGCTTTTGTATGTTCGATTTTGGTTAACAGGGGCGTAAGGAGGTCTCCCTCATGGTGGAATTGGATGGGGGGGGGGGGGGGGGGCAATGTACTATTTTCCTGACAAAACACATGCTTTAGCGTCTCGTCTTTAGTTCCCGCTACATCCACAGCTTATTAAGCAAAAACGTTTTTTGGGGGGCCTTTGTCCCCTTGCCGCACCACTATTGGATAACTCATGCAATTCACAATATGTGTTTTTTTTTAGGGTAAAGTAAAATTGAAATAGATTCTAACAACTTACTTTGCAAGCTTGGCATTCTTTTGGACCTACAATATAGATAATTTAGAAAAAGATCAAAATCTATAAACTGACATGGATTTACTTGTGCCAGTTTTCATAATGAAAATATAAGGACTCAGATGTATGTTGTTGTTTATGGCCCTTTACTGTAACAGACATTGGTAGTGTGACCCCTAGACCGTGGGCATAGGGTTCAACACTCACATTCAACCATCCATCTATTCTTATCACCTGAGGAGCACTAGCGTACCCCAACCCCACTTTTTGGGCTTGACTTAGCATTTCATGATATTAAGTATGTACACGTAATTAGACACGGATAGATGGACAAGATAGACAAAGAAAAATATACAGCAAAAGCTTCAAGTGAATGTCCATAGGGCTTTCAGAATCTTTTACAATAATAATAATAAATTTAATCTTTAAAGAGGAAGCCTAAATCACAAAGTGGTTTTCATTAGCTAAGGGCCCTTTTAAGGTCATGAGTCTGAAGTAGCTGGCTGTGATTTGGTACAAGGAACAGAAGGTACTGTACACTTTTATAGAAAAGAAAAAGTAACCGGCAGTTAACTTCAAAACAATTGACCTCCTCGGTTTGGGTACACCACGTGTCATTCCCTTGAGAATGAGATTATTTGTTGGAGTTGTATCCATATTCATGTGTTTTCTCATGTGCAACTGAGCGCAACCATTAAACAAAGAAAAAATACTCTAGGGAATGACGTGGTTTGAAATGGGACAACATTACGCCCCAGCTGAGGAGGTCTATTGTCGGAACTTCAGTTACCGCTTGCTCATTCTGAAAGCCCTGGACCAATGAAAGGTCTATTTTTTTGGGTCTTTTAGCGACAGACCTCATTTTGTAGATGGTCTATCAGCTGCTGTTTTTCTTGTGTTAGCTTCTCAATATGTGCTGCTGCCATGGAGGAGGTTTCTTGGATTTGAAAAGCATCTTCATCTTGGGTATTCGCTAGAAGAAGTATGAAAAGCCATTGGTTTTTATAAGATGATTGAAAATTGTCTTATTTCACTAGGGGAGTGAGCTATGCATGACGACACTAATTGATGGTGTTCAACCATTCCCAAGAGAATTAAAAAACAAAAGACACGGTGGCCATGTTGGAGGATATAACAAAAGAATTCATTGACAATTCTTTTGTTAAGTTCCTCCAACATGGCCACCGTGAAAACCATTAATAGAGGCTGCATAGGAGACTACAATATATTTCACTATAACGTCACAGCTTGTTTTTACTACTGTTATCATTGAAGTGTGACTCGTTTGCAGACTGTAGTACATTGTAATTCTTTCAATGACCGACAATCGACAAAGAACCACAATAAAAAATGTAATATCTAGAGGAATATTTTGGGACTGAATTAAAGTTTTTTATTTGAGCTAATCCTCTAGAATCTCAAAGTTAACCATACCAAACCATACTTATCAGAATCTAAACATGCTACAGTACTCACACTCACCTAATTGTGTCTGTAAACTGTGTACAGTTTCTTGCAATGTCAGTTCCTTGTTCTCCAAGTCTTTGTTCTCTTGCTCTAAAGCATCAATCTATATGTGTAGCAAAACAAAGTTTTCTTTACACGATCATGTTTAATGTTTTTCTCTTCTCCTACTCTGTATCAATAGACCCTTGTCAAAATTATTGCGCATGTTATGAAACAAGAAAACCATTTTGAAAAGGGTCCATAAAGGATATTATAATGATTGTAGAATTGCATTTTTAAATGAATGCTTGTTAAGGGCAATTAACAAGCATTCATTTAAAATCAATGATAGCCTTCAAAAACATAATTGCTACAATTTATACAGAAGACTTTCTCCCCTAAAACTGATACTGAATTACAGCATGTATACCTAACAACATGCCATACCGATAAAAAAGCTTCCTATTCTCAAAACAGTACATGGCTAGAATAAGGTTGGTAATGGAAAATTAGGGTTTTTATCAAATTTTGAAATGAAGGAGGTCATGAAGTACAGTAGCCGGAAATTCCAGGGGGACCAATTTTTAAATTACTGAGCTATTGATGGTCATTTAAGCTGGAAAATTTTGCCCATTTACCAGTCACAGCATTTTCCAATCACATACCCTTAATGAAACCCCTGACAACACTTGAACTACTAATGCATTGTAGAGTATATTCTCATAAGAGAGAAATAATAATAAAAAATAATATTTATATTATAGAGCATCCTAAATCCTCGATGTGCTTTACAAGAAACAATACAATATTATAATTATATGACAAAAAATAAATTAAAAATACTGAGTACTCTATGGCATAATATAATAATGGTACATGTATATCCTGACCATAACACTGTACCTGTTCCTTCAAGGATTGTATTTGCTGCTCAAAGTG
Organism: Actinia equina; assembly: GCA_011057435.1. Lineage (NCBI taxonomy): Eukaryota > Metazoa > Cnidaria > Anthozoa > Actiniaria > Actiniidae > Actinia > Actinia equina. The sequence goes on along the minus strand of WHPX01000516.1, from coordinate 10,959 downwards.
ATCAACTTCATCTGTGTGTCTTTGCCGTATTTCTTCATTATCTAATTCATATCTTTTTAAGGACTTTGAAATCTTTGAGAGAGAAATTCAAATAATTAATATCATATGGCATGCAGCATTGTCTCAGCATGCAATTGATCACATCCAATGAACCAATCACAGCACGTTATGTTGCAAATCCAATCATACTGCATGGAAGTACATTACAGCACCATGATAACAGTATATGTCTATACAATGAACCAATCTCAGCCTGTTATACTGCTTATAATACATTCAACAAAATTACTTGATCCTGATTGGACAAAAGAAGTACAATTAAATCCAAAATTGTACTCTGTAGAGTCCCAATTACTGTAAGTTGCTCAATTTTGTTGAGTGTATCATAAACAAAAAATTGCACAATCTTCTTGTACAATTCGGAATTTATAGATACTCGTGATGTTTTGAACGTTTTCAAAATTGGACAAGCCTTTACTAGGCAAGTCTAATTTGAGAACTTTCAAAACACTCAAACATCACTTGTACCTACTTTATAAATTCCAAATATTGTACTTGAGATCGTGCGATTTCCTATACTTATTTAATCGATAATGCATGGGTGTACAGTATGCAGCACCATAAAATAATATGTATACAGCGCTATAATGGTATTCCAAACATGCATCTTTCACAATGATTACAAGAAATTTGCCATATTAGTTTACACTGTACCTGCTCTAATTTCATCTCTAATGTTGTTTTTTCTTGTTGTAGTTGCTGGACAAGGGACTGTGTGGCAACAGCATTAGAATCAGTTGACAGCTGACATGGTAGAAGAAAAAAGAATTAATATCACTTTTTATTATAATTAATAAGTATCACGATAGACCATTTTTCTTATGATCAAAACCACTGTGGCCTTGAAATAAAGCTTTATTTACTCAGGGTCAGCCGCATTTTGGCAATAAAATACTTAATAGATAATTACTGAGGCATGCAGCATTCGTAGGTATAATGCAGGCATAATGCTGTGTGATGAAGTGATTATCTAGTATAATTATTGTTCTTATCAAAATCCAATTGTTTTCTTTCCAGCTTGTTTATCATAGAAACAAAGCCAATAATGAATGAACTAAATATGTCTGATTTTCCTCTATGCATTCGTTGGGATAATGCAGACTGAAAACAATGGATTTTGATAAGATCAGTAATTATTTGCAAATACATGTACAACGTACCAACAGTACAGTAAAGAATGTGCAACTTCAACAATAAAAATACTTAGAAATTCAACAGACCTTCACTGGAATTTATGAAATATATTCTACAAAAAAGGCTATACCCTGACGAGCAACAGGGAATCAATTGGTTTTGATATCATACAGCTACATGTATAAGATTAATATCATACCTGTTGTACAATGAGTTCTGCTTGTTTGAGCTTAAAACTCAACTCTTCTGAAGACTTTTCAAATTCATTATATTCAGAAACCTGTCATGAAAGAAGATGCAACGGTGAGATTCATTTGACATTTTTTCCAGTCCAGTATCCTTAAGATTGTGTGTTCTCATTGATTGTTGAAGCAGGTACTGTAACATTTTCTACATGTAACTGACAGCAGGACTCTGATATCCTGGCTGCTTGGGCTATCAACGCTTGTGTACATGGATTGATAAACAAGAGCTTAAAACTCAACTCTTCTGAAGACTTTTCAAATTCATTATATTCAGAAACCTGTCATGAAAGAAGATGCAACGGTGAGATTCATTTGACATTTTTTCCAGTCCGGTATCCTTAAGATTGTGTGTTCTCATTGATTGTTGAAGCAGGTACTGTAACATTTTCTACATGTAACTGACAGCAGGACTCTGGTATCCTGGCTGCTTGGGCTATCAACGCTTGTGTACATGGATTGATAAACAACAAAAACATTGCGAAACAAGTGTAAAAGTAAGTTGGAAAAAAATAAATTATAACTTATTAACTGTCCTAAAGTCAGTCCGCATAGGGGAAAGCTCTGTCCTTGCCATAATCACCTTGGCCCATATATTCAAGACCTCTAGTAATATTTTCCTTAATAAACCTCCTGACCGGTAAATGACTTCTATGTATTTTCCTATGAAATCAAGTGACCATTGGCTAAAGCTGATGTTATGCACAATTAGCAACAACGATTTTTCAAGATACCCTGGTGAGTGAAAATTGATGCCATGTAATATGCCACGTACAACGATTTTAAGATCCAGCTACTATAGGTGTTTAAAAAAATTTTCGGTTCAGCTTCAAAAACTTACGACGCTGAAGGGCAAATTTTTTGCAACTTGATTCGTGTAACATGTTCATCAACGATATTTTGCAAAACACATACCCAAAATGCAGTTTGATACTCTCATAGAAGTGAGGCCATGTCAACAAAAAAGGTGGCGGCTTGGACAGAGGACTGAGGACGATGTTGTTACTTTTAAAAATGTTTAAAAATCGTCCTGTCCAAGGTGATTATGGCCATGATGATTTTCGAATGAATGTTGTGCGAAAAGTTGACCTGTGTAACGTGTACATTAAAAATTGATGAGCCATATCGCGAAAAATTGTGGTTGCAAATCGTCCCGTGTAACATCATTTTAATGCAGTATTATTGATATTGTTTATGAAATACACTCTTCATGTAACTAACTTATACACACATATATACCTTTGCATCAAGTTTAACCTTGAGTTCTTCATTCTGTTGTAACAGTTCGTCTTTTTCTTTGTTGTAGGTGTAGTTAGCTGTTTGACTTTTGTCTCTCTCTTGTCTTACATGATGAAAATCCTTCAATAAAACAGACACCCAACAAAACAAAAATAAATAGAGATTATGGATTGGGTATACAGTATGGGTATATTTGAAATCCTTCAATAAAACAGACACCCAACAAAACAAAAATAAATAGAGATTTTGGATTGGGTATACAGTATGGGTATGGACACCCAACAAAACAAAAATAAATAGAGGTTACCAATTGGGTGTATGGGTATGTTTGAAATCCCTCAATAAAACAGACACCCAACAAAACAAAAATAAATAGAGGTTACCGATTGGGTACATACTGTAGGTATGTTTGAAATCCTTCAATAAAACAGACACCCGACAAAACAAAACTGAATAGAGGTTACCGATTGGGTACATAGGTATGTTTGAAATCCTTCAATAAAACAGACACCCAACAAAACAAAAATAAATAGAGGTTACCGATTGGGTACATGTACATGGGTGTGGCTTACAGTGTTAACATGAAAATAGACCTTTCCGATTTCACTGGACTTGTCATGTTGAAAGAATAAAAGAATCAAGTTCAGTCTCAACTTTAGTCTACAATACCCATTTCTTACCTCTTTATATTTTTCTAAGTTTGCTGAGAGATTTGCATTGTTTTTCTCAAGTTCAACAATCTTCTGTCGGACTGCCTGCAGTCTACCAGTGAGTTCACTATTCTCGCCTATAAATCAATGATAAGCATTAATCATTAATAGTGTCATTAATAGATAATATCATTCGTAATAAGTGAATTACTATTGTCGCCTATGAGTTAATGATAATCATTAACCATTAATAAATAATTTAAATTATGTATTCTCAATAATTTTAATACTTACTTTCTTTGTTCACACATTTTCTCTGTAGTTGGGACAAGGAACTTTGTAACTCTTGTTTTTCACTAACAAGAATACCAATGGTTTGTATATGAACCTACGAAAAATAAATTAAACAATCAGCAATGCAGCTTTTGTACAGCAGTGGCAAGCCTGTGTCACATCCAGAATTTTCTTCGTAAATACTTATTCGAAAGAAAAGGCCGGAATGGAACGCAGGCTAAGAAGTGGCCAGAGCTGACAATAATTGGTGATGATAAAGATTTTAATATGTTGATCACTGATGAAGTTGTTGGTTAAAAGGATAATGACGATGATGGTGATGAAGGAACTCTATTCAACCGAAGTTACGTGAATTATTTCAGAGAGTTTTTCTAAGTGACTTAATTAAAAAGCTTGCTGATCCTGTGTTATCAGGTTTAAAAAAAACTTGGCTATACATGTACCTCATGCTTTTATGCCTGTTAAAACACTCCTGCTCACTTCCTTAACACTACAAAGATGATAAATGTATATACTGTATAAAGCTGTACACTTGTTTGCTGCTGTAACTTATCGTTTAACAAGCAAACAGCTGTTTTCAAAAAGTTAATTTTGTTTCACAAGACCAACAAAAATACTTGACCATAAGTGTAGTAACATAAAATGCAATAAAACAGTACCAATAAAACAGAGTGTTTTGAAGATACACCATACCTCTAGTTGTTCCTTTAATGATCTTTGTTCTAATAACTGTCTGTTTGCTAGCTCTGTTCTTTCCTGAAAATATTGCAACCAAAATTATAATAGTTTAAACCTACTGTAGTCACAATTTTATGTATACATGTAGTGTGCCCCCATGCACGTACAGTACTGCTGAGCAGAGTTTAACTACTGGGAAAGTGGGTGAGTGGAGGAGGGAGGAGGGAGGGGGGGGGGGTATAGTGCCTTGATTGGGACAAATTACTCACGACTAAAATAAGTACTCACTCTTTTGATTTGGTCTTGAAATTGAAGTATTTGTTTTCTCTAGAAATGAAAAATACAATTATCAGTTAAAATTTTGACAGTTAGACACATTGCTCAAGGTCACAACAAAATGGACAGGGTCATGCAAATAATTATTGATATTACTTCTACAAATAACAAATGGCACAATCATAATCCCAGGGGGTGTACTTGGGTGGGTAACATGATGGGGAGGTCCGACATTTTTTTTGGGTTGATAATATTTGTTCCCAGTATTTTTTTGGGTCAAGAGACCAGCCACTTATTTTTTTAGGTCTCGAAATGAAACCCGTATTTTTTTGGGTCCTCACATCCACGTGTTCAATTTTTGTATCAGAAAATAATTTGTTTGATTTTTTTTCCAGCAAGGCATGAGTGAGTTCCGTTAACTGAATTCAATAAATCAGTTTTGAAGTATTTATAAGTCTTGTATTTTTTAGGGTCAGAAATTTGGATGCCATGTATTTTTTTGGGTGTAAAATTTCAGGTTTGAGTATTTTTTTGGGGTTGCAATATGAAATCCCGTCGGACCCCCCTGTCATGTTACCCACCTGATTACACCTGATTACAATAATGCAGGTACAGTACTGATAAACACTCATTTAGTTGAATACCTGTTCATTGACTTGATTGTTAAGCTGTTCATTTGTTCTCTTGTAAGACTGCAAGGTTTCCTCAAGTTCATGATTATGAGCCTACAGTAGAGATGTATAATATATGATAAGAAAAGTATTTAAAATATGTCATATTATATATGTAAACAATACAGTTCCTGGTAAATTGGGACACTGTCAAAGCCAAGACAGTTCTGTATATGATTAGATCTTACATGTAGATCATACTGTTGATTCTATATTGTAATGACTGGGCTTCCTCTTGTAGGGTAACCACAGGGATCCAAATCATTTAAATCTCTAATAACTAACCTCTAGAGCTTCTATTTCATTTATCACTGGATCTTCACCATTTGTCAGGAAATCCTACAAGAAAATGATCACAAATTTATTCAAAATCCCACAGTAACCCATTTTCATTAGAGCCCTTGGTTGAGGGAGGGAGGGGGTATACATCAAGGGACCGAACAGGACAGAACAGGACACTTAATTTTAAACTAGGGTAAAAAACATCACCTACGTTATATATGAACATAAGTTAGCTAAAATTTAATCTGTTTTACATGTTTGCTTTGTGGGGGAGTGAATGAATAAAAAGATGGATGGATTGATGGGTAGATGGTCAGCATTGTTCTTTGGTTTTCTTGAAATTATATTTATATTGGACTACAGATGGAGCTTCTTTTTTTCCAGGAAAGAAGTAAAGCCATGGAAAGTCATCATTATGGCATTCATAAATGACTGACCTTTACCATAAAACTGTGAAGCGTAGTCAGTTCTTATAAGGCTAATGTGGGAACATGCAGAATGAAATTTCCATTCATACTGTACCTGATTTGTTAGTCCATTCAGCTGGTTACACTATGAAAAAAGAAAGGAAAGGATATGTAATCAAAGTACATTGTAATGGTAGGTCTGATACCTAGGGATGATGATAATGTTGATGATGGTGATGATGATGATGATGATCACGATGGTTGTGGTACTTGAAGTGATAATAATGAAGGTGATGATGGTGATGATGATAATGTTGATGATGGTGATGATTGTGATGATGATCACAATGGTCATGGTACATAAGGGATAATAATGAAGGTGGTGGTGGTGATGAAGGAGGTGATGGTGATGGTGATAAAGATGGTGACAGACAATAATGAAGGTGTTGATGATGATTATGATGGTGGTGGTGGTGTTGGTGATGAAGATGGTGACAGTGATAATGATGATGATGAAGAAGATGGTGATGTTGGTGATGTCTATCCTAGAGGTATGAACTAAGTTGCTTATTAGTTTTCTATTTTACATCATTCTTTGACAAAAATAAATCATTTACCTATTAAAACAATTGTAAAGACACTATGTACTGTATAACTAAAAAAAAGAAAATTAATATTTCAATCAACTTACAATCTGGCGAATCTTTTCTGCTGTGGATCCATTACTGAAAAAATACAATAGACAATGTAGATTATCTTCAGCATTCTCTGATCCAAGACCCTTAATAAAACCACTGATCCATCTGAAAGCAGACTATACATGTAAATAAAGCTTTGAACCTTACCGTCCATTGGATACAGGTGCCATTCTATCAACATGGTTTTCTGATATCACAGGAGGAAAGGTCTTTTCCTTTGGACTGGAATTATCTTTAATTTGTAAAGAACTGAAAGCAAGAGAAAGGACATGTACATATATCAAATAAATGAAAAGTGGTTACAGAAGAATGATCTATTTTCAAAGCACAACTTTTTTCTAGTTGATTTTCCATGTTTAGTAATTTTTTTCTTTTTTAAAGTCTTTCTTTACACATTATGCAGTGTATACTGCAGCTATTTCAAAAAAATAGTCGAAGGTGCAAATGGCGATAATTGCTGATTGCATGACCAAAAGGAAGTGTGGGCATACTGTACTGTACATCTAAGCACAAATAGAGCGAAGTGCATGCAGTAAGGGACGGACCATTAGATTTTTGAGAAGGGGGGGGGGGGGGGGGGGTTGGGCAAAAACCAAAAATAAATTTGAGCACAGCTTTAGAGTGAAAAAAAATGTGCATAAGAATAGTGCCAGAAAAAAATTCCAAATTATCCCAAAAAAATTGCTGCACAGCCGTGAGCCATGAATAAAATTCCTGCACAAAATAAATTGCCTAACCCTCCCCCCCCCAAAAAAAAATGTAATGGTCCTTCGCTAAAACCATGAAATATTAAAAACAAAGACAATACTGACAAATACAGTAGTACTATTAATTTAGTGACTGATAGCTACCATCATTCAACCAGAACATTTATTACACAAAAGACACAATATTGGTCTCTTGTGTATTTTTCTTTGTGTGATGAATGTGTAATCAGCTTTGTTTTTATTTCATGGTTTTACTGCATGCACTCTATAATAGAGGTGTTTTAAATGATTTGTTGAATACAATTATAGTCGAATGAATAAATGAGAGAAAAGAAGGAAGGAAAGAAAAAAAGAGAAATGAAAAAGAGAAAGAAAAGGAAATTAATAAAGAGAAAATCAAGATATAGCTACAATAAAAGATAGAACGAATGAAGGAATGAATAATTCCAAGAAGGAAAAAATATTTTCCAAATGAGTACTCACTCCTCCAAAACTGTTTTTGTTGGGTTAGAAGATCCATTCAAATTTGATTCATCCTAAAAAAATACAAACAAATGTAGAATATAAAAAACAAATTCTTTTGTGCACATTTTATCTATTTAATGATATAATACTAGTACTATCTATGCATTACCATGGCAACCAACACCCAATCATAGCAGTCCCTGAACAAAGCCATTACTAAATGCTCAGGTAACTAACTTATTGCTTAGCAACGGAATTTACTATTTAAAAAATTATCTATCTTGTTACAGTACAGATTAGACACGGCAAAATATGGAAATTTGTAGATTTCATTTGTACAGTTCATCCATCTTTTCAACATAGAACAAAATTATATTTGGTTACTCAATTTTAGTATGTAATCATGTTTTGCTGTTTTTAAGCACTTGTACAGAAATAATTAGGCATTGCATGATGCCAAGCTTTTATACAGGACTTTATCCATATGAAAATTGTACATCATAACTTCAAGTGAGTAAAGTAGAGTCACCACTTAAAGGTATTACCCTGTATAGGGTTCTCCAGTATTCTTCCCTGCAAAACTCAACAAGTTAAATTCAAATTTGATCCGTATGTACCCACACCCAGACGTTTTTAGGAATTGATAAAAAATTGTGGTGCATGTAGTAAACACCATAAACAAATAATAGCATGGCAGGGCTTAAAATAATGGCTCAATATTGGACAATGTCCGGCCAGAACTGGGGCTAACGTCCGGTCAAATCTTTGCCTCGGTGCTGGTCATTCTAACCAGTAACGTTGAGCCAGAAATGAGGCAAGACCCAGCTAAAACTAATATTTAGTCTGTGATCATGACTGGCATCTGATTGGTTGTTATTTAGCAGAAATACCACTTGTGATATCTTGCTCACACAGCTATTGAAATAAAACTGATGGTATTTGAAATGTCATCTTTTCACGGTGTATAATTTACCCTAATATTACCTATAAATATCCACTAATCATTGACAAGTAAAACTTATTTTAAAACATATCAAATGAGCTTGAAAATTTGGGCATAAAATGAATAATGATAAAAAAATTTAAATCTGATGATTATGTTTACAAGGGAATCAAGTGCAAAATCACTTCTCTATGAAGCATCTGACTACAACTAAAACATTATACGATCGATTGACTTGGTGCATTTAACAAATAGCTAAGAAATATCAAGATTGATTCAAAATGGTTTACAATGTTCTCAGCCAACCAGAATTCGCCAAATATTATTTCATTTTAAACTGTAAATAAACCTTTTTTTAACAGGTTGATATTCTCAAGACTTTACTTCTCATAGTAAAATTCTTAAAACTAAGAACCTTTATAAGTTCTGTTCTCAGATTAAAAGATTTACGATATTTCAAATAATTGTAAAGTTTCGTAATGTTGTGATTTTGAAACGTGGAAGATGTACAGCTCGTCTTAGTTGAAACCATGAATTTAAGGCTTTCTTTAACAGCGATTGATTAAATCTCGCAAGACAAGTGTTGGACCACTTACCGGTGTATTTTCATGTCCTGTAGGAGCCTCAGCACTGGAATCGGAACCCGTAAAACTCAAATTCGTAGGTACAACATCAGTGTTTTTATGAGTCTTCTTCAAGGCTGAACTCGAAGATGGCGTCCGTTTTTGTTGAAATTTTTTCAGCTTTGAAACAAAAAACAACAAAATTAACAAAACAGAGCAAAAGAAGGATAGCTAAAGAAATTATCCAAATGTAAAGATAGTGGATTCGTACCCGTTTTCTGGCAGCAGCCAGCTTTTCTTCTCGTTCACTATCAGCCATTTTGGAGCGACATTTTGGTTTTGCCAACAAAGCTGAATAAATTAGCAGCCTCACTTCCATGCAGTCAGCTGATTGGGACTCAGGCTACCCTATGACTTTTATCTACTCGGTTAATATTATACACAGGGAGTTTTAGACATTTAAAGCCAAGAAGAAAAAGTTTTTAAAAAAGCTAAACTTTCATAAAATGATTAAATTGTCATTAACTTACGGAATCCTATTCAATCTGTGATATAGCAGTCACTGACTTTGATCAGCCCAGGGGTTCGATGCTTTTATTGTAGATCAGCCCAGAGGTTGTTTAAGGGTTTAATCCAGACTCGTACCTAGTCGTCATTTGTTTCACGCTTTATGGGAACTCACTAAATCCTTCCCATCCATCCCATCAACCACAGCCTGAGATCAACAAGACAAGAGAAGCGACTGGGTACGAGTCTGGGTTTAATCTGTAAGTTAGCCGTGCCCTTACTTAGATCAACCCAGAGGTTGTTTTAGGGTTCACTCTGTGAGTTGGGAGAGGGTGGGGGCTGGCATTTTAAAATTACAAAACTTCTCAATCAAATTTCGGGGGTGGGGGGTGGAAACGTTTTTATTTATATTCGTATTTTTCCCTGCCATGGCCGGCTTGACTTAGATCAGCCCAGACGTACTCACACGGTCTCAAGATACTTAGATCATTCCCATTATTAATGCCATGCACTGAAGCAGCTCAACTGAAGCATTTAACTATTTTTATAAAAAAATGAATTTATATCGCCATGCCACGTATGTGAAATTCCTTTGCACACTTTGGTGTCATTCAATTGGCCCCAGTTGTCACGTGATGGTAATTTAAATAAGACAAACGTTCGCAAGGCATTGTGGTAGGTATAAAATGACTCCACCGTGCAAACGTCATGGGAGTCTTTCCAAGTAAGGTATTCATAGCTAGCCGTCAAAATTGAAAAACAATTTGGATTCTCACTTTCAAAATCTGATCCTGTTTTATTAAAGTAGTTGGTTGGCCAAGGGCGGATCCAGCCAAAAACGTTGGGGGGGAGGGGGGGAAGCTAATTGACTTGAGGGGGCTAATTGAGTTTCTCCCGTCAACACAAAGGAATTCGAAAACAATAAAAAAAGCATCTAATTCATTCGGGTTTTTTTCCCGCTGTAGGGGGGCTTCAGCCCGCATTTGCCCCCCCCCCCCCCCCCCTGGAACCGCCCTTGTTGTTTGTTTTTTTTTTTTGTTCTTTTGTTATAATGAAATTTACTGACATATATAGTCTATCAGTGCATGCCTTGGACTATACTGATTTACAATTGACGTAATCTCTATTCATAAAAACACTGTT
>WHPX01000515.1:0-32565 GCA_011057435.1 Actinia equina | reverse complement strand
AACAAAAAATCAAAAGCTCTGTGGTGAAATCTCTTCAAATTTTGCATATGGCTTTAGTTTATGTTTTCGAGAACTTAAGGAAAATTTTTAAAAATTCGGTTACATAAAGGAACTATTCCAAACACATTTTATTGATTTTTACGAATTTCCTATTACAGAATTTTTCCTTGTTTTGCCAAAAACAAGATTACGATACAAACTCTAAATATTCCCGTTTTTTAAAAAAATATCACCATTAGGTTCCTGAGTTATGATTTTTAATTAACATTTTTGATGGCATAGCAAGGGTTCTGATGTTGTCATAGCAACGACTGACGCAATTTTTTCATGCTCATTGTGATCTTTGGTTTAATAGTCTTTGGCATTCCGGGTTTACTTGCTGTCAATATTATAGCCGCCATATTATTTTTTTAGTTCATTATTGTAAGAGTATGTTAAGAAACAAAACGTTTTCCAGCACTATACTACAGCCATACTACTGTTACCCTGTACTTATTAAGGTGACTTCCTAATATAGGGCTTTGAAGTGTGTCAGTCCTGTGTGGAAAACGACTTCGGGGTCGAAAACGAAAAGCTGTTCAATAAAGATCTTTCTAACCTCTTTTTCCATGATAGGAATGTTCAGTGTCCACAGTGGGTTGTCCCGAAAAAAATTGGGCCAAACTAATGTGGATTCGATAAAAAAACGTTTTTTTTTGCTATTTTTTCACACTCCTTACCTTACCACCCTCCGATAATATAATAATACCATGGTACTGAGAAATATTAGTGGTTAAATGTTCATGAAGCCAAGGTAAGGTTAGTGGAAGTATCAGGACCTTTACTCACCTTCCTCAGGCTGAGAGGACATGGTTTGTAATACCATGATCACTGAGGAAAACGTCAAAAAAGGCTTGGGTTAATTCCTGCCAGGCAGAAAAAACTGCACTGTTTTGTAAAAGAGTATTGATAGACTGTGCTCTGGGGATCGGAACTATGAGGAAAGTATGGCATATCTTTCTTTCGCTTACACAATACATAGTGTATATAAATGAGTAAGGAGTACATATCATGAAGTCGCCCCATGTAAGGGAATCCGGACTTATGGTGGATACCGGATTCCAAGGGTCTGGATTCCGGATTCCAAAAATTTTGTATTGCGGATTCCGGATTCCATATCGTTAATTTGCATCTGATGACAGATATTCTTGGTGGAGATATTACACAGTGCGGGAGGGCTACATCGGTCTAGGTCGAGGCGATAGCTTGATTCCGGATTCAAAAAGGGTGGATTCCGGATTCCATTATAAACTGGATTCCGGATCCAAGGCCTGGATTCCGGATTCCAGAGTGCTGGATTCCGGTTTCCAAAGCCAAAACCTTCGTGGATTCCGGATTCCCTTACATGGGGCGAATGAAGAAATGGCTGAAGGTCGCTTTCTCTTGTGAGAGACGCCGCGAAGTTGACATTCATAATGAAAAACGTAGGTGATTGCCAAATAGGTATAGTACGTCATTGTGTGAAAATGATTAGTAACAAATATGCATTCGTCTAAATTCATAGATACAAAAATAGACTATATAGGAAATCTTGGGGCACATTAATTGAAATCTAAATATAAAGTTTTTCGTAATAAGTTAGACTACTTGTTGCTAATAACCATAAAGTCATAATATAAAGCTATTTCTTATCAAATAGGTATTAAAAATACATGATAGAGGCATTAAGCAGATTATATGCTTAAACATCGTAGTGTAAATTTTTTTGGGCACGTCACGTGTCGATGGGTGCCCTGTGGTATAGACAACGAGGTTCATGTTCTAGGTACGTTCGCTTGAAATTTACTGGGTTGCCTGTGGCAAACCAGTCTTAAAACAGGTTTTTTTTTCCTCCTCGAAAAAATGGAAAAATTGCGCAATACTATCAGACCAAAATAAGATGGATAAAGCTATTTGAAGAACGTTTCTATCGTAATTTTTAGCGTGAATGTTACAGTAATCAAACTTCTAAAGTAAAGTGGAACCTCGGTCACGCAATCACCAAAGATCGCGTTTTTTGCTTATATACCGACAATCCCAAACCTTTCTAACGGAGCTTAAAAATTTACCAAACCACACTGAACTTTCAAACAACGGTACGAACAATAATTTCTTAGTTTTCAGGGTAAATTTTATGGCAATCTTTACGAAAATCCTTAGTCCTGCGTTGATTCGGGAAGCGTGATTTTCGTATGTATTTCAACCAAATTCAACAGGTTTCTATGCAGTCAGAATAAATTTCCCCGAATCAATCTTTAAAATTTTGAAGAGGTCTATTCTTCCTCAACTTGCGGCAAAAATATTATTTCAATCAGAGAACTTGCCCATGGTTAAATCTATTTTTCTTTTGAGGCAACTAATTAGCATATGTAAACACAGGCCTCATATTTTTCCTAGCCAAAAATTCGTCCCTTTCCCAATAAGTGTGAAATCCAGTCCAATGAACGAAAAAGGGTGATACATTAAGAAGAAAGTTCAAAAATTCTCATAAATGGTTTATTTTTTACGTGCGCTCTGTTCAAAGTTTGTCTATTTTCACACCTCTTGAGCGTCTCTTGCTTGGGCTTCGGTAGAACCTCTTCTGTGGCCGTTTTCTCGGAAATAAAATAATATTTTCGAAAACCAACTACCCAGTGATTCATATCTAATAATGGCCTATCTAACTTCAAAAGAAGAGCGAATTTGATTTTTTGACCCTTGCCACGAATTCTTGAATTTGTTCGATTCTTGTGGACATTGCCTCTTAAGACTTATTTATTCAAATTGGCTTTCAAATCATTTATTTTCAATGCACTTAGAACAGATTTGTATAAGCGCTTTACAAGTTTTTATATATTATTATTATTATTAATATCGTCCATTATTACTGCTTTCTGTTTTTAGTAAGATTATTGAAAAACTAATGTATAAAAGACTGATGTCTTTTTTAAAGACGGAATGCCCTCAACGATAGCTTTGTACTTTTTTATGGCAGCACATTTCTCGTACGATTTCCATTGAGCCTTTTATTCCAGGCGTAATCATATCTCGACAGGAGCTGGTTTTCTTCCTCTTCTGCTCTGCTTCTGCAATCAGTTGACTTGGCGCGAACCCAGAGCTCGTAACCATTCTTCAGTGCTTTGTTGATCAGCCTATCCTTATGGGATCCTGTCTGACAGTATTCCTTAATCCTGTCTTTGATTGCCCCAGGTTTCGATCTGCATGTACTTCCTACATACACTACTCGAGAAGGTTGCCCATCTACAGTGCCTCTCGCCTGCCATTCATAAATACCACAATCGTAATCATCGAAGGCAGTGTCTATGTTGACAGCCAAATATCCTGGCTGATTTGGGGAACGATCTCTAAAGTGATGCTGATTATTTTGAGAAATAAAGGGCACCATGGCTTTCTTCCATCTTGACCAACCTTCGGTAGGAAGTGCCGAGGCTTCTCTATTTGGAAGGTTCATGTAGGTAGGATTTATATTGAAACAACAGTTATTCTCTTCTCCCAGTTGTTCTCCCTTGATTTGAGTTTCAAAGCAGCTGATCAAACAGTTAAATTTCGAATACAATTAAATTTCTGCGCCAATTTTGACCCATAACATCAAAGTAACCAATCGGAAATCGAGGTTTTGACAAAATGAAATTCTTAGAATTAGGGACTTTCCCTTGTTTGTATTTGTCTAATTTTCCTTGCATAACTAGAAAAGAAAATTATCAGTTCTTTTTCAAAAGTTTCTAATATTCTTAATTTCAGTCTACATATACATTTCAAAAAATGTTGTCAGACTGGACGGCAAATGTTCAACAGCAAATTCGAAAGAAACGAGGAATACGATTAACGAATATGCAAATTTCGATCGACATCATGGATACGTTAAGTACATGTATAAACGTTTGTTACTGTCATATATCACAGTAATGTGTGTGTGTGTGTGTTTTTTTTCGGTCGTGCAATCGTCGTTTCTCGGTTCTCTCTAATAATTTGTTTTAAGAATGAGTGTAAAATTCGGTAACCATTTTTTGCGGAGCTCCATACTACATATAGAAAAAATTGTAAACATTGAGTTGATTTTTCATGGCTTGGCTGACGTCACTTCCGTCCGTCGGTGTCCACAACACAGGAATCTCGCTTGATGTCAAAGCAAAACTACTAGCTAAGTCGGCTCTCAAATGCACAGAAAAATTCACTTTAGGACAAATTATAGACCAACAAAAACAAAAACTTTCATGTAGTCAAAGGTGGATCAAGAAAAGTTCTTCAAGAACTCAGGTGTCTGTTTATTAACAAACAATCGTATATATATTTTTTTTATGACAAGACCTATAATATTCTGTAGATAAGCTTAATTGATTGCTGGATGAAATTTAATCCGGAGAGCAAATATTACAACAAATATTCTTCCTTTATTTAGCTTTGTAAATCTTTTTAACCATCTATGTTATGTTTTTCGTTCAAGAACAAGGCAGCTTTGTTAGCCTCCTATCGCGAGGTCCCATAGGCAAACAAAAGAAGAATTTCAATCAATAATTTTATATCTTTCTATTAATAATTTATTTAAATTAATATTGAATGAAATATAAAATTGCAACCAATATTCAACTGTTAATTAAGCTGTTCGAATTAGTATGATTATACAATGAGCTTTAAATTATTTTGTGTTTTTGAGAGAAAATTTTCTTTCTGATGCTACCAAATCATTTATTTTCTTAATTTCATTGCGGCAAAAATACGTTTCTTATAAAAACCTAAACTTTTCATATGGATAACCAAACATTGTCATGTAAAAGAAGTAAAAGTAAGCTTATGTTTTGCTCACCTTTTCTTAAGCAGTATTCTACATCTGTCTTAGTTATATGACGTGTCATTTGTCCATAAAAGTTAGGAAATCTCCGAAATTTGAACTTTAATGAAAGACATCCAAGATAAAATTCACTAAACTTGACATTTTATTCGTATATCTGTAGTTATCTTTCGATTTTCAAGTAAAATTAACCTGGAATTCAAAGCGTAAAAATGTCGGCCATGCAAAACTTTGTCGACTGAAGAATTTTTCAAGAACAAAACTAGCTCCTTGGGTGGACGGTGGTGAGTTGTGTACATGTGACAAAATTCCTAAGTGGGAGAGTACTAAGGTCGAAAACAAAGACTCGTGCAAAACAACGTAGTGCATACCAATTTTATTTTTTCGCTTCATGGTTTCCCCTTATGCATGGGGGACATTATCTTTATCTCGATGGAGAGAAAAAACTTTTGTCCGATTTTACAGTGGGACCTCTATTAAGCGGTCACCCTCGGGACCAGAAAAGGTGGCCGCTTAATAGAGGTTGGCCGCTTAACAGAGGTTCAATCAAAAAATCGTGTTTTTCGGCAATTAACTACATAGAGGATATTACATGGGCGCTTGGAGATACGAAATTTATCTTCGAGTGTTGAAAAGATCTCTCACAAGTGAGCGCAGCGACATGTTATTTTCACACGTGTGTAGATATCAGTTTTTCGAAATAGAGGAAAAATAGATATTTCATTGGTAATTATATAATAATATATTGTATTGAATTTACACCGTAAAATGGATCGTTCGATTCTTAATACATTGTTAATTAGAATTACAATTAAAACAATTAGCGATTAGTGCGCATAGGAGGTTTACTCGAAAGCCAAGCCACAAAAATGAGATACAGAATGGTGAAACTGTTGTTGGGCATATTTCAAAACTTATGGCTTTATGGGTGTCAAAATTTCTAAAGAGAGCGACGAATCAAGTCAAAGTTGTTGAAAGGCAAGAGTGTGAACAGGGAGTACTGCTTCACAGGAGACGCGTTCTCTATTCAATGGCTTAAAACAAAACTTGAGGAGCAAGGATTTTTATAGACGTACACTATTATTATCGATCTTGTAGCAGAACTGAACGTAGACCTTTAATACTTTACACTTTTTATATGCTGTGGTAGAGAGCGGATATTTACGTCTTGTTTGATTGTCGTTATAGTTTAATTAACCTCATGTTACAACGAATTAAATTACAATTATTCTTGTCATTATCAATTGTCGCCTATTCACAAGGCTTACTAAAAACAGTAACTTAGGGCACAGGCAGCCCAAACAAGGTTCCTGTGTATGGTTTATAAGGGAATGTATGGGGGTTTGATAAAGTTACGAAAATAAAATGTTTCACTCAACAATTTGCCTCAAAACTTGCTGCAGTTGTTGCTTTTACTTTGTTCAGTCTACTGCCGAAGTTTCGCCGCGATTTGAGGCCGTTTAGTGGGTTTTTGCACAATCCGCTCTTTTCTTAGAGGCCCTCTTAGAAGAAGCCCTCTTAGGAAGTTTAAAGTTGTGCGACCCACTCCCCCGCCAGGCTTCCTTTACTTTATGACCGGTCCCTTGTGAAAAAATATATATAAAGAAATTATGAATTTAATATTATATTTAAGGGGCTGTCTATAAAACTGTACATTAGGGTTTCGTTCTTTTTTTCATTTCCTGCATGAAAACTTGTGGGGTGGGGGGCATCATTTAATCGGCCTTATCTTAAGCTGGGCCAGCAAAAGGAAACCTGCTTCAAATCCCCTCCTCCCTTTAACTTTATGACCAGTCCCTATAAGAACATAAGTATTCAGGGTTTTTGATAAAGTTGTTTACTAGTTAGTATATAAAACAAACGAATTTTTCCTGAAAATACCATATGCAGTTTTCCATAGTTTAGCTTTTGCCTTGCTTTTCATTCAAAATATTAAGTGACAAAAGTACTTACTTATTTAGTGTTTACCTTGTCTTTCATTCAAATATTTCCAATAACTGAAGGGCCCCCTCTCCCCCGGAGAGAGTACTGTAAAGTCCCGGTTACAACATAAGCCCTCCCTTTTATGATTCCATTAGTCTGTTTACGCGCAAATA
Organism: Actinia equina; assembly: GCA_011057435.1. Classification (NCBI taxonomy): domain Eukaryota; kingdom Metazoa; phylum Cnidaria; class Anthozoa; order Actiniaria; family Actiniidae; genus Actinia; species Actinia equina. The sequence goes on along the minus strand of WHPX01000515.1, from coordinate 25,662 downwards.
TCCTCCCAAATATACAACCCGCTTTCACCCTTTCCCCCGTTGACAGGTCCACCTCTTCTATCGTGTATATTTGTTTATCATTGGGAATATAAAGGGATGAATAAAATCCTCCGCTTCATCCTTAACTCTTTTCTCTCCCTTATGAGCCCTCCCCTCCTCCCTCCCCTCCTCCCTCCCCTCCTCCCTCTCCTTTTGGGGGGGTGGCTTCCCTCGGCATAGTATATAAAGGAAAAAATCAAAGCTCTTTCAGCTCTTTCATGGTAATAAGAGTGATGAAAGTAATTCAAGTACAGAAATAAGTTGAATTTATGACATTTCTCCACTTTTCAGCTATTTCAGCTTCCCGCTGTTTCCGTTTCAGCTTTTTACCGCGATCCCCGTACGACCATCAAAAAAACTTAGGAATGGACTTATTTTACCGGACGTGTATGCTCTGAATTTAAACTTTCATAGATAAGTATAAAACCGTTTTTCGTTTATTTGTGCAAAAAACAGTACTCTGATCGATCTAAACACACGGGATACGGACAGAGCACGAGAGAAACAAGGAACCACTCTTCTTCGAGTCATGGTTTCTTACGCTTCTCTCGTGCTTTTCTCAGCATCCCGAGTGTTTTGATCAGGATATCTAAAACGGAAAACTGTTTTACATTTCTAAATTTCGATTTTAAGTTTCTTGAGATTGATGAAAACGTTTTTATTTATTATAATATTTAAACACGTGGCCCAAGCTTGATTTGCTCAGAAGTAAAATCTAGTCAAACTGTGTTTTTATGCACTAATTTACAATAAATTGATTGATTGACTCCGACGAAGGACTAACGTCCGAAACGTCAGTTCCTATTTTCACTACGGTGTAAAACTTATCAATCTACGAGAACTGTTTCATTAGAAACACCAACGCATTTCACGCCGTGTTTAATAGCCATCATCTACATAATTTACAATAACTGTAGTAGAAGTACGTAGTGCAAAAAAGGAAGTTAAAAAGTACATTAGTTCTATCTCTAAAAAAGAATTAAAACGTAAGCTTACGTCAGCTTGAATCTACGGTAGAAGTCTGCTTGAACTGTTCGACGAGTTCTGTTTAAGTTCCTTGCAGTTTTGTATTTTTTTTAGGCAACACATTTCTTGTACGATTTCCATTGAGCCTTTTATTCCAGGCGTAATCGTAATTCGTTAGGAGCTCATTTTTCTTCCTCTTCTGCATTCTCTTTGTCATCAGTTGGCTTGGCGCGAACCCAGAGCTCGTAACCATTCCTCAGTGCTTTGTTGATCAGCCTATCCTTATGGGATCCAGTTAGACAGTATTCTTTTATCCTGTCTTTGATTGCCCCAGGTTTCGATCTGCATGTACTTCCTACATACACTATTGGAGAAAGCTGCCCATCTTTAGTGCTTCTCGCCTGCCATTCATAAATACCACAATCGTAATCATCGAAGGCTGTCTTTATATTCGAACACCAATATCCAGGCCTATTTGAAGACCGATCTCCTAAGTTACGGTAACCACTTTTAAGAAGAAAGGGCACCATGGCTCTTTTCCATCCAGACCAACCATCAGTAGGAAGTGCCGAAACTTCTCTATTTGGAAGGTTCATGTAGGTAGGATTTATATTGAAACAAAGTGATTCTCTTCTCCCTTGATTTGAGTTTCAAAGCAGATCAAACAGTTAAATTTCGAATACAATTGAATTTTTTCGCCAATATTGACCCGTGACATCAAAATAACCAATCGGAAATCGAGGTTTAGCATTATGAAATTCTTAGAATTAGGGACTTTCCCTTGTTTGTATTTGTCTAATTTTCCTTGCATAACTAGAAAAGAAAATTATCAGTTCTTTTTCAAAAGTTTCTAATATTCTTAATTTCAGTCTACATATATATTTCAAAAAATGTTGTCAGACTGGACGGCAAATGTTCAACGGCAAATTCGAAAGAAACGAGGAATACGCTTAACGAATATGCAAATTTCGATCGACCACATGGATACGCTAAGTATAAACATTTGTTACTGTCATATATCAGGGAAATGTGGTTTTTTTCGGTCGTGCAATCGTCGTTTCTCGGTTCTCTCTAACAATTTGTCTTGAGAAGGAGTGTAAAATTCTGTAACTACTAACTCCATACTACATATAGATAAAATGGTAAACATTGAGTTGATTTTTTATGGCTTGGCTGACGTCACTTCCGTCCGTCCGTGTACACAACACAGGAATCCCGCTTGATTTTAAAGCAAAACTACTCGCAAATGCGGCGAAAAATTCGCTTTAGGACAAATTATAGACCAACAGCAAATATAAACAACTTCCATGTAGTCAGAGATGGATCAAGAAGTGTTCTTCAAGAATTCAGGTGTGTTTTTTTAAGCAAACAATGCGTATATTATTATTTTTCATGACAAGAACCTTTAAGAATTTCTGAAGATAAGCTAAATTTATTTTAATGCTGGATGAAATATGATCCGGAGAGCAAATATTACAACAAATATTCTTCCTTTATTTAGCTTTGTAAATCTTTAACAATTCAGTTATTTTTAACCAGCTACCATAGAGTACAAACACTATAAGTGTGTAACATAAATAACACTAAATACTGCTAAATTATGCTAATCCTATTGATTTCTATTGTTTAATTAGCAGTATTTACTACTGAATAGTGCAAAGTGTTGCACACTTTTAGTGTTTGTACTCTATGTTTTTTGTTCAAGAAAAATGCAGCTTTGCATGTTCGCCTTTGTTTGTAGGCAAACTAAAGAAGACCTTCAATCAATAATTTCATATCTTTCTTTTGATAATCTATTTCAATTAATATTGAATGAAATATAAAATTGCAACAAATATTTAACTTTATACAAAAATTCAGATAGTACGCGTGCTGTGATTGGCCGAGAGCCATGTTTGCATTTCCCTGTGCAAACTCGGTTGTGACGCGTGTCGACACCGGCGGGAAAATTTGAGTTTTGTTTGGAAGTTCCACTTTAAATACAAGCTGTAGTCATAACTCCAGTAAAATTAGAACTGAGAATATGGCTAATTTTCCAAGCTTAGACTTTCACTTTCCTGAAGAAGCATCTGAAATAGTAGAACCACCAGAAGAGACTTCAACAAAAAAGCAAAAATCCAGATTTGCCAGCCTGAACTCGGAGAATCTCGATGACTAACTCTTTCGACAACACCCACGGAAATCAAGCTTGAATTTAGCGAGTTCTAGCTCTCAAAATAGTGTTTTCTTTTAAGTCTAGAATGACTAAAGCCATTGGTTAAGCTTTTGAATTATTATTTTATCAAGATTTGCAAGCCTCTTTCTCAATGGACATATCAAACAATTGTTGTCGTTCGCGGGCTTCCTGTGGTGACAAACCACGCTCCCTTCCCCTACACAATTTCCAGTCCTTTTTTGGCTAAAACCAAGATGGCTGACTGGTTAGTGATGTTTTGACTCGATTTAGTATTGTAAATTTGAGCAGTTTGCACTGATCTGCTCTCGAATTCTCCCAACCACATCTCGGTTTGCATTAGCGTGTGCAAACATAGTAAATGTATTTTACTTGTTAAGTTTATTAAGCTGGTCGAGTAGTATGATTATACAAATGAGCTTTAAATTCGTGTTGCTGAGAGAAATGTTTTGGAGTGCACACCTCTTTTAAAATAGCTGTATTGAATCTTTTCCTTATTGTAATCTCTGCTATGAACTAGTAAACATTCATGAATGAGGATTTTCGTCATTAAACGTCTCTCTTGAAACAAAGGATTTCAAGGTGATCATGGAAACTAATAAAAAATGCCCCTTATTATATGCACTTGTAAGGCACCTCTCGTTGAAAAATAACTATAAAAATTACTGAATTATGCATTTTTAGCTTTCAATAGTTATTTCATTCAATAGTTATTTATCCTTTAGCTCTGGCCAATATTCTTAGATATTTTACTGTGTACAAGTTTGATTTGATATTCCCAATTAAGATGCTGGTCAATATAAACTCCTAAGTATTTAATGTAAGGTTTTTGTTCAATTTGAGAGACTTTAATGATAGGTGCTCTTTTCTTGGCAGAATTAATTATCATATAATGTGTTTTCTTTAGATTGATAGTCAACTTATTTTTTCACAGTATTTTATTATATTATTCCACTCTTGATTAATAATATTTTCGATTACGACTGGGTCTTTGTCTGCCAAAAAGATGTTAGTGTCATCGGCAAACATTCTAAAATTTAGTTTGTGAGAGACATTGGGGAGATCATTAACATATAACAAGAAAAGTAACGGCCCGAGTGTGCTCCCCTGCGGGACTCCATGCTTAATGCGTCTAAGGCCAGATTTATCATTACCAACTTTGGTAAATTGACTTCTGTTGGTGAGATAACTATTAAACCAACTATGAGCTATTCCTCTAATACCATATTTATGTAATTTAGAAAGAAGTATCTGATGGTTAACCCTCTATAAATTATTAAGTATATTAACATTTCAAAATATCCTATATTACAAGGCAGGTGAACTTGCATTTAAAATCCTTAAATATAGGACACATGTCCCAGATATATTTTCTGGCATACTTAAACTTGCAAAAGAACAACATCAATACTATACCCGTTATGCTTCAAAAGACAATCTCCTTTGTCCCTTAGTTAGAACAAATTATGGAAAGTTTACATTCCAATTTTTAATAACAAAAATTTGGGAAACAATTCCCATTACGATAAAAAAGCTCAATTCTCTATCTCTTTTTTAAAAAAAATTTAAAATACATCTTCTTCTTAAGCAAATATAGTAGTATATATATATGTATAGAACATATGTATACATATGTATGCTATTAACAACTATAATTATTTATTATTCTTAATTCATTGAAAGTACTATTGTAAATAGTTATTCTTTATTTATTGAAATATTTAAGTGTAAATATTTATGTATATTACCGAATTGGCTCTTGGTCAAAATATGTTATAATAATCAACCACAGTAAGTGGCTGTCGACTAGAAAGTATTTTACTCCTTCTACAACCACACACACTTTCTCTTATTCTTTATATATATATATACTACGGTTTGCATAAACTTTGACCATTTGTGCATATATACAAGTATATCAAAAGTATATCAAAGATTATGGGATATGATCCCTGATATTTTTTCCAGAAAGCCCTAGTGATAGACAACTCGAAAACAATATCAGGGATCATATCCCATAATCTTTGATATACTTTTGATATACTTGTATATATGCACAAATGGTCAAAGTTTATGCAAACCGCAGTATATATATATATATATATATATATATATTTCAATGTAAATCATTTGCTCTTATAATTTCCATAATTATATCCTTGTAATAATTCTTTTATTTCTATTAATGTGTGTTAATAAATAAAAAGTTCAAAAAGTTCAAAGTTCTGAAAGCCATTGCCTTTAAATATAATATTAAATTCATAATTCTTTAGTATATTTTTCTCAAGGGACCGGTCATAAAGTAAAGAAAGCCGAGTGGGGGAGGTCGCACAACTTTGAACTTCTTAAAAGAGGCCCTCTAAAGAAATTCAAAATTGTACTACCCAATCCCCCACTAGGCTTCCTTTACTTTATGACCGGTCCCTTGTGAAAAAATATTTAAAGAAATTATGAATTTAATATTATATTTAAGGGGCTGTCTATAAAACTGTAGATTGGGGTTGGGTCACTTTTCATTTCCTGCATGGAAACCTTCATTCAAATATTTCCAAAAACAAGGCCCTCTCTACCCTGAGAGAGTACCGTAAAGTCCCGCTGCATCCTTCATTCTTTTCTCTCCCTTATGAGCCCTCTCCTCCTCCCTCTCTTCCTCCCTTCCTCTCCCCCCCCCCCCCCCCCCCCCGAATTTAAATTCTTCCGGTACGACCATCAAACAAATTGGTTATGAATGGACTTATTTTACCGCGCGTTTATGCTCTAAATTTAAACTTTCATAGAAAAATATAAAACCGTTTTTTCGTTTATTTGTGTTATAAAACAGTACTCTGATCGATCTAAACACGCGGGATGCAGACAAGGAACCACTCTGCTTCGCGCCATAGTTTCTTACGCTTCTCTCGTGCTTCTCTCGGCATCCCGAGTGTTTAGATCAGTGTTTTACATTTCTAAATTTCGATTTTAAGTTTCTTGAGATTGATGAAAACGTTTTTATTCATTATGAAATTTAAACAAGTGGCCCAAGCTTGATTTGCTCAGAAGTAATATCTATAGTTAAACTGTTTTTATCACTAATTTACAATAACTGTAGTAGAAGTAGCGGTGAAAAGGAAGTTAAAAAGTACATTAGTTCTATGTCTAAAATAGAATTAAAACGTAAGCTTACGTCAGCTTGAAGCTACGATAGGAGTATGCTTGAACTGTTCGAGTTCTGTTTAAGTTCCTTGCAGTTTTGTACTTTTTTTAAGGCAACACATTTCTTGTACGATTTCCATTGAGCCTTTTATTCCAGGCGTAATTATATCTCGACAGGAGCTTGTTTTCTTCCTCTTCTGCTCTGCTTCTGCTATCGGTTGACTTGGCGCGAACCCAGAGCTCGTAACCATTTTCCAGTGCTCTATTAATAAGCCTATCCTTATGGGATCCAGTTAGACAGTATTCCTTTATCCTGTCTTCGATCGCCCCCGGTTTCGATCTGCAAGTACTTCCTACATACACGACTACTCGAGAAGGCTGCCATTCCCTAGTGCCTCTTGCTTGCCATTCATAAATACCACAATCGTACTCATCGAAGGCTGTATCTATATTCGAACACCAATATCCAGGCCTATTTGAAGACCGATCTTCTAAGTTACGATAACCACTTTTAAGAAGAAAGGGCACCATGGCTCTTTTCCATCCTGACCAACCTTCTGTAGGAAGTGATGAGTCTTCTCTTTTCAAACGGCCCATATAGGTAGAATAAAACAGCAGTGATTCTTTTCCCTCTTGATTTAAGTTGTAAAGCAGATCAAACAGTTAAATTTCGAACACAATTAAATTTTTGCGCCAATTTTGACCCGTGACATCAAAGTAACCAATCAGAAATCGAGGTTTAGCATTATGAAATTCTTAGAATTAGGGACTTTCCCTTGTTTGTTTTTCTCGGATTTTTCCTTCCATAATTAACTAGAAAAAATTATCTAATTTTAATTTTGTAGACGCATTTCAAAAGAGGTTGTCAGACAGAAGGGCAAATGTCAATCGGCGAATTCGAAAGAAACGATTAATACGCTTGTCAAGTATGCAAATCTCGAACTACAACATGAATACACTGAAGTACACTGTGTGCACATTTGTTTCTGTCAAATATCGAAAAAGGGTTTTGGTCGTGCAAACATTGTTCGATGCTAAAAGTTCTCAGTTCACTCCGTCAATGTGTTTTGACTGATGATAAGTTGTTGATAATGCTGTACCTATGTAAGGGCCCTTAGGGGGAGAACGTCTGAGTAGGAGTCCAAAACAATGATTCTAACTCTTCATTTTGTGGATAATGTAATGCATGACTGAAGTAATAAGGGAATAATTGGGTAATAATTGGTTAGACCCGGGTTCGATTCCCGACGAGTACTTGAAATTAAAAGAGATATACAGTTCAAGAAAGGATGGTGAAGGTTTTGAATCAGTGACAGATTGTGGCAATTCTACTTTCGCAAAATTTTCAACATCCAGATCAAAACATTTCACTAAATTAGCTTGTTTTCGGGATTTAAGACATACATAGTTGTATATCAATGTAGACATCCAGGAAATAAGGTCATTTTATTTTTTGAAAAATTCTCACGGAATTTGCTTTAGGTTTATTGTTAATACTTTTTTAAAATTTTCCCCTATTTATTTTCGTTTTCTATCTTCAGCCACAAATGTTTAAAGCCAAGAAAGGTACCTTTTTTAAACATTTCCACAAATGTAGGAAATCGAGTAAAAAGGTACATAGTGATCTTTTTTCCTGGTCTACATTGATATACAACTATGTATGAGTTTTTATTTGAGATGCTATTTCAACTTCTTAATTTCCGAAAACAAGCTAATTTAGCGAAATTCTTTGATCTGGAAATTGAAAAGTTTGCGAAAGTAGAATTGCCAAAATCATCTGTCACTGATTGTTTTGTTGCATGCTACATATTGTCTCTCGTTTTCTCACTTGATTCTGAAGATGACTTCCGCTCAGGTTGGCGAAACGTCAGTCACCACCAACAACAGTTTTTCTCAAGACTACACTAACCCAGACAATCACACGTCACAACAAACTTCAAACCTTGATTCAAACCATTTACTCTTATACATCTTGCATGTTGTTTACTATAAGCTTAACATATCTATATAAAGGGTAAGTTGTAGAGCTTACGAAACCCAATGATGATACGAATTCTGGCACTGCCTAAAAGCGGAGATCCACTGGTTTTAGCCCAATTTAGATAAAATCTGAGATATGAAAAATCGGGGGGGGGGGGGGGGGGGGGCGGGGATAAACTATTTTGTTTGCCGGTATGTACTGCATATAGACATTGCTTATGCAACATTCTAGATCTGCTTAAAATTTAGAAGCAAAATGTGAAGATCGACGTTTGAGCTTAGAAGCACTGTAGCCGCAGACTTTAATTGATCAGAAAAGAGTTTTTACAATTTCTATGAAATTTTTTATATAAAGGCTATTTCGTGTATTTGGCAAGTAAATAAACGTAGAACAGTATTCTTTTATCCTCGTTTCGTTATTTAAAAAAAAGCCGTTATACTACCGTAATACATTCAATCTATCTTGAATAAGTTTTGCACTACCGTAATACATTTATATTCACTCTACCTTGATTAAGTCACGGTAGAAAGACTGACACCAGTACGGAAGTTGATGGGGAAAATTTTGAAATGATACACAAACACAGACTCCGTTTTCGACTGCCACACGAAAACGATGTGTAACCGTTTGCATTTGGCTCCACTTTGGACAGCGTTTACGAATCGATTCGTTTTCGATGGATACGCTCATCGTTTTGAAGGTGGTAGTGTGGACGGAAAGCCAAAACGCATCAAAATGTCTGCGTTTTCAAACAAAAATGCATTAGTGTGTATTGAGTCTCAATGTCGCGACCTATTAAGGCGCATCCAAACAAGCTTGGTCCTTTGTTTTTCCTAGTCTCGAGAGAACAAAAGAATTACCCCTCGCCGGCGCCAATAATGCACACTTTCTCCTAGTGAAGAGTTAAAATTCGAATTCCTTGTCTCTTCTGTTTGCTTTTAAAGAATCAAACAAAAAAGCAGCTTCTAAAATCATGGCATCTAACTTGGGACTCTCAGGGAAGGTTTGACTTCCGATAACCAGCCTTTCAATATATAATTATTCTATAATTAAAGTAATATGCACATACTAACTGATCTAGACAGCTGGTGCTTTTCTAAAAATATACTATCTTTGATTTGTAAAATATAATTAAAAGCTTTTAAAAAACTAAGTCTTCTGGCTGAAATTTCTATGATGTAAAGTCTTTGTCAACTAGTAAACTATAAGATCGAATAAGCTGTGTAATAGGGTCATTCTGTAAAACAGCTATTGTACTACTTATATAATGCCTAGGCTTACTCATTGTAACCATGAAACAACTCTCTCCTACACAAATATTGTTAAACAATAAGCTCCAGTAATCTGTTGAAATTTGTGACTATTGTTGTAACTCACTTGGTGCGCAGTATAAAATGATAATTTATTTCTCAACTCAACTGAAACTAATGAACGAGTTTGTTAGGGGAGCGGTTGGATAGCTTGATTATCTGCTGCTTGAGCTTCTTCGCATGATGGAGGATTTACGTTAGGTATTGGCAGATTTTGCTGGATTGGAGGTGTGATCTGAGAAGGATTTATAGAACTTCGAGATGTTGTGTGAACTTCGGGGTATACGGGAGACGATGGTTGGTCCATGGCCGCGTTGACATAATCCTCGTAATTGGAGAGAAGAGGTTCCGATGCAATTTCCTCGTATGGAGGAGGCTCCTGAGCGCAGTTGCTGTGTAAGTTGTGGGGTATATTTTCTTCGCTTAGGAAAGGTCGTTCGTCATCTGGAGGAAAGTTCTCACGACTAATGTGGTCTTCTTCTCGAGTCATGGCTAAAATGACCATTCTCCTCGGTTCCTCATTTTGTTGCGCGATTAAGTTTGTTCGGCTGGTGTCAATCGCTGAAGGCGGAGGTTGCACATTACAGTTTTGCCTAAAATGATTTTGGCTCGGACTGTTTTGAATCAATCGGCAACCAATAATGAAAATGCTTAAGTAGTATAGGGAATGGGGGTTCTAGCGCAGTGACAACCGGAGGATTACCCGCCTAAAGTGAATTCTCCGATTTTTACCGTTATTACCCGCATTCCCTGTTTTAAGTCTATGATATGTTAGTCTATATATGGAGTGCGAAGAATGTAAGAGAACTTTTAAGAAAGAAGCAGACTTAAAGAAACATTTGAAAATGAAGACGAAGTGTATGAGCAGCTATGATTGCGGATGTGGTAAGAAGTTCAAGACGAAAGTTAAATTGTATTGGCATTGTCAGGACTGTGAGTATGATTACGACGATCTGAAAAGTGCTTGGTATTAGGTATAAAATATTTCCTATTATATAGATGGAATCCCAAAGCAACTTCGAAACGGTGTCGATACCCGGTAACGGTGAGATTGACGTTAGACAGTTTTGGCGAAAGTCAGAAAAGAAGGTTAAAAGGACGCTCCGAAAAGGTATAGAAGACTTAGGAGCCCTGAAAGCAAGTATAATGGTAGAAGTGAGTCTATCGAAAGACGAGGTGACGACGACAGCAATGCTGCGATCAAAGTCGTTAGTGATATTAGAATCTACGAATTTGGATAGGTTACTCAGTGAAGCCTTAGAAGCAATAATGGAGTCGCTGTCTAACTACACGAAAGATGGATCAGGTTGGACAGTGGAGGAGGTTGAAGGAATAGAGATAAGTATGGCAAGGTACGTACCCATACGTGGAGGAAGTTACGTACCACTACCAGTGTGGGTAGAAAGGAAGAAGGCCATCGTAAACGTGAAGAATGAAGACAACCGATGCTTTATGTGGGCAATCAGGTCTGCACTGTATCCAGCAGAGAAGGATCCCTGCAGGATGAGTAAGTATCCCACAGATGATTTAGAGTGGGATGGTGTGGAATTTCCCATGCAGTTGATAGACATTCCCATATTTGAGGAGATAAACGATCTAGCAATTAACGTTTACGGAGTCAGAGAGCAGACGATAGTACCGTTAGTCCTGTCAAAAAGCAAAGGAGAACGCGTACACCTGTTTTACCACGGCGGACACTACTCATGGGTTAAGCACATCAGCAGGTTATTTTACAGACATACTAAGCACAAATGCAAAAAGTATTTCTGCGACTGCTGCTTGTTGTCATTTACATCCTTAAATGCCCTAAAGAAACACGATGAGATCTGCCGCGGAGTCGAAGAAGTGGCGCAACGGATTCAGATGCCCGCCAACAAAGAGCTTTCATACGCAGACCATCAAAAGCAGATGCAGGTCCCTTACGTGATATATGCAGACTTCGAAGCGTTGATAACTAAGGAACAGCAGAAAAGTGGTGCCACGAATAAGGTAGGATTACACGAGATCTGCTCCTTTGGTTACATAGTAGTCAGATCAGACGGCAATGCCGACCCTCCTGTTATTTACCGAGGTAAAAACGCATCTAATAAGTTTCTAGAAGCATTGCGAGAAGAGGAGGAGGAGATAAGAGAACAATTAAGACGTCCAAAGAAGATGGAATTTACCAAAGAGAACCAGAAGGCTTTCGCCAAGGCAAAGAAATGCCACATTTGCCAACATACGCTTCTTCAGTTTGGAAGACAAGCAAAGAAAGCGTGGGATGAAGATGGGAAGTATCTAGGGGAAGCTCATTTTAAATGCGGTAGGTATGCTAAGAAAGGTGAGAAGCCGGGAAAGCCCTCCACCCACTGCATTCATTGTCATAAAGCATTCGTTGAAGACTTCTACGTGGATAAGGTTAGAGATCACTGCCACATCACGGGTAAATACAGAGGGGCGGCCCATTGGAAATGTAATATAAACTTCAAAGTAAATCCAGAAATGGAAATACCCGTGTTCTTTCACAACCTCCGCGGTTACGACTCCCATTTGCTACTACAAGGAACAGACGGATCCGACGTCAAATGTATTCCTAACAACAAAGAGCGTTACATGTCCGTAACTGTTGGTAAGCTAAAGTTCTTAGACTCACAGCAATTCATGGCAGACTCTTTAGCAAACCTCGTAAAGTACAACACCAACTTCCCTATTTCCAGTCAATACGGCGCGGAAAGGAAAGGAGTCTACCCATACGAGTACATGGATTCCTGGGAGCGCTTTCAAGAATCTTTGCCCAGCAAAGATTGCTTCTACAGCACCCTAAACGAGTCCGGTATAAAGGACGAGGAGTACCAGCATGCGTTAGACGTGTGGGAAAAGTACTCCTGTGAGAATATGGGGGATTACCACGACATTTACCTACGTTCAGACGTAGTGCTGCTCGCAGATGTTTTCCAAAGCTTTCGAAAGATGGCAATGGAATATTACGGATTGGATCCCGCGAACTTCTACACAGCTCCCGGACTCAGCTGGAGTGCTTTGCTAAAGAAGACAAATGCGCAACTGGATCTCCTAACGGAATACGATATGTATCGGTTTATGGAAGACGGTATTCGTGGTGGCGTATGCGGACCCAGCAGACGTTATGCACGCGCAAACAACCCCTTAGTAGAGCACGACCCAGAGAAACCAACTACATACATTTACTACCTGGACGCAAATAATCTATACGGTTGGGCAATGTCACAGTACTTGCCTGTGAGAGACTTCGAATGGGACACCGTGCGACCCATAGACTTCTACATGCAGGTAGGAAAGGAGGAAGACAAGGGTTACGTTTTAGAAGTGGATATGGAGTACCCAGAGCACCTGCACGACGAACACAACGAATTCCCCTTAGCACCAGAAGCAATAGAGATACCCTTCCAACAGCTATCACCACTGCAAAAGCAAATGTGCCCTGGTTACAAACCGTACAGGAAACTAACTATGAACCTGATGGATAAAACGAAGTATGTGGTACATTACCGCAACCTGCAATTCTACGTGCGACATGGAATGCGTGTAAAGAAGATCCACAGAGTCCTAAAATTCACGCAGGAGCCCTGGATGCGCCCCTACATTGACTTTAACACGCAAAAGCGTACCGCAGCGAAGAATGACTTCGAGAAAAACCTCTTTAAACTGATGAACAACAGCGTGTTCGGAAAGACAATGGAGAACATCCGCAAGCGCGTAAGCGTAAAAATAGTTAGCACCAAAGAGGAAGCAGAAGCATACGTGTCACAGCCTGGATTCGTTAGATACGTAGAAATGCTGAACTTCTACGTGATTCATATGAAGAAAGCGAACCTGCTTCTAAATAAACCCGTATACACCGGCTTTACGGTGTTAGACCTATCGAAGCTTCTGATGTATGAGTTTTACTACGACAAACTAAAGCCAAAGTACGGAGACCGCTGTCGCCTCCTGTACACAGACACCGACTCTTTAATACTAGAAGTGCAAACGGAAGACGTCTACCAGGATTGCGTCGAAGACATAGACGAGTACGACACCAGCGGTTACCCAAAGGAGCACTTCCTTTACAGCGCAAAGAACAAGAAGGTAATAGGAAAGATGAAAGACGAGATGTTAGGAAAACCCATAGTAGAGTACGTGGGTCTGAAACCAAAGATGTACAGTGTGCTAAAGTTGGACGGCGTAGAAAAGAAAGCCAAAGGCGTTAAAAATACGTCGTTAAGAAGGACATTACGCACGAGTCCTACTTGAACGTATTACGCACGCGCAAGGAACAGCGACACAAGATGAACTCCTTGCGCAGCTATGGTCATCAGATACATAACGTCACGCAGGAGAAGGTGTCACTGTCTGCATTTGACGGTAAGCGATGGATGTGTGATGACGGAGTGCATACGATAGCATTCGGACATCATACAATAAGCAGTTCTTCTTTGACGAACCCACGCGTGGGACCATCGTGAAGATAATACAAGATGGGCTGACCCTTCTTGGCTATTACACTTCGTATCTGGTAAGTTTCCAAAGACCAGTTAGGATCCGTAGCTCTTTTGGATCCTCCTTCTAATTCGCCCGGTCCGTAGAGATATCGGACCGTGACGTTACCTAATTTCTTTTCATGGGGGAAGACCGCCCTCGAACTTCTGACGTAGGACTTGTGTTCCACGTGCTTCTTTTTTATGGCATCCTTGGGTTTCATTCCCGTAGCCCTGGCCGCCTCGTTATTCAAAGCCACAATGACCTGGGGAAGCCGCTGTGTCCATTCCTTGTTTCGCTTAGAGGGATCTTCCAACTCTTTCCAATATTGGTATCCAAAGAGACGCTCAGCCAGGGTCTTATTGAATCTTTCGACAATGCTCTGGCCCCTGTGGTACTCTGCTTCGGCTCTTCTTATCTTAGTGTCGTGGTCTTTCAAGGTCTTGGTAACCACGCCCATGAACTCCGTTCCCGCATCCACTTGCAGCAGCTTAGGCCATTTCAAAACGCGCTTATAAATCCTACCTAGGGCTTCTGCGACTTCCCCAGAATCCTTGCTGGTTATGGGTTCGGCGTCCTTGTATCTGCTTGCGATATCAACCACGGTCAAAGCGTATCTATAGGTCTTTCTTCTCACCGTGTCGTGTGGTAAGAAAAGCAAATCCGCCTGATGAACTTCATTAGGGGTATTTACGGTAAAGCTGGGTCTGGGAATGTACTTGGGCACGGGAAGATAAACCTGCCAGATAGTTTGTTTCTTTAACCAATTCTTAGCCGTTTCTTCTGATACCCTGGCTGCGGTAGCGAGTTTCTTGATAGCCGACGCTCCTTTCCAATAACCCTCGGGACCGTAGTAAATCCTTTTAAGTTTGTCCTCAGTTCGACCCATTATATGAATTCCAGAACAAGATTGATTTTACGTCCGTTGAAGTCCACCGTCTTTCCGTCCACTTTAATGGTGATGTTTATGCTTTCTACCAAATCACAAGGCAAGTCATAGTTCAAAGAAATGGGTGTATATTCTACCAGGTCAAATGGATTACCTTTAGGTGAAAACTTGGACATAAGATGGGAGGGATTTCCGTTGCTGTAACTGCAGACTAAATCGCAATAGACTTCGTAAGAGGATGCAACTTTCCAATTCACAGGTATGGCCGTGGTGGTAATCGTCTTACCTGTGATACCTAGTAAGGATCCCAATGGAGAACCCTTAAGCATGGTTGATGAGAAGCTTGACATACCATGCTTGATAGTCATTTCATGCGGCAATCCTGTGGTGAGAGTATAACCGCGCTTGGCTAGCTCCTTAGCCAGCGTTATAGGGGTGTAATGCCCATCTGGGAGCATTACGGTAGTAAAATTGCCAGACGTCTTTTCCTCAGTGACCATACCATCGATCAAATTATACCAAGAATTGTACAAAGAGCAACTGACCAGCCGAACCGTATGGGCTTTGATGGGGGGATTCAAATAAGTGGTAAAGTCATTCTTATCGCTTTCCAAAAAGACGATCATTATATATTAGACGCTCATGCTTCGCGTCACTAGATGAAATACGCCAAGGCTGCGCCTCCTGCCAGTCCTGCGACTCCTACAAAGACCAACTCATTGTTTTTTTGTTTCTTCGACGGCTGGTAGTAATTCTTAAACGAAGGCTTCTGCATGTGAAACTCTGGGTGCGTCTGTGCATAAAGTTTAAAGGCGTAGTCCGTGTTTTCGAAGTTCTTGTCCGCCTGCATTTTGTCTTGGTAGTTCTTATCCAACCAATCTCTGTAAGCTTGTCTTTTTTCATTCCAAGCCGCCACGTCCCTTTGATATTTCTCCAGCGCTAAGTCGTGCCTTTTCCTTTCAGCATCGCCTTTGTTGCCTCTGACTAATCTATCCAAATACTGACCACCATAATTAGCTCCAGTGAATGCTAACGCTGCAATGACACCACCTACCAATACGCTAGCCATATATAAGGGCCTCACGGCCTAGGCAGGTACTTTTCCTTCTGTAGGTAGTCCTTAAGGGCAATGCTACCTGCTACTGCAGCAGTCATCTTAGCAAAGCCCGTAATGCTCTTGCTTGGGTCTTCAGTAAAGTCTTCTTTGAGCACTTTCTTACCTACCCAACCAATGCCTGCGACAATAGAAGTAATAATAGCTGCATCTTCGACGGTTTTCATAAACGACATTATATTACAAGGAGAGGAGGTTTTATTCCAAATGGAATGACCTTGCTATTCCATTTCAGGTATTTTACTTCTCTTAGGAGGCTCCACATACCTCATTTCTGCCCTTGGTTCCACTTTTGGCTTCGCAGACCGCCATTGTAAGTAGAGGCTGCCTGCTGCTATAGCAATTCCTAATGCTCCGATAACGTAGCCTGGATTCCAAAAGGATTCCTCTTCTTTTTCCTCTTCCCTCTCTTCTTTTTTGGCTTTGTTCTTTCTATTCATTTCCGCGAGCTTCTTTCCCGCGGCGACTCTGCCCGGAGATTTAGGCTTGGTGATCTTTTGCTCTCGAGGGGTTTCCTCCGCCTTTGTTTCGGTGTCACTCATCTTATATCTAAGGACTTGAAGGACTTGATAAGTAACTTGATGACAACTTCATGACGACTTGACGATGACTTGACTAAGTACTTGATGACGACTTGACGATGACTTGACTAAGTACTTGATGACGACTTGACGATGACTTGACTAAGTACTTGATGACGACTTGACTAAGTCCCGTGGATGACTTGAGCATCACTTGGTGTGACTTGACTAGGTACCTCGGCAAGTGCTGCCTTGAAGATCTCCTCAACTTGCTTATCTTTTTTGTAGTCTTTCCAAGAGATTAGTACCTCCTTCAAGTCGACATGCTGAGCTACATGAAGTCCCAAAGATGCGACTGCCATTAACTTACCGCACTTCAAAGACAACCACCCACAAGTTATCTTAAGTTCTTGGGATATGACATAGTCCTCGCTTATGTCCTTCCGCAGCGCCTCCACGTCGTCTATGGGCAGCGCAAGTCCAAGCAGTTTAGTGGCCAGCTTAATAGCGGAGTCTGCTACGGCATTCGTGGTTTTACTTGCAAGGGCAGCCTCATACCTTTTATGGAACTTTTTTACCTCCTCTTCTGACAACTTATTAACTTGCTCATGCGTTAACTCCTTGCCTATCATTTCTTTACATTTTCCCGATGACACCAGGACGTTAAGTTGTTCTTTAAGGTTACTTTCATCTACGGGGACTTCATCCAAGAGCTGCTCAATATCCATATATGTTAACGGAATACGGAAACCTCAAAGAGAAGATCATTTTGGAATGTTGGTGCGTCTTTAAATGCCGCATGTATTCGTGTAACTGTTCCTTGCTTATCTCACCGCCGTAGTCGGAGAGGATGGTTTCCAAATCACTCCGACTGGGTGTGTAGAAGACGACCAGGGAGCCTATGTTTTCCCTAAAGGGTTTAGAGACGCTGGTCAGCTGCTGCGAGAGCAACCAAACGCTGATATTGTCATGCCTGCCGCTGAAGGCGAGCTTCACTAATTCGGATGTGCGTCTTTTTACGTCGTCCCCACAGGCGATGTCATCAAGAATTAAGAGGGTTTGCGTATCCTTTGGGAATTGTCTATGCCAAAACTTCAAATGGCTGGATAACTCATTAGGGTCCAAAATATCCACAAAGAAGTCGTCATCTTTCACTCCTATGCCTGTCCAGGTGTGGTTATTCACATAGGTAGGGCAGAGCAGCACTATGTAGTCGAAACGGTATCTAAAGGGTCCGAGGAGTTGCTCTACTACGAACTGGGTCTTTCCGCAGCCGGTTGGTCCTACTATCAGAGCATTGCAGGGAATATGTTCTGGAGTCATTTTCAATGACCCAATATATATACGATGGACCCAGTGGAAGCAGTAAGGAGGATTGCCGGCGACATGCAAGATAAAAGGAACACCATCGAAATGCAAAGAGAAGAGATAGACCGTTTGAAAGAGCGCGTGCAGGAATTGTATGATGAAATGTGTGGTCTGAAGCGCGCGGAAAGGTTTGGTGCGCTGATAACGATGGCAACGTGGGCAAAGGAGTCCGTTGTGGATTTCATGCGGTATCCACTGTAGGATGTTAAATATTTGTTAAGGAATGACATACCTCAAAAGAAAGGTGTCTAAGGATGTTAACATTTAGGTTAAATATTTGTTAAGGCTACGCTACTTCAAAAAAGATGCGCATTAGAATGTTGACAATAAGGTTAAATATTTGTTAAGGAATGATACTATCTCTTAAGAAATGTGTCTAATAATGTTAACATCTAGGTTAAATAATTGTTAAGGAATGATACTATCTCTTAAAGGATGCGTTCGATAAGGAATGTCGAAATAAATGCATGTTAAACAGGGAATCATTTCTTTAGGCGCGTTATCCCTTAACAATTATTTAACCTAGATGTTAACATTATTAGACACGTTTCTTTAAGATAAAAGTGCGTCGACATTCCTTAAGTAATAGCATACCTCAAAATAAAGGTGTCTAAGAATGTTAACAATAAGGTTAAATATTTGTTAAGCATCAACATACCTCAAAAGAAATGTACCTAAGAATGTTAACAATTAGGTTAAATATTTGTTAAAAAAAGGATGTTATATAGAGGTTAACGTACTGCTAAGTATAAATGAACTGTGCGGTGTGTAAGAAGAAGTTTAGCACCAAGCAAAGACTACAATACCATGTCCGTAATGGCGTTTGCACAAAGGAACTAAGTAAAGTTTGTAATGACTGCGGTAAGGAATTCAGTACTGTTCAAAAGATGCAACAACATCAGGATAAGCGTATTTGTATACTTTGCAAGGGCTGCAATAAGGAATTCCCTTTAGGAATGCGGCAACATTTAAAGAGAGGAGTTTGTGATCAGACCAGACAGTGTAGTTTCTGCAATAAGGTACTTAGTAGCCGACAACGTCTTCAAACGCACAGGAAAGCGCATGAAGTAAGTTATAAGTTCCTCTTTGGGGCGTATGACTTAGAAGGCGTGGATTGTTACCAATGTGCGGATTTGATGAGTCGCTGCCCGCATAAAGAGGATTACTTAAGGAATCGCATAGATTACCATAAGAAGATAGTCCGTACTTTCCCCTCTTTCGAACGCGACGAAGGCGTTCCGTGGACTAAAAGGGAGTATTGGAGGCAGGAGTGTGATCGTTGTGGTTGTGTCAGAGAAGAAGAACATATCTTCAACTGTTTAACAAATATTTAACCTTATTGTCAACATCCTACAGGGTATTTCATAAGAGGTATTATCCTACTTAACAAATATTTAACCTTATTGTCAACATTCTAAGACACATTTCATAAGAGGTATTATCCTACTTAACAAATATTTAACCTAGATGTCAACATTCCTGAGACACTCCTTAGAGTGGTTCCCAGGTATCCTTAACAAATATTTAACCTTATTGTCAACATTCTGGTTAGATATATGATAGCACACGCAATGGCATTCCTTGGAGGATTCCTGATCGTCTTAGGTATATATGGACTGTATTACGTGTGAACCCCCAGCAGACTGCATAATCACCCCTCGACAAAAACCGCGTAAAAAATACACCTGCCTTCATTGCGACAGGGTATTCCCCGAAGGATCCTTCGTGGGGCATTGGTGCTCAGCCGACCCAAAGGCTCAAAGGACTATGTTAGACATCCTAACTACATAGAGGAGATGGAGTGACTCTTCTTTCGATGTCAAACTTCCATCGGCCACTTACCTTACCATAGCTGCGTAAGTGGGTGAATTCCTCGCCCTGAATTACGTACCGCACGCAATCTGGCGCCCAAAGGGAATATTCCTTGCCTTCTAAGTCTTTGAGGACTAACCGTAAACGGTCGATGTCTTCGAAGACGACGTAATTTTTTATTTCGTATGCTTTACCGCAAATCAGGTCACGCCAGTGTATTTGGTTGACGATCATTATATCTATGAAATATTCTTAAATGCGTTGCCCTTGTCTCCGTAGTCTTGAAGCGTTTGCAGCACCGCCGACAGGGAATACGGATGCCTTCCGCGTAGTTGCTAAGGGCACGACAGATGACGTCATAATCGTTGCTAACCATGGTCAGGTAACCATTCGCGTCATACCTAGATATCACTTGGCGTTGGTCTGCGGAGAGTATGCCATTTCCTTTCGGCGTCTTTAATTCGATGCAAAGCCCTTCATACCTTAAATGCGCGTTCAGTATTAAGAGGTCGGGTTGACCCCTTTGATAACCCTTCTGCCAGCATTTTATGCGTTTGCTGTCAGAATCTTGCAATTCCCCTAAGCCGGGCGCTATGAGCATTTGAGGGTAGAAGCGGCGTATGTAGTCCACGACTTTCTTATGCAGGTCAAACTCATTTTCCATTTTGAAGACTAACTTGTTAGGACTATCGAACCGCCTTTCTATTTCATACTTACCTGTTTCCTTAGCGTGGGAAGGACTTCCTCAAAGACCCAATCACTGAACTTCTCTGCTTTTGGCATCTTGGAGCTAAATATCAATTGATACAACCCAGGCTCGGAGATAAACACTGAATGTGGGTGAATGGTAGAAGAGGAACGAATCGCTCCCCTTAATTCAGACCATCTTTTCTGGTGCTTCTCAGAAACGTGGTCTCTAATAGCCTTTTTCGTGTTCTCATATTCCAATGCAGCTGCCACTTCCTTCGCTTTGAAGTACAGTTTGTCGCCTTGCACTATGCATTGCAGTTTATTGTTGTTGTTTTCAAATACGCGAAGCATCGTATATCTGAGAAATATTTTAATCTTTCTTTCGCTGCGCTCAAGAAACTAGTATGCAACACTTTTAAGTTGGTTCATTTCTACGCTCAGTTGCGCGTCAGACACCACAAAGATGTAGCAGTTTATCTTAGTAGTGTCGCTGGCATGCTTGGTGCGTTTGATCTCCAATGTAATGCCATCCTGGGTGTTTACCAACCGCAGACCCTGGCCATGCATGCTCTCATCATTAGTAGTGCGCATGTCAATCCACAGGGCATATTTATCCTTAAAGAACTCCTTTGGGGCAATTTGATCGCCAAACTTCTGCATTGCCTCCCGGTACATATCTTCAGGTTTTATCCCTTGGGAGTAAACCTTGTTTGGTACTCCGTTAATATTCACGCCGACATTGGTAATGTTGGGATTAAAGAACGCCTCGGAGTCGCGCAAGCCTGCGGTGTATGTCTTTGCAAACAGCAACATCAACCCCGTTAAACTGCGTCGTGGTATATTAATACTTTGGTTGATGACCTCTTCAACGTTGTTTGTGAAGCTAACGTCTTGTACATTACTACGTGGTCGTAAAGGAATGCTTTACCGGCACTGTATTCCATGCCTGCGCTACGAGCCAGCTCTTCAGAGTACACGGTCTCGTACTGCAGCTCCAAATTAGTAATAGCATATGGATGCACACCCCCGAACTTACGTCCTTTCCTTGCAGGATGTTGGTCGTATCTGCCAAGGTTACTTCAAACTGCAGTTCAGAAAGCTGTCTTGGGTAATACGCACCGTGGTTTGTTATTACTTCAAAGTCCAATGGAATGAGATATTTAGTACCGTAGGCTGTCTTTATTTCATCTTCTCCTGAGGCGCTGGCGGTTGCGCTTCTTACCTTACGTATGGCTTCACTTGCTATTCCTTGTTCTATCTTTTGTGCGCGGTCGAAGGCCGTCAACCACAAATCTTTGTATGTGGTGTAAAGATCGTACCTGTTTAAGTCTAACAGGGATTCACCAGCAAACTTGATTCTCATCTTAGAAACAAGGTTCCTGCCTGCGTTATTAACGGCATAACGCGCGTCTGCGGTATCTGGCTGAACTGCTAGGTCAAACCTTAACGCTAACGTTCCGGGTACCAATACTAAGTTATCCGTTAGACGAGGTACGCCTACATACAGCGTTTCTCCTGGTTTGGCGCTAGAAGGAGTAAAGGTGACCCGGTGAAAGGTGCGTTCTGCTTTCAGTCCGCCAACCTGCTTAGGAAGGAGGTTAGGATTTAACTTTGAGCTTATCATATATAATGGATGGGGAAGAAATACCACTAGTAGATAGGGGCGGGGGTGCTGAAGGAGAAGACGATGGCACTGACGAAACATCCTTTACGAACTTAGACGAACGTCTTTGGGATGAATTCCAAGAAAACGCCGCGTCAGGTGAGTACAATAGGTTCACCGGTAATAGTGAAGAATACGAAACGGCGAGGACACGATACTTACGAGATCACCCGGACGAGACGATTCCCAGTTACGAAGAACTGGATACGACCACACAGGAGACCGTAGAGTGGGCAACGCAAGAGCTAAGGCAGCGCTATTCCCGCTTTGATACCGACGAAATAAAGCTCACAGAACGCGGAAACAAAGTCCTCATAAGCGTCCATGACCTGAGATTTCCCGACAAAAACCGCTGGACCAAACCACAACCTCTCTTTGATGCAGATGGCGAAGTTAGGGGTGACGTGGCGAGATTAAAAGGCTTCCAGAATGCCACCAGAAGCCTATTAGACCGGCTGGAGACGTTAAACGAAAAGACTGCGTTAGGAAAACGCGTCGAGGAACTGCAAGAAAGGTTAAAAGAAAGGGAGGAAGAATATGCAAAGCAAGGTCAGCTACTTGCCGATGCTGAAAAGAAGTCCGCCCATCAAAATGAAAGAATAAAAGAAATAGGAAATCAGGCGGATCAGGCCCTTCGCGAAAGGGATAAAGCTCAAAGGGACTTAGAAGAAGCTCAAAAAACCCATACTCCAACGGACGCGCTACGAGAAACGTTGGAAGAAAGGGAGGAGGAATACATGAAGCAAAACCAGCGGCTTGCCGACGCGCATAGGAGGGAGGTCGAATTTAAAAATCGAGAAATAAGTGAGCTGGTAGACCAAAGAACCCAAATTCGACGCGAAAGAAATCAAACTCAAAGGGCTCTTAACCTCGCCCTGCAGGAGTTGGATCTAATTAAAGACGATACCGATAACCTACAAACCACCATAGCCGGCTCTTTAGTGGAACGGCGACGGTTAATGGCTGAAATCAATACTAAGGAGGAACAAATCCGGCAAAGAGATCAGGCTATTGAAGACCTGGAGGGGCAAATAGAGCGGCAGCGAGAAGTGGTTGCGGACCAAACCCGCTCCGAGGAAGAAAGGGAGGCTGCCCAAAGGGAAACGGAAACCCTCGAGGTGCGCCTTGCGGAATTACGGGCGCAAAAGGAAAAGCTGGAAAAGGAGCTGGGGCTTACCACCAAGGAAAAAATAAAAAGAGCTTTGGTGAAATATGGCATTCCACTTGCATTTGCAGTCGCCATTTCCTCCGTAGTAGGTGTTATCCTTAGCTCCCTTAAGGCTACGAGCGCAGGCGTAAAGGCAGTAGGCAAAGGGCTGGCGGACTTGGGTAAAAAGATGGCAGCCTCTTTACCAGGGCTGCTCGGTAGTGTCCTCTCTTTGGTACTTAGAACCGGCGGAGAACTGTTAAAGTTCGTGGGGAATAACATTTGGATCTTAGTCGTAGCTATCGGCGTGGTCCTTTTGAAGAAGATGAAGGGCTGATCTTATCTGGGTACTTTACTGGAGGCTTATCATCGTCGGACATCCGAGGCATCCTCGACTGGGGATAAGTAAAGATAGTATTCGCACCGCCTTGATAATTTGGTACCAAGGGTAGGACGCTCATAGTGCTAATAGTCTTATGATTCCAAGCAGCATCCGCCGTTGGAATATTAGCATTTATTCGAACATCGACGACGTCAACGGGGATAATTTGTAGCTTCGCATATCGACAATTGGTTATCATATGAAACGTTATTGACGTTAGGTCTTCCTGGCTTGATTGTTGGGGCTCGTATGAGAAATGAACTGAGACCCTGTTACCCACCTTTTTCCTGTAAGGCAATAATGGGTGGTTATTCTCATCAACGATCCTAAACCCGGCCTTGGCTGAATACTTCGCTGAAATGCTAATAGTGCATATGATTAATCCTAGACCTCCAACCTTCACCCACAATTCAGTGTCGTGCCATTTATGATCGACACTATAATCCTTTTCCTCCAAGTAATGGAGGAATGAATCTTCCTTAACGTGTGGGTTCATATACTTATTACCGTAAGGGTGCTGATGGTTAAGTGATTATAAGCCGTATCTCTTTGATTCAGTATGCTATTTACACAAACGTCCCCAGTATCATCTACGCGTATTTGCAGCTTTACCTTTCCATGGCAATCGGCAACCATGTGGAAAGTCCAAACCGATAGATTCTCAGCGCTGCCGGGGTTGGGTTCTACGGAGAAATGCGTAGGCTCTCTGTTGTTTGTCTTCGTACGCATGGGCTGCAATACTCCTCTATCATCCAGAAACTGGAATCCGACGTTGGCATGGCTGCTCGCACCAATGCAAATGCTACAAAGGATCAATTTCTTTCCTGAGTAGTTCAAATCCACAGACATACCAGTGACATCAACCCAAGCAGCTTGGGTGTATTTTTTCTCACCTGTGTAAGTCGTATAAACGCAATCCATTCCGGATACGTAGGGGTTGTTCATCGCCAATATATAAAGACTCAAACCAACACTCGCGGCTGCTAGTCCGGCTTTTAGTAAGTTGTGATCATATTCCTCGGGTGTCGTAGGCATAACGTGAGCCTTTTTTGATGGTTTCTCTACATACTCTTTTTTTGATGGTACGGGCGGCTTCGTTTCGTGCTCCTTCTTTGGCTTCTCTACAAAGTGGGGGATGTTCCTAAGAGTGTCAGAGTTCACGTCATTCACCCCAAACTTCATGTCTTTGGTTGCTCGCTGTAGTTTGTTGTTGTAACCCACAACAGAACTGGCGTCGATGACTAAATTACTTGGCATTAACCAACAACCGGGTGACAGGCATAATCCAGTCGCACCTTAGATTGCTGCACCGCGAGTTGGTACCGCTGAACTGACTTAGAGATCTCATTCTCAATAACAGCGCTTTCAAGAGAACAAGGAATACTTGTTGTGTTTCCTGTGAAGCACCACTGGCATCTACGATGGGCTGCGAGTGCTAACCTGGGCTCCTAGGACGCAGTAAACAAAGGCTTCGATGCTTCGATTAATCCTTGCTAGATTCTTTAACCCAATACCCTTTGCTGCAAAGAATGGCGCCCAAGGATACTTCTCTTTGCTTTCTATGTAGTAAATTAAATTTCCTTTCGTTGCCTTTGCCTCCCATGTCTGAGAGTCGAAGGAGCTGGGATATCCCATGCCTGGACTTTCTATGCTGGCTCCGACATACGACGCATAAAGTGTAAGTCTCTCCTAGACCGTGGGCGGCACCTTCATGGTTACGAAGTCAGGGTGAAGCTGTAAATTCATGTCTTAATCGCCTCCATGCGACTTTGTATATTTGTGATCCTTTGGGTTAAAGACAGTGTCACCCGGTAACGCGCGCTAGATCTACAATATTCTTCGAATAGTAAAGCAAACATGAAATCTCAGGAAAGGATATGAAGCATGTACGGCGGATATACCACACTTCCTTGTAGTAGCAGCCCAGGAAGCCAAGTTTAACTGCGCGGCCAATATCGCATGCTGGGGCCTGATAACCATTCTATGGACTTCTTTTTAC